>JAANYP010004174.1:254153-272593 GCA_020465985.1 Centrapalus pauciflorus
GGCGACTATGACAAGGCTCGGGGCAACCTCCAAAATTAACATCAAAACTCTCGGGTTGGAAGTGCAGAATGACGCTCTATTAGAGAATCTGGATGTACAACTGCCAGAGATAGTGATGGAGGGTCCCCCATTGTGCCAACCTCTGTTACTACCATAACTCCAGTGGTTGCAAGGAGCTGCTCCTGAAAATCAGGACTTGAGAAAGAAAGCTCAATGGTCTGATGAAGACAAGAGATGGGGCTCTGGATGCAAAGGCCAGAACAACCTGGTCATTTTCTCCCTGATGATGTGTTAAGCAGGTTGAGAAAATGAAGACAGCAAAGGAGATGTTGGTTACTTGTGTACCGTCTATGATGGACCCACAATCAACTGGACAACAGCGATACAACAATTTGTTAGACTGTATGAACTTCTTCTTTGGCTAAACCAAAGGAGACTACAACTGAAACTACACCAGGTTTACTGCTCTAAGTCGAATGATCCCAAACTGTTGGGTCACCAAGGACAGTCTTACCCTGTGTGAATAAATTTCTGGACATTTTACCTGAAGAGTGGAACTACTTGTTACAACAATCGTAAGGAACTCAGGCTTTATCAGAATGTATGGATCTGTCAATCTGTATGCGAATCTTTACTGATGCATGAACTATTCAAGGCAACACAAAAGCAGAAATGCTTGGAAATGTCCAAAAGAGGTGGAATTTGCAGCACTGATTGTTCCATGGAAACTTGGATGAAGTGAGAGATCTAGAATGACACAACCCACTCTAACTGCTTGATTACCAGTTGTAGTCCCGAGAGGTTCAAAGTATTAGTTATAAGTCTGTAGGGGGGGGGTGAATACAGCAATTTAAAAACTACACACTCTTTTCAATGTTTGTATGATTATCAACAATTTGTTAATTACAAACAAGCTTGAATGCTGGAATAGTTCAAGTAGATGACAGATACAACAGTATGTTCACTAGTCTAAGACAAACTCAAACTAGTATACAATGAATACACTCACTAAGAAGCACTCACTGTGTTTACAAGACTTAAGGGAACAGCTTATGTAAAACAGCTTAGACACACAGATGCTGGTTTACACAGACGGCTTGCATGCATGAAAATCACACTTGCACGTTCACTCTTGGTTTCAGCACTTAGTTTTCTTCACACTTCTTTCTGACCTTAGAAGCTTCCTTTTATACTCACTTAGAGGATCTAAGAGAAACATCTTCATTGGACGAAATGAAAAAGGAGAAGTCTTGTTGAAAAGACAACATAACCTTTTCTGCACTTTTCTGAAAAGCAGACTTGTCTTCACATGTGCAGAACTTTTGTCTTTTTACTTTGTCTACTGTTGCATTGCCTTTAACTAATTTAGGAATGTCAACTTTGCGTCTTTCTTCCTTGTAAAGGCCTATTTTGATATAAGAAAAAGGTCTGTCACCCTTTTTCAAATAACCTTTTGTCTTCATGTTACAGAACAGCTTGGGCAGGCTGAGCAATTCTGTTTTCCACTTTGTCTTCGACTTTGTAAACTGATCTTGTAGTCAAAAACAATACATGATGACTTGGAAACATATTCCATAAAGTGTTTAGCCTGTTCACAAAGAACAGGTTCTGTTCACAAAGAACAGAACACTTTAAAAATGCCCAAGCTGCTCAACAGTGTAGAGCAGCGTAGACAGTTTATGTCCAGCCTGTTCAGCAGACAGAGCAGCTTGGACAAACTGTCTTAATTGCAACACATGCAACATATAGAACAGCTTTAGACTGATATTGCAAATCATTTTCAGGTTTCAATAAGGCATATAACAGGCCTTAAATTCAACCTTCAAATGCATCAACAGGTTTGATTATAAATCTCCCCCTCAAATGTAGAACAGGTTTGACTGAGGCCTTTTTGTGCCTAACAGAGTCACCTGAGGAAGTGTCTGGCCAAAGACGATCAGTTCGTGCCGTTATCTGTGATCACCGTGGACGATCACCTGCGATATGTCGAGCAGGCCGAGGCTATTACTGACCGTAAGGTGAAGAGATTGTGGAATAAATAGATTGCATTAGTACTCGTTCAGTGGAGGCATCATAAGGGTACTAGTGCTACCTAGGAGCCCGAGGCCGATATGAGGAGCCGGTATCCGCAACTGTTTCCGAGTCCGAGTTAGATTCCGGGACAGAATCTTTTTAAGAGGGGAGGATTTGTGACATCCCAGATTTGAGCCTGGTACGTGGATTTAATTTATTGGCTCTTTATTTTGATATTATTGTGTTTGTCCAATTGAATCCTGTTTCGTGGATTAAACGTGTCGACACCGAGTGATGCGTGTCTCCGAACTAATAATTAGTGGATTATTATTGTTTTTGAGAACGTGGATTTAATTGGGTCAATTTGATATTAATAGTGAAAAGTGATATCGGGTCCTGGTTAATGGGTTTGGGATCGGCCAAAATAGAGATAAAACATATACGAGCTTATCTCTTTTCCTTACCTTCATTTTCAAAGAAACCTAAATGTGTATTTGTGTGTTTGTGTGAGGAGCTCCAACAGATTTAAGCCTCCAATTCAGAGTTGGGTGTGGAATTTCAGAGCTTGCTTCACCATCTCCTTCTTAGTGTTCTTCAAAGTGTTCAAGGTTCTAACCGATCGCGTGTCGAGCAGCAATAGAGTTCCGGGTTTCAGTCGAGTTTGGGTCGATGAGTACTCGAGTCCTTCCAAAACACGCGTAAACTTTTATGGGTCGTGTATGTGTTGTGATATATTGTGTGAGACAGAGATAGCACGCAGGTATGATTCTATCTACCCTATACGTGCTATACGTGTTTGAGTTGCAGGTGTCCGCGACATGTGGTCGCGCAGGCTGACTGTCCTAACCAGTCATGAAGTTTGAGATTGTATATATACAACAGTGTTTATCGCCAGTTCGCTCCTGTGCCTATCATGAGCTAACCGCTGCTGTGTGCGGCCTGTTAGCTGGGGAACGGCGTCTCCTTTGAGCAGAGATAAGTGTCGTGCATTGAGCCTGTGTATATGTGTTGAGATATTACTGTGTTGGGCATATTATGAGTTATGTTGCAGAGTCTAACCCTCGCGTACTCACGAGCTTCCCAGATTATGTTTTCGAGTCTTCCGTGTCTCAAACAGTCACACTGTGGGGTCTCAGTCGCAGAAGCCACCGAAGTAGGACCGGGGCAGATCCGAGTTTGTGTGGGTGCTTGTTATCTTCTGATATTAGCTGTTGAGGACTGTTATCTGTGTTTTGTGCCTGATCTTCGTATGTTAGCTATCAGTTGTGATGTATGATAGTCAGTGATTAGTATGCGACATGTTATGACGACTTTGAATTAAAGTTTTAATTTATAGTGATTTTCAGTTAATCCTATGACATGTGCACTATGAGATGCTTGCGTTGTTGCCACTTATAATTGTATATTGACGTGGCATTTGTGCGGAAAAATGTGGTTGACAAAGTCGACAATGGGTGACAAAGCCGAAAATATTGATCCCAAAACCCAAATCCTTCATCCCATTTACACCGTCATAAATATCCAACCCAAGGTTTGTGTACTCGACGGCGTCAAAGTTTCCTACTCATCGTGGGTTAAGCTTTTCATGCTTCATGCCAAAGGGTATGACGTGATTAATCACATTAGCGGTTCGTCGGCACCTAGTGAAACCACCCCTGAATACTCGTCATGTGTTAGTGCATCATGTGTGACGATAGCAGTCCAAGTATAGATTATTTTTTGTAATAGTCAATTTGTTCGTAACTGCATATTAATACGTGTATGTTATATGTTTGATATATGTTTGATATTCATTGCGTATATGATTGAACTTGGTTGTAAATGATGTTTTACAATAAGTTCAAACATAAGTTCAAAGGTAAGTTCAAACTTTCAAAGGTAAGTTCAAACATAAGTTCTAGAACAAGTTCAAAGACAAGTTCTAGAATAAGTTCAAAGGCCTGATTCGAACTTACGGTGGACAAGTTCGTGGGCTTGGGCCTTCTCGAACTTCTCCAGAGCAAGTTCGAATCTGAGCCTTATAATTAAGGGTTAATCAGTTTAGATTAAGAACTTTTGCAGATTTAAGGCTTTGGGCGATTACGAACTTGCAGAGGCGATTTTGTGTGTTCTTGGAGAGAATCACGTGTCGAGACGTTCTAGTTTGCGTCTATCATCGTGTGTGTCTCCATGTTTCGTGTGCGTGATAATTCCGTCAAACCGGTAACGAGGATTCCACACTCGTTGGACGGCGTCACGTCAAGATAGGATCCAGAGGCAGGTGACCTTACAAGTGGTATCAGAGCCTAAGGGTGTTCATCGTGTTCTTCGTGTTCATAGTCAACATTTTGGGTTTCTTGGCGTTTTTGGATGGAAAAATCACATCTTTTATTAGTTTTTCGAGTTATACAAGCAAGATAACGGAGAAAAGTTTACATTGGTTCACTTTTTCAGTTGAAATCAATATTTTTAGTCTTAAAAATATTGGTTTAATCTGAAAACTTGAAAAAAATCAAACTTTTGGCCGTTTCTCGAACTTGCGGCGCTCGAACATAGGGGGTATTAGGGTTTATTCGAATTTGTCAGAAAATTCGAATTTGTCAGAAAATACGCTCCTCACGAACTTGAGCTAGGGTTTCATTCGAATTTGGCTGAGATTCGAACTTGCTAGCATTCGAATTTGTCAAATCTCGATCTTATCAGAAATCTCGAACTTGTCAGTCTTTCGAATTTGTTGATTTCGAACTTAATCAATTTCGAATTTAATTTCGAACGAATTTAATCTTAAACTAATTCGAACTTACCTAGTTCGAAAGGGTTTATTTTAAATTAATTTTAAATTAAATTACCTAAGTTCGAATACAAAAAAATTTAGGAAGGATGACCAGTATGCAAAAGTTTATCGAAATGGATCAGGAGGTTGGCAAGGCAAATACTCTGCCAAAACTGATGAGGTTGGAAGACTACTATTGGTGGAAGGATAGGTTTGCTGACTTTGCGCGTTTCAACGACATGCGAATGTGGATCTATATCGATGAGGGAAACATTCCACCCACTCAAGAGTTTGAGGGCCGTCAGAGAGTCTTGACATACCAGAAGATGAATGATGACGACAAGAAACTGTATGAGGCCGAGAACAGAGCATTTTCAATTATTCGCATGGCACTACCTCTGGAGATTCTGCACACTTTACGGAATCATCATATATCTAAAGAGCTATGGGATGCTCTCGAGAAGAGGTGTGAGGGTAACCCGAAGGTTCGTAAAGGTAGGACAGAGATGCTAAAACAGCAGTTCGCAATTTTCAAAGCGTTGAAAACTAAAAAGCTGGATGAGACGATTACAAGGTTCTACCATTTACTGACAGAGTTGGATACTCTTGACGTCGAGTATCGTGAAATTGAGAAGATAGAGAATCTTCTTGATGCTCTACCAGCGAAGTGGGAAATGTACACAACGCTTATAAAGCATGATGAAGAAAAATTCAAAACTCTTACACTCGAAGGAGTTATTGGTACGCTGAGGGCTTACAACTTTTAGATACTTAAGAAGGAGAGGGAATATGATCAAGTCCAAGATCCAGAGATGTATTCTGGAAAGTCAAAACCTTCTATCGCGAGTGAACTGAAAACAGCTACAACTTTCTTCACGGGTGAAGCGTCTATTCCCGTGGACGTAGAAGAATCAAGCAGTCGGGCATTCTTAGGTATTCTAAACCGAAAGATAAACCGACTCACTCAGCATCTACTTCTCAACAGTACACAAAGATGTCTATGAGTGCACAATCAGCCGAAACTCATCTAAATCTTTTGGCTTCGTTTGTTGCAGCATATGGAAATTGTGTACAAGGAAAAATTAACGATCCTGCATTATGGGAAGAGGACTATGTTCAGGTGGATCCTGATGATTTGGAAGAAATGGACCTTCAATGGCAACTGGCCATGGTGACTTAGAGGGTCAAAAGGTTCATGAAGCGAACAGGTAGAAATCTGAATGTGGGCAATAGTAAAATTAGGTTCGACAAATCCAAGGTTAAGTGTTATAACTGTCAAGGATTAGGTCATTTTGCACGAGAATGTCAACGACCCAAAGTTGAAAACTATCAGAATCAATCTCAGGGAAGATATCAGTCTGGTAGTTCGGGTAATCAAGCGAACATCGTTGGTCTGTAACAAATGTATCATCGGACCGAAAACTTGATGGGACGTATGATTGGAGTTCACATCCTGAGTCGAACGCTAGAGCCTTCATTGCTGAAGTGACAGAGACTGGGGATGTCGGAGCAGAGGAAGTCACAGAGGACAATGAACAGAGTGATACAAGTCCTGTGTCGGTGGAGAAGTCAGACAATCAGACCATTCTGGAGTTTGCCGCACAAATGGCTAACGTGGAATCGGATCACAAAAAGGTAATTCTGAACTTTTCTACATTCCGTGATTTATGTGTTTTATGTGCTACTTCAAATAATAGATTGAATTTAGTTCTAGAAACACATAACAATCTAACTGCTCAGATAGAATCCTTAAAATCAGATAATGCTAGTCTCCTAGATATTAAAGAAGATCTTAGGAATAAGCTAAAAGCAGATGCTCAAGATTTTATAGTTCTAAAAGACAAATTAAGTGAACAATGTGTCAGGATAGAAGTTATGTATGATCATGTTGAGGCTTCAACCAAAGAACTTACCATTAAGGAGGTCGAGCTAGCTGAATCAAAAGTTAAAGTTGCAGAGGTAAATAGTAAGTTTAGAAAAGTTTAGGAACTCTTCACTAAATCTAGGGAAAATCTTAGATGCTCAGCGTCAGTCTAAGAAACCAGTAGGTTTAGGTTATAAAGAGAGTCATCCACCTTTCAATGATAATTATGTGCCTTAGCCTCAGGATAAAACTGATAAACCAGTTGAGTCAGAGGTAGCAACTGAAACTTTATCTGAATCTGATAAGGATAAATCAACTAAGGTGACTAATAATAACGCTACGATTAAGAAAGTCAAGGTTGTGCAGTCCTCTAGTGACAGAATTCTAGGAGAAGCTAAAACTGAAGCTAATAATCAGAAAGAGGAAGTAGTCATGGTAGTTGAAAAGAAAGAAACTAACACTAGTGAGACGCCAAAGTCAAAGGGTACTCATAAGAAGTCGATTGATAAGATGTTTTGCTTTAGATGTCATGAGAGGGGGTATGTTGCGTCTAGCTGCCCATACAGGAAAGTAGAGTCTACACCCTCTAAACCAGAGTCTAGACCTATTGTTGGAAATCCTGAACAACATAAACCACCACCGAGTGTAGTTAGCACAAGTGGTTCTCAAAACACTGAGAAAATTGTGAATGCCACACCAATGACTGCTGTTAGACAAGTACATGTGTCGGTTAAACCAAATGAAACAGTTAGTACTAATTCACCAAATAGAGTCCCTAATCAGTCTAGGTCAGGACCTCAACAAGCTTATAGGAGTACTACACCTAGAAGGACATACACTCCAGTTAGGTCTCACACTCCTCAAAGACATCAGACACTAGGTAGAGCCCAGGGATATCAATCTGAAATGCCATATAATAGAAACTATTCAAGGGCTCAACAGGAAATGCCTACCCAAAGGTGAAGAGTGAATTTAAATCACTCTGCACCACAAGAGGTTCTCAATCAAACACCCAGGTCACCTGAAAGGAGATATGGGTATTTGAAAGAGTTCACGTATGTGGATGAGAATGGTATTACCAACTCAGTCATGGCTTGGGTTCCTCGTGATAACTAACTTCTTTTCTTTCATGTGCAGGAGATAACTACAGGTCTAAATAACAAGTGGTTCGTCGACAGTGGTTGCTCTAGGCATATGACAGGGGAAAGGAGTCTGGTCACAGACTTCAAGGGAGGGAACAGGGGATTCGTATCATTCACTGGAAACAAAGGAGGACACATCACTAGTACTGGAGTGGTCACTAATGGGACTATCAAAGTTGATCAAGTTTACCATGTTGATAAACTTGATCACAATCTCATTAGTGTATCTCAAATCTGTGATAAGAAGAACTCAGTGATTTTCACTGATACTGAGGCGTTAGTGCTAAAACCGAGATTTAAAGTACCTGAATATTGGATATTGATGAGAGCCCCAAGGAAGAATGATTTGTACATGCTGGACATGAATAAATCGGATTCATCGATGGGACCAATATGCCTTCTATCCAAAGCTTCTGAAACAGAATCCATTTTATGGCCTAGACGCATGGCACACTTGCACCTAAGGAAAATGAACTACATCACTAAAAATGGTTTGGTGCAAGGTGTCCCACTGAAGACTTTTCAGTTCGATGACAAGTGCGTACTGTGCAAGAAACGCAAACAACACAAGAAGTCGCACAAGTCAAAGACTCAGAACTCGATAGCTTCAACTTTTGATTTGTTGCCTATGGATCTTTTCGGACCAATCAACAAAAGGAGTATAGGTGGTAGTTGGTATGTTTAGTTATCACTGATGATTACACACGTTTTTCATGGGTTTTCTTCTTAGGTACGAAGGACGAAACAGCTGGAAAGTTGATTGGTTTCTTAGACCAAGTCGAAAACTCCTATGGGACGAGGGTAAAACGTATCAGGAGTGATAATGGAACAGAGTTTAAAAACACAGTAATTGGTGTATATTGCCTATCTAAAGGCATAGTGCATCAATTTAGTGCACCATATGAGCCATAACAAAACGGGGTGGCAGAACGGAAAAACAGGACTTTGATTGAGGCAGCAAGGACAATGCTCTTGGATTCAAAGCTTCCTACCATGTTTTGGGGGGAGGTAGTAAATACCGCATGTCATGTTTTAAATCGGGTTGTTACTGTCAAATCACTGAACAAAACTTGTTATGAAGTTCTGAATAAAAGACCACCAAATTTAACTGGCTTCGAACCGTTTGGGGTACCGTGTACTTTATTGAAAACAAAACATCAACCTAAGTTTGGTTAAAAGGCTGACGAATCCTAGGTTATGTGCCTAACTCACCAAACAAAAGGTTTTTTAACAAAACAAATGGTACGGTAGAAATTGTGTTTAACATTGATGTTACAAGTTATTCACACGAACCCCAAACTGGTCTGGAATGGATATTTGATTATGACTCATTGTTTAAATCATTTAACATTCCTTTGGATGGAAATGCAGGTACAATTGAAAATGACTTATCGTCATTAAATTTGAATGACGACGGTCAAAGTTTTCCAAAGACGAGCATTCCATCAACTTCTGAGCCTATAACGACAGAAGATGAGTCTCCAGCAGAGAATGATTCTGAAATACCTACAAACGAGAATCAGACAAATACTTCTAACTCCGAGGATAGTGATCATGAGGAAGAGAATGTACCGTCTGAAGTAGTACCTCAGTTAGGCGAAATAGGATCAAACTTAGGAGATAATCATAGGTTCGATGAGATTGAGACATCGAGGATAAACAAGGATCATCCAATTGAGAGCATAATAGGAAATCCGAATACGGGTGTGAGAACTAGGAGTAGTTTGAATAAGAACACAGTGCTGTTGTCGATGATTAATGACTCAGAGGCGTATCACACATGTTTATATTCATGTTTCATCTCACAATTAGAGCCGAAGAATGTGCAAATGGCACTGAAAGATAATTCTTGGGTTGAAGCGATGCAAGAAGATCTGTCACAATTCAGAAAGCTTGAAGTGTGGGAGTTAGTGCCGCTACCTCGAGGAGAAGTTGCAATTGGAACCAAATGGGTTTTTAAGTGCAAGAGAGATGATCGGGGTATTGTTACTCACAACAAGGAAAGACTTGTAGTTAAGGGATTCAACCTAGAAGAGGTAATCGATTACAATGAGGTCTTTGCACCAGTGGCAAGGCTCGAGGCAATTCGTCTGTTTTTGGCCTTTGCGTCCTTCAAAGGATTTAAGGTCTATCAGTTGGATGTAAAGAGTGCATTCCTGTACAGCAAGGTGAAGGAACTGGTGTACGTCGATCAACTGCCCGGGTTTACAGATCCAAAAGTATCCAGATAGAGTGTATCGTCTTGATAAGGCTCTGTATGGATTGCATCAGGCACCAAGGGCATGGTATGAGACGCTATCAACTCATCTTTTAGACAACAGGTTTGAAAGAGGGAGAATTGATAGTACATTATTCGTGAAGAGGAAGGGAGAAGATTTTATCTTGGTACAAGTGTACGTTGATGACATCATTTTCGGGTCATCCAACGAACAGATGTGCAAAGATTTTGAGAAGGTTATGAAGTCAAAGTTTGAGATGAGTGCTATGGGAGAGCTGAACTTCTTTCTGGGTTTGCAAGTTGAACAGAGGAAGGAGGGCATGTTTATCCATCAGACGAAGTATGTCTACGATATTTTGGAGCGCTTCGGGATGGAAGGAACAAAACTGACTACTCATTTTAGTACTCTGATTCAAGTGAATCACAATCTCGGACCGGGTACAGATAGTGATACTGATGTGGATCCGACTCTATATCGGGCCATGATCGGGTCACTCGTGTATTTAACTGCTTCTAGACCTGATATTATGTTTGCTGTGTGTATTTGTGCTAGGTTTCAAGCTAATCCGAAATAAACGCATATGAAAGCTGTGAAGCGGATTCTGAGATACCTCAAGTCGAAACTGAAGCTGGGACTTTCATATCACGCTGATGGTGATCTGGAATTGGAAGCATACACGGATTCAGATTATGGAGGTTGCAGCTTGAACCGAAAGTCAACAACTGGAGGTTGTCAGTTCTTTGGAGGGATGCTCGTATCCTGGCAATGCAAGAAACAAACTTCGGTAGCCGTGTCAACGTGCAAGGCTGAATATGTAGCTGCTGGTAGTCGCTGTTCACAGGTTTTGTGGATACAACAACAATTGCGGGATTACGGTTTGACTTACACTCACACTCCCATTAGGATAGATAATCAATCTACAATTGCTATAACTAACAATCCTGTTAAACACAGTAAAACGAAGCACATAGACATAAGACATCATTTCATACGTGATTATGCTGAAAAGAACTTAATTAAACTGGTAAAAGTGGCAACGGAAGATAATAATCCAGATTTATTCACTAAAGTGTCAGGATCTAAAACTGAATAACCAAGATTAACTGATTTGAAATTTATCAGAGTATAAATCAATAATCTTGCTTTGAATCAAAGTTTAATTAAGAAGTTTGCGGAATAACACTTAATTATTTTAACAAAAACTTTCAGAACCAATGAAGCATAAAACATAAGAAGTAATCAAGACTGTTTGTATTGCTGAATTCAATGATTACAATCACCTCTAATCTGTTTGATTAGACGAAGAACACAGACTGTTCTTAGGGTTTTACAACCTTAGAGGCTTAAGAAAACTTAATCAACAAAGCAATTACAGACTCAAAAATATGCAGAAAACTTCTATGAACTTCTGTACAATAGAATGACCTATTCTCTGTATTTATATTGCTTTTTGGACTTGTTTCCTTGAAGGACTATGACTTCTCTGATAGTAGATATGCTGGAATCTTCGTGTAGATATCTTTCCTGAAAATCAGCACTTTCTGTTTATGAAACTATTGAGCAGCTTGAATCACTTGACAGCATGAACTGAGCAGCTTGAGTTGTTTTGCTCTGGCAGCTTGAACTTTTACACTGGCAGCTCGCGTTTCTTCAACTAGTAGCATGAACTTTGTATTTACATGAAAAATCTACTAACAGTCTGAGAAGTCTAACTAACAGCTTGAGTATACTTAAACTATTTCCCAACAATCTCCCCCTAACTTAAATTCTTTACACAAGACTTTAAGTTCTATACAAAAATGGAAATGAATAAGTAAACTGTTATTTACAAACCAAGGCTTTCAAAAACTTACAACTGTGCAAGTTTCTGATCTACAGCCTTCAAAAATTCTTTCTTCATCTCATCTCTATCACAAGATACCTTAACAGATTTTATCTGAAGTAGCATATCTTTTGGTAAATCATAAAATTCGAGATTGAAGAATATACCAGGTCCATCTGAAAATTTGATTCTGTATGTCCTTGACTTGACAAACAGATCAACTTGCTTGACCTTCTTCCCCTTCTTCACAGCATCCTCTATTTCTTTCCTTGCAGATTCAGGGTCAACAATTGATTTTAGATCTTTAATTACTTGCTTCACTTGTGGTAGAGCAGATCTAACTTGTGATACAGACCCAATGTTGTGCATTCTGATAAGCTCATCTCTGGTCAACTTCTGAACCATCTGCCAAAATGTATCATATTCTTCTTCTGGTCCAGACTCCCTTCTTATCACAAACTTAATTCTCAAGTCACGGTCATCCAGTGACTTAGCAAACCAGTAGTTGATTTGAGGCTTTGTAAAATCATGTTGATCAATCAACTTCTCTATCTCCATGGCCTTTTGTAGTTGTTTCTCAAAGAGCACCCTTTTAACCGATGAAGGAATAGAAAGAGCAGCTTGATCAGTGGGAACAGGTGTACTGGCAGCAGCTTGAATATGACTTGTAGTAGGTTGAGCTGGTTCTTGTGATGATTGGACTTCTTGGGAGGTTTTTGCTTTATTTCTTTTCTCCATTTCTTTATCATGTATTTCCTGCAGCCTTTCAGTAGTCATGGACTGAGCCATTTTCTTTGGAATACCTGCTGCAAAGGCAAAATTGATTAAGAATCTTCTGTGCTCAGCCTTGGTGTGCCCTGTTGGCATCTTTCTCTTCTTTTCACCTTGTTTGCCCACAAACCCCTTTAGGTAATCACCTAATGTCTCATCATCATCTATTGGGGGCTGGGCTTGCTGATCTAATTCTTTATCCTGTTCTTCTGCTAACCTTTTGGCAACTTCAGCATCAAAGGCAATCTGGGCTTCTTTGGAGGAGAATTTGTGCTTTGGAGATTCAATAAGAATACCCTTGCCTTTGTCTTTTGCAGCAGAAGATGTAGCTTGAACTGTACTGGATGGAGCTTGAACCCTTTCCTTTATAACAACTCCAGTTGCTTTTGAGGCAGCAGCTTGAGTTTCTAGGCTAACAGCTTGAGAAGCTGTTGGGACTGCTAGCCTAGAAACTGGGACTGTTGGTGCTACTTGGACTGTTGTTGTTGATGGAGCTGCTTGGACTGTTGAAGGAACCTCCTGATTCTCCCCCTTTTTGGAAGCATTGGTTTGGTCAGAAGGACCTACAACTTTTGCCCCTTGGGTTTGAATCAAATGCTCTAATTGAATGAGCTTATTTCCACAAAGGGTAAACCCCTTATGAAGATAATCCATCCCCTGATTTTGAGCCATTTCTGATTTCTTTAGGGCCATTATTTGTGCACCCTGTGCAGCAATGATGGACATTTGGTATTCCAACATAGCTACAACAGGTTTCAGCTTGGGATCCGTCAAAAGCATGAGTTGCAGACTAGTCTCAAGATCAGAAAACACCTGTGGTGCTTGTGATCTATCACTGACATTAATACCAGAAGTAGAAACCTCTGGGCCCCTCTGTTCTTGGTTCTGGGGACTTCCAGCTTGTGTTTGCACACTCGCTGTTGCCATGGGCATGGTCTTAGCTATGTTGGCACTGTCCTGTGCCTCTTGTGCAGGGACATCAGTAGTGCCAGCCACAGAACCCATATGAACCATCTCTGAAGAGATGTTCACCTCCTGAGTGAGGATGGGAGTTTCCTCTAGTGGTTCCCTTTGGATATGCTGTGCAGGAGTATCCTCCTGCACAGGGATATATGGCTCTTGCTGATGGGAGGAGGAGGAAGGAGCTCTGGTCCCCTTTTTCTTTTGTAGGTGTTTCTGAGTGGGTGTGTTGGCTGTACAAAAGAATCAGAAGGAATTTGTGTATCATGAGGAGTGGGTTGGGGTCCTGGGAGTGAAGCAGGAATGTTGGGCTGTGTCTGCTCAGGACCCTCTCCTCTGTTTCTTGGAATGATGTTCACCATTTCAGAGGGCAATGGAACATCTACACTGACAAAATTGGCACTTGGCTTTATCAGCCTTTTGATTGAAGACAATGAGTGCCTATGGGAAACATGTATCCGTTTATGTAAATGTGGAGTGGTGCAGGTGTGTGCAATAATTTCTGCCAAAAACCGAGGATACATCAAAAATTTCCCATTCTTTAGGGAATGATGCCTTAACATCCCTTGAAAGATCATGTTTGAAAAATTGAACTGTTGGCCAGTAGAAAAGCACACTAAGGCAGTGGCAATATTTAAAGAAAACTCAGACCAACCAGTTCTTTTGGGGCTTAAACATAGCTGAATAATGTGCACAAGGTGTTTCCATTTAGGAGAAAAATGTGCCTTAAGAAAAGTAAAAGAATCAGCAGGACCCCTATAACCAATATTTTGAAGACCAAAATGTAAAGCTTGAAGGGATAGGTCGGCCATACCTGAGGCATCTTGAAGATGCAAGTGATGTCTGATGGATTCCTCAGTGATATTGATGACAGTTCCATCAATCTTGGATATGAGAGTAGGCACTCCATTGATGGTTTGAACAGAAGCATGATTCCAAAACTGTTCAATATGGGAGATGTATATAGTAGGGTTTATGGTTAGGGCATAATGAATATGGGAGTGCCTGAGGAAATCCATCATTGCATGAAACGGTTGAAGTTCAGAGTGTTTTAGGGTGTATGGGAGGCAGTTATGCTCTTTTACGAACTCCATGGATGAACAAACGATGGTTGTAGGGTTTGAAAGAAGAATGTGTGATTCGTTCAGAGAGAAAGCAGAAGGCCGTGGAAGAAGAATATGTAACTGGTAGTTACAACTGAACGAAACCGGGACCTTTAAAGGTTTCGAAAAGGTTGGGTCCCGCGCACACATTTGAAAAATTACCCAAATACCCTGCACACTTTGACAGATCAAGTGAAAATAACTAGCAGTCCGAGAAAATGAACTAGCAGCATGAGAAAATACTCATGCTGTTAGTGTAAAATTGTGCAACTTTTCAATGGAACAGTGTCTCCCCCTTAAATTAGCATACTGAGTCGATAATAATGAAAACCAATTAATCCATGTTTACCATACCAATATTTGATATTAGGAAAGTGAACCTTCCCACATCAAAAGGTTTTGTAAATAGATCAGCTAGCTGATCATCTGTATGTATTTTGGTAACTTGGATTAATTTCTTTTCATTACAATCTCTGATGAAGTGAAACCTGATTTCTATATGCTTGGTTTTTGGGAATTTCACTGGGTTTTGCACAATGCTAATTGCACTTGAATTGTCAATATAAATAGGAGTGGATAAGAAATTCATACCATAGTCTCTTAGCTGATTTTGAATCCACATTACCTGGGAGCAGCAGCTTGCAGCTGTTACGTATTCTGCTTCAGTGGATGATGTGGAGACAGTTGTTTGCTTTTTGCATTGCCAAGAGACCAGTCTTGCTCCTAAGTATTGACATCCACCAGTTGTGGATTTTCTGTCAATGTTGCATCCACCATAGTCACTGTCAGAATAAGCAGTTAGTTCAAAAGGAGAGTCTTTAGGATACCATAGACCTAAATGTGGTTGGCCATTAAGATATCTAAAGATTCTCTTAACAGCACCCAAGTGAGAATCCTTTGGAGAGCATTGAAACCTAGCACACACACAGACAGCAAACATAATATCAGGTCTTGAAGATGTTAGATACATGAGAGATCCTATAAGGGATCTGTATAGATGAATATCCACATCTATGCCATCTTTGTCTGTATGGAGCTGTTTATGAGGATCCATTGGAGTGCTTGCAACCTTTGTGTCTTGATAGCCAAACTTTTCCAATATGTCTTTGACATACTTTGATTGACTTATGAATAGACCAGTAGGCTTCTGTTTAACCTGTAGCCCTAGAAAGAATGTGAGTTCCCCCATTGAACTCATTTGAAACTTTTTGTGCATTAGAGCCTCAAATTCTTTGCACAAACTATCATTAGTTGAGCCAAAGATGATGTCATCAACATAGATTTGGACAAGTAGAATCTCAGCTTTGATGGATTTAGTGAATAGTGTTTTGTCCAGAGTGCCTTTCTTGAATCCATTCTGTAGAAGATATGATGACAGTGTGTCATACCATGCTCTGGGTGCTTGGTGAAGACCATAGAGAGCTTTGTCTAGCTTGTACACCCTGTCTGGATACTTGTAGTCTTCAAAACCAGGAGGTTGACACACATATACTTCCTCTTCAATTGTTCCATACAGGAAAGCAGACTTAACATCCATTTGATACACTTTAAATCCTTTGAAACTTGCATATGCTAGAAATAGTCTGATGGCTTCAATTCTTGCTACTGGAGCAAAGACATCATCATAATCTATTCCTTCTTCTTGAGTGTACCCTTGTGCTACTAGTCTTGCTTTGTTCTTGATGACTATCCCTCTCTCATCCTTCTTGTTTCTGAACACTCATCTTGTACCTATTGCTCTCTTACCTTTAGGAAGATCCACCAGAGTCCATACATTCTGAATTTTGAACTGTAAAAGCTCTTCTTGCATAGCTTCAATCCAGGATGAATCTTTTAATGCTTCTGATGCCTTTTTAGGTTCCAATTGAGACATGAAACAGGCATGTTCAAAAGCAGCTAGACTGAATTCTGGAACTGCTATGTCAGCAGCAGCAGTCTCATTTTGAACCATTTTCCTTGTTTGAACAGGAGTGCTTGGATCACCCAGTATTTGATTGAGAGAGTGATACTTGTGAACTCTTAGTGTGGGCTCTCTCTCTGTTTGAAAGGAAGTTCCAAGGTTTGTATGATCTCCATCAGAACCAGTGAGTGGTTCAGTTTCTGAAACAGCTTGACTTGAATCTGGGAGTGTTTCCTGTTGTGTTGGAGCTGTTCTTTCAGAACTTTGGAGTGGCACTTCAGTGTCTGGATTTGTATCATTCAGGACCCCTGGAGGATCACAAGACAGAAGTGGTAGAGTGGTGAAATCATCCCAACTTGTTGAATCTGCAGCAGTTTGAGACTTTGTGCCAACAGCATGAGAAATTGTATTGGCAGCATGAGAATTTGTGTTAGCAGCTTCAACCCTGTATGCATCAGATCCTGCAGTATACTCAACAAAGCTCAGAGAATTTGTTAGTGAATCTAAATCAAACAACCAATCAGGACCAGTGCCTTTCATATTAGCAGTATTTTCATTAAATTCAACATTGGCACTTTCTTCAATTATTTTAGACACACTGTTGTATACTCTATAGGCTTTGCTTTGAGTTGAGTATCCTACAAAGAATCCTTCTTCAGCCTTACTCTCAAACTTCCCTAAGTGAGTCTTAGTGTGAAGAATAGTACATGGGCATCCAAAAGGCTTGAAGAAAGCTATTAGGGGACTTCTGTTATGGAATAACTCATAGGGAGTTTTCCCTTGTGAATGAACTACTTGAACCCTATTTAGAACATAACAGGCTGTATTAACAGCTTCTGCCCAGAAAGTCATTGGCAGATTTGAATCAGCTAGCATTGTTCTAGCAGCCTCAATTAATGTTCTGTTCTTTCTTTCAGCTACACCATTTTGCTGTGGTGTTCTTGGTGCACTATATTGTCTAGCAATGCCTTTGGACTCACAGAAACTGTTTAGAATTTGACTTTTAAATTCAGTTCCATAGTCTGATCTTATCACCTTAACTTTGGAATTGGATTGGTTTTCTATCTTAAGGATAAAAGACTTAACTAGCTCAGCAGTTTCATCTTTGGACCTAAGAAAGTAAACCCAAGTAAATCTGGTGAAATCATCAACAATGACTAAACAGTATGCCCTTTTATTCAAACTCAAAACAGATGTTGGACCAAATAGATCCATATGTAACAACTGAAGAACAGATGAGATTGAATTTACTTCTTTGGCCTTATGAGAAGTTTTGTGTTGCTTACCTTTAAGACATGCTACACAATGATCATCACAAATGAACTCCTTTTGTGGTAATCCTCTTACCAGATTCTTTTTACTAAATCATTCATGGACTTGAAGTTCATGTGACACATCCTTCTATGCCAAAGAGCAGACTCATTTGATGATGCTTTGGATATTAAACAGCTTAAAGTATTTGATTTAGTCAAGAGAGCTGTGTCCAGGCAGTAAACATTGTCCTTTCTTGGTGTTCTAAGTAAAACAAGATTTTCAGGAATTTTGAAATCCTTTGAAAGAACAATGCACTCAGAATCTGTGAACAGAACAATGTTTTGTTTGTCACAGATTTGAGAGACACTCAATAAATTGTACTTAAGCTGTTCAACATACAGAACATCATGGAATGTCATGTTGCCTGCCTTAACAGTACCTTTACCTGTAACCTTACCTCCTTTTGAGTTGCCTCCAAATGCAACAAAACCTCCATCAAAACCTTTGAAATTTGACAAGCATTCAGAATTGCCTGTCATGTGCCTAGAGCATCCACTTTCCAGATGCCATCTTGTTCTATGAGGAGACCTGTGGTTGCCCTGCACAAATAACAGCTTAGTTAGTAGTGGAGTAAACCCAA
>JAANYP010004175.1:0-165427 GCA_020465985.1 Centrapalus pauciflorus
CCTTGCAGCATGTTTCTTCCAAACCTTTTCTTGTTGAACCTTTTGACAAGCATAGCTATCATTTGCTCATCATCTTGTTCAGCAAGATCTGCAGTATCTTCTTCATCTGACACTTCCTCCTTGTCATCATCCTGTTGATCAGGTTGAGTGAACACATCACTCACCTGATTTACAGGCTGTCTCACATTAGCCACAAAGGCTGCACCTCTTTTGGACATTTCCAAGGCATTTCTCTTTTGTTGCCTTGATTGTTCATCATTCAGTAAGGATCCATACAGATTGACTAGATCCATACTTCTGATAGTACCTGAGTTCCTTAGAATTGTTGAGAAGTAGTTCCACTCTTCAGGTAGAATGTCCAGAAATTTATTTACCAGGGTGAGACTGTCGTTAGTGATCCCAACAGCTTTGAGATCATTCACTAAAGCAGTAAACCTGGTGTAGGTTTCAGTGAGAGTCTCCTTTGGTTTAGCATAGAAAAGTTCATACTGTCTAACAAGATTGTTGATCCTGTTGTCCAGTGTGATTGTGGGTCCATCATAGACAGTACACAAAGTATCCCACATTTCTTTTGCTGTCTTCATTTTCTCAACCTGTTTGAACACATCATCAGGAAGAGAAATGACCAGATTGTTTCTGGCCTTTGCATCCAGAGCCACCAGTCTCTTGTCTTCATCAGACCATTGAGCTTTAGCTTTCTCAAAGGTCCTGATTTCAGGAGCAGCTCCTTCAACCGCTGGAGTTATGGTAGTAACAGAGGTTGGCACATAGGGACCCTCCATCACTATCTCTGGTAGTTGCACATCCAGATTCTCTAAATAGAGCATCATTCTGCCACTTCCAACCAGAGGAAGTTTTGATGCTTAAATTTTGGCGCGTTTGCCCATAGAGCCATTGTCATAGTAAGAGAATTTGCAGCACTGTTTTTCATGGAAACTTGGGAGAATGAGAGATCTAGAATGGACCACACACTCTAAACTGCTTTGCTACCAGTTTGTAGGTCCAGAGAGGTTTCCAAAGTATATAGCTTTAAAGCTGTAGAGGGGGGGGGGTTTGAATACAGTATTAAAAAACTCACCTATTTTCTCAATGTTTGTATGTATTATCCACAATTTGTTAATAAAACAAGCCTGAATGCGGAATAGTTCAATCTGAGCTGACAGATACCACAGTATGTTCACCTAGTCTAAGACAAACTCAAACTGTATCATACAATGAATCCACTCACTAAGAAGCACTTCACGTTGTTTACAAGACTTAAGGGAACAGCTTTATGTAAAACAGCTTAGGGACACACAGATTCTGATTTACACCGAAGGCTGCATGCATGAATATCACACTTGCACGTTCACTCTTGGGTTTCAGCACTTAGCTTTCTTCACACTTCTTTCTGACCTTAGAAGCTTCCTTTTATACTCACTTAGAGGATCTAAGAGAAACATCTTCATTGGACGGAATGAAAAAGGAGAAGTCTTGTTGAAAAGATAACATAACCTTTTCTGCACTTTTCTGAAAAGCAGACTTGTCTTCACATGTGCAGAACTTTTGTCTTTTTACTTTGTCTACTGTTGCATTGCCTTTAACTAATTTAGGAATGTCAACTTTGCGTCTTTCTTCCTTGTAAAGGCCTATTTTGATATAAGAAAAAGGTCTGTCACCCTTTTTCAAATAACCTTTTGTCTTCATGTTACAGAACAGCTTGGGCAGGCTGAGCAGTTCTGTTTTCCACTTTGTCTTCGACTTTGTAAACTGATCTTGTAATAAAAAACAATACATGATGACTTGGAAACATATTCCATAAAGTGTTTAGCCTGTTCACAAAGAACAGGTTCTGTTCACAAAGAACAGAACACTTTAAAAATGCCCAAGCTGCTCAACAGTGTAGAGCAGCGTAGACAGTTTATGTCCAGCCTGTTCAGCAGACAGAGCAGCTTGGACAAACTGTCTTAGTTGCAACACATGCAACATATAGAACAGCTTTAGACTGATATTGCAAATCATTTTCAGGTTTCAATAAGACATATAACAGGCCTTAAATTCAACCTTCAAATGCATCAACAGGTTTGATTATAAATCTCCCCCTCAGATGTAGAACAGGTTTGACTGAGGCCTTTTTGTGCCTAACAAACAGTCATTATCTTCGTTAAACAGTCACAAAATCGTAAGTTTTGAAAAACATTGAACAATTTTCAACTTTTTCAACTTACCCCGGAACCCTTCACTTTTAGCAACTGATAATCACGCAAATTTTATTTTTTCTAACTAGAAATGCATCCTAGTAACTTTGACCTTATTTCTATTTATTAAAATCAAGATTATCTAAGCTAGAATAAATTTAAATTAAAATAAAATAGAATAGAATGAAATAAATTTAAATTAACTTAAAAATAATTTAAAGATAAAAATACACTAACATAATATTTTTGCGAGATAGTCAAATAAGGTTCAATCAGATAGCGGTGTGAAAACGCACTTTCAGTATTTCACTTTCACACATCAGGAATTTTTTTATTCCTTTGATTGTTTGTTGTGATATACACTTCAAGGTGATTGTTGGTATGTTTTTTTCTTTTAAACATTCAACACTTTGGAAATTCCTTTGGCCTTTTTATTTATCAAGAAACTACCTTACATGTCCCATACTTAGACATACTTCTATGATCAAGGCAGACACACAATGATTATGACTTTTTGGTATTTGCAAATTTTCTTTAAAAGGCAAACAGCAGACACAGTTCTGTGTTTACATAAATCAGAGTGTCTTAGTTTGTCTTAGAGTTCCTCTTATGTTAGCAAGACAACGGTGACAAGTCTGTACTCACGTATAACAAAGTGGCTTATCCTGCTAGTTTAAGTCAAAACAGCGTTGACAGTTCTGTACTCACGTACAATAAAGCGACTTGTTTTGACTTCCTTTACTTTTCAAAACGTTTTTCTTTCTTTGTTTAAGATGTATTTTAATGTTGCTATACATCCCCCAGATACATTTGCATACCTCATTCATAATCATTGTCTGTATGTCTCTAACATAGAAATTAAGACCTTTTGGCCATACATATAAGTTAGTTACACATATGACATTTTCTTGATTATTTTATTAGATGTTAGGATTTCCTTCATGTATTATGCCTACCAACAGATCAGACAAGAATGTGTATATCACTTAGAATTTATGGTGCATTATGTGTGAAAGCTCAACACTTAGATTTGTTTAGACGGCGCTAATTTTCGTCACTTTGAACCTATGATTCTAAGACTTAACTCATTTTTTATATTCTATTTTTTTGAAATTTTTATGGTTTTCTCTTTTTTTTTCATTTGTTTTTCACTTTTAAAAAAAATAAGTCGATAAACTAAACTAATAACTTACTATAAAAAGAAAGAAAAACTACTAAGGTCAAGTTACTCTGGATTATGCATGCCATTTAGTTGAACTAACAACTCAAAGCGTGACTTATCAAATGCTTTTGTGAATAAGTCTGCATTGTTGTCTTCCGTGGCAACTTTTACGAGTTTTATCAAGTTCTTTTCAGCACAATCATGTATGAAATGATATATTATGTCTATGTGCTTTGTTTTACTGTGTTTAACTGGATTATTTGTTATAGCAATTGTTGATTGATTATCTATCCTAATGGGAGTATGAGTATAAGTCAAACCGTAATCCCGCAATTGTTGTTGGATCCAAAAAACCTGTGAACAGCAACTACCAGCAGCTACATACTCGGCCTCGCACGTTGATACGACTACCGAAGTTTGTTGCTTGCATTGCCAGGATACGATCCTCCCTCCAAGGAACTGACAACCTCCAGTTGTTGATTTCCGGTTCAAGCTACATCCACCATAGTCAGAGTCCGTGTACGCCTCCAATTCCAGATCTCCATCGGCATGATACTAAAGTCCCAGCTTCGGTTTCGACTTTAGATATCTCAGAATTCGCTTCATGGCTTTCATGTGCATCTCCTTCGGATTTGCTTGAAACCTAGCACAAATACACACAGCAAACATAATGTCAGGTCTAGAAGCAGTTAAATACATAAATGACCCGATCAATCCCCGATATAAAGTCGGATCCACATCAGTATCACTTTCTGTACCCGGTCTGAGATTGTGATTCACTTGAATCGGAGTACTAAAGTATGCGGTCAGCTTTGTTCCTTCCATCCCGAAGCGCTCCAAAATGTCATAGACATACTTCGTCTGATGAATGAACATTCCTTCTTTCGTTTGTTCAACTAGCAAACCAAGAAAGAAGTTGAGCTCTCCCATAGCACTCATCTCAAACTTCGACTTCATAACCTTTTCAAAGTCTTTGCACATCTGTTCATTTGATGACCCAAAAATGATGTCGTCCACGTACACTTGTACTAAGATAAAGTCTTCTCCTTTTCCTTTCACGAATAACGTATTATCAATTCTCCCTCTCTCAAACCCATTGTCCAAAAGATGAGTTGACAGCGTCTCATACCAAGCCCTTGGTGCCTGATGCAATCCATACAGAGCCTTATCAAGTCGATATACTCTGTCGGAATACTTTGGATCAGTAAACCCAGGCGGTTGTTCGACGTATACCAACTCCTTCACCTTGCCGTACAAGAATGCACTTTTGACAACGAGTTGATATACTTTAAACCCTTTGAAGGACGTGAAAGCCAGAAACAACCGAATTGCCTTGAGCTTTGCCACTGATGCAAACACTTCGTTATAATTAATTCCCTCTTCCTGGTTGAACCCTTTTACTACGAGTCTTGCCTTGTTACGAGTAACTATACCCCGATCATCACTTTTGCACTTAAAGACCCATTTGGTCCCTATTACAACTTCTCCTCGACGTAACGGCACAAACTCCCATACTTCGAGTTTTCTGAACTGTGACAGTTCCTCTTGCATGGCTTCAACCCCAGAATTGTCTTTCAGTGCCATTTGCACATTCTTTGGCTCTACTTGTGAGATAAATCATGAGTATAAACACGTGTGAAATTCCTCGGAGTCGTTGATCATCGATAACAGCACCGTGTTATTATTCACACTACTCCTAGTTCTCACACCGGTATTCAGATTCCTTATGATACTCTCAGTTGGATGATCCTTGTTTATCCTCGATGTCTCAATCTCATCGACCAGAACTTTATCTCCTAAGTTTGATCCTATTTCACCTAACGAGGGTATGACTTCAGACGGTATATTCTCCTCCTCATGATCACTATCCTCGGAGTTAGAACTATTCATCTAATTCTCATTTGTAGGTAATTCAGGTTCATTCTCTGTTGGAGACCCATTATCTATTGTTGTGGGCTCAGATGTTGATGGAATGCTTGATTTTGGAAAACCTTTGTACTCGTCATTAAGGTTTAATGATGAGAAGTCATTTTCCACTAGATGGTATGTTAAATGATTCAAACAAAGAGTCATAATCAATAACCATTCAGGACCGATTTGTGGTTTATGTGAATAACTTGTAACGTCAATGTTAAACACAATATCAACCGTACCATTTGTTTTGTTAAAAACCCTTTTGTTTGGTGAGTTAGGAACATAACCTAGGAAGTATCCTTCGTCAGCCTTTTCACCATACTTAGGTTGATGTTTTGTTTTCAGTAAAGTACACGGTACCCCAAACGGTTCAAAGCCCGTTAACTTTGTTGGTCATTTATTCAGAACTCCATAAGAGGTTTTGTTCACTGATTTGACAGTTAGGACTCGGTTTAAAACATGACACGCGGTATTCACTGCCTCCCCCCAAAACATGCTAGGAAGCTTTGAATCCGATAGCATGGTCCTTGCATCCTCAATCAAAGTCCTGTTCTTACGTTCTGCCATCGCATTTTGTTGTGGCTCATAAGGTGCACTAAATTGATGCACTATGCCTTTGGTTAGGCAATATTCACCAATTACTGTGTTTTTAAATTCAGTTCCGTTATCACTCCTAATACGTTTTACCCTTGTCTCGTATGAGTTCTTGACTTGGTCTAAGAAACCAATCAGCTTTCCAGCTGTTTCGTCCTTTGTACCTAAAAAGAAAACCCAAAAGAAACGTCAGTAATCATCAGTAATAACTAAACAATACCAACTACCACCTATGCTCCTTTTGTTGATTGGACCGAAGAGATCCATATGCAGCAAATCGAAGGTGGAAGCTATCGAGTTCAGAGTCTTTGACTTGTGTGACTTCTTGTGTTGTTTTCCTTTCTTGCATGGGACACACTTGTCATCGAACTGAAAACTCTTCAGTAGATCACCTTGCACCAAACCATTTTTTGTAATGTAGTTCATTTTCCTTAGGTGCAAGTGTGCCATGCATCTGTGCCAAAAGATAGATTCGGACTCTGAAGCTTTAGATAGTAGACATATTGTTCCCATCGATGAGTTTGATATGTTTATGTCCATCATGTACAGATCATTCTTCCTTGGGGCTCTCATCATGATCCACTCTTCAGGTACTTTGAATCCCGGCTTCAGCACTAACGCTTCAGTTTCAGTAAAAATTATCGAATTATTCTTATCACAGATCTGAGATACACTAATGAGATTGTGATCAAGTTTATCAACATGGTAAACTTGATCAAGTGTGATTGTCCCATTAGTGACCACTCCAGCTCAAGTGATATGACCACCCTTGTTCCCAGCGAATGATAAAAATCCCTTGTAAGGTCACCTACCTACGGATCTGATCTTGCCGCGACACCTTCCAACGAGTGCGGAATCCTTGTTAGGGGCTTAACGGATCGATCACACACACGGAAACCCGGAGACGAACACAATGATAGACGTTGCGACGAACGACCCGACACGTGTATTTCTCCGAAATGACTCTCTGAAATCTCTCTAGTTCGTACGTGCACTATACGAGCTCTAGGTGCTAATCTATGCAAAACTCTGTAACTCTAACTGATTAACCCTTAAATATAGAGGTTAAATTCGAACTTAGCTCAGAAAAGTTCGTTTAGGCCCAAGCCCACGAACTTGTTCACTACATGTTCGAACTTAGCTTTACTAAGTTCAAACCCTAGCCTTTGAACTTATTCTTGAACTTGTCTTTGAACTTGTTTTTGAACTTGTCTTTGAACTTATGTTTAAACTTACCTTTGAACTTATGTTTGAACTTATCTTTGAACTTAAGAAAACATCAAACACAAACAAGATCAAACATATATAACCAAGATCAAACATAAATATTAACTTGTAATTACAAAGCCTTGTCTATCACAAAAAACTATCTATTCTTAGACTGCTATCGTCACACAGGGTGCACTAACAGACTGCCCCTTGACAATAGCTTCTACTTAGATATTCAACTATTCTATAGAGCCAGGCTTATTCAAAATGCTACCAGCATACAAACCCTGTTCTACACAAACCTTTACTACTTTCTGGTACTTCTTGCCTTCTGATCTCCAACCTTCGTGAAAGTAGATTAGTTGCTCATGAAGTTTTAGCAAGTCACCCTGAGACAAGTTTACGAGGTGCAGAGGGTCATACACTTTCAAAATAACTCTTTCGTATTGATCTTCCATAACTACCTCAGCTGTTTCATTATCAACAAACCACCACTTCATATTCGCCAGAACATCCTGTGGCATTGGCTTCAATGGAACCTTCTTTAGGCATCGAACCGGCTTGTAGAACATCTTCATCCAAGGCTTTCCGGTCAATGGATCTATCCTTGACTCATCCATAACTCTCTTTCCTACCCTTGGCTTTATTCTCTCAAACCTTCTAGACCGACCTTCTTTTCTGATTATTCTAGCAATCACTTCTTCGCACTGGTCGTCTCCTAGGTTGATCAGATTCTTCCATGCCAGTTCTTTTACTTCAACTTTAGGCAAAGTATTGAAGACTTTTAGCTTTCTCTTCAAATACTGGAGCCCATCGGTTCGATTCAGTACAAAGAGTTGCAGTTCTCTGTCGAAAAACCAACTCAGAATGCCTCTAGATAGTTTCCCTGGACTTGGCAATCTCATTTTCTCTTTCACAGCTAACTCAGACTTCTTCTCTTCTTTCTTGAACCAAAGCTGTCTCTTCTCTTCATTAGATAGCTCCTTATCTGTTTCTTGAGTTGCGTCATCATCCGATTCATCATTCATTGTTGACTTCAGAACGTCTAAATCTATCGGATTTTGGTCAGTATTTACGTATTGCTCCGTGACTGCGCTTCGTCTTCTTCATCAACTAGAATTTCATCGTTTGGGCTCCAATCGGGAACATTCTCCAGGACGAACTATCCTTCTTCGAGTTCTTCCAACTAAGCTTCAAAATCAAAAATCTTCTCGTCGTCATCATCAATATCGGCCAAGGCTCCAATTATTTCTTGATCAACTAACTCTGATGCTTCAGGAGCCTTGCCTTTATTTTTATCTCCTCCTCCTGTCCCAGATGAACCCGGCTCCTCCTGAAACTCAGCTTGCTGAGCAGTCCCACGTGGAAGATCTGCTAGCTCACTATCTTTTTGCGTGCTGGGGTCACCTTCTTCATCATCATCTCTTTTTTGAACACCCCTTAGCTCATCTCCTCTTCAACTGCTCTCCCCCTGAGCTTGTAGATCTTTCATTATTTGCTCAACCATCGTCTGTGGAGTCAGGATTTGAGATTGCTGAGTTGTCATCGCTTCTTGTTGAGAAGCTACTGTCGTTTGTAACTTAGCATTTTCTTGTTCCAGTCTAGAGTTATGCTGCTGCAACTCGTTCACAGCTTGAGATAGCTGGAATATTTGGACTGTCTGGAAGTCTACTTTGCTTTTCAGCTCTGTGAATCGCTGGTTGTCAAAAAATGTAGTGGAAGTGGATAGAGTCGATGTGGATGTGGATGGAGCGGTGGTTGCGGCAGATGGAATGGTAGCTGAAGTAGACGGAGCTCCCTGACTAATACGTTGTTGCTTTGCCCTTTGTTGTGTCGAAATTGCTGCTTCTTCTTCAAAAATGAAGTCCTCATCTCCTTCTTCTTCATCACGAAGTACAGGACGTGACATCTTTCTTCGGCTTACCACAACTCTAGAGCCATATCTTTCAAATGAAATTGCTGGATTGACATCTTCAGCTTCTTCCTCGTCTGAACTAGAATCGGATTCAGATTCAGAAGCGGTCTCAACCTGACCTTCTGTTGGTTCTTCTCGACTCTCGGTTCCTCCAGATACAGCTACTGGTGGCTGATATTCGTCAATCTCCCTAAATATGTCATCTTTGTCGTGAGGAGGTTCCGAAATCTCTTGTACAAGCTGTTCTGCGATGTTTTCTTGGGCGGCTGCTCCTTGCTCAAATATTTCTTTCAGCATCTGTTCTCTCTGATCAGGCTGTGAAGCTGATGTTGACGGCTCACCTGCCTCTGCAGTAGATCGGGAACGACGAATAGTTCTAGCAACCGGAGTTCGCCAAGTCGGTGCTTGTTGCTGTTGAGGTTGCTGCGGCTGTGGTTGTTGTTGGGGTGCTTCACCTATCCAGTCATCCCCTTCGGGAGCAATGAAATCTGGATCTATAACGGCACCAAAGAGAGGAGCCACCTGAGGCCTTACTTGCTCAGCCCTTCGCGCATTGTGGGACTGGCAGTCGGCAAAAATTCTCTTATCTATGATGGCTACGCCAGTTTGCTCTGGCAGCGTCGGCAGATCTGGCAAGAAGTAGCGAATGATCATCATTATGAAGCGCGGGTACATGAGAAACCTTTCTCTGGTGGGAGCAGAAATTTGTTGAACAAACTCCCCGAAGAACATTTCTGAGAAGCTGAATTGCTTGTTGTAGATGAGTGAGATCATTGCAGACTGCAGCTTGGACACCATTGTGTCGAACCCCGCCTTCTTAGGTGCAAAACACACCATGATTACATGGACCAGATATCTCCACTGTCCAATGAGGCCGCTTTTCACGTAGGAAGCTTTGGTTATATCTTGTGCATAGCCCATTCGGAGGAAGGCAGCTTGCCTTATGGTCATCGGGAAGTCGATAGGGCCACCTTCTGGATCTTCTGTCACTAATTGCAAGATTGACGTAGAAGATCTGCAGAGAAAGCTATCGGATTGTGCATTAATGCACAAGCCATCCTGGAATAGGTCAAAAACTCGATCATTTGCAGATAGGGCTGAGCCTCCGGCATCTGGAGATCAACGGCCATCACCATATTATGTTTATTGAAAAATGCTCTATCACTCATATCTGCACACAAATCACAATTAAAAAGTTAGAAATTAATTTAAAAATAAATTTGTGTTATTCGAACTTGTATAATTTCGAACTTGATTAAGTTCAAAGTGTAACACATTCGAACTTACATAAATTCGAGGTAATAAACCATTACAACTTAATTAAGTTCGAGATACCCATTCGAACATGTATGACTTCGAACTTGTAGATATTTTAACAAGTTCGAATGCCTGACAAGTTCGAATCTCAAGAACATGTTCGAAGTCGGTTACATTTAACTTTAAAACCATGATTTTAACCCAGTTTGACTTAATTAACAGTAGAATCTAGTCCTAGTGGGTTCTAATCAAGATTATATGTCATTAATTTTAAGTTTTTGCTTTTAAAACTTCTGATTTAAGTCACCTAGTTTAAAATGACACAAAACTCAAAAATAGTCGATTTTAAACACAAAAATGTCCTAAACTAACACTTAATTAGTATTAGATTGTTCACAACACTCAAGTATGTGGGTAGGTTCGAGGACCAGTGGAAAAATTCGAGAAACATGAGCAAATTCGAAAAGACGACAAGTTCGAAGGCTAAGTTCGAGATCGCTGGACAAGTTCGAGAGAATATGTTCGAAGGTAAGTGCATTAAATGAAGCACTGTTGACCTATTTATATCCAACCATATTCGAACTTAGGTCAAGTTCGAACTTGCAACAAGTTCGAATGTAGCTTCGAACATGTTAAATGTTCGAACTTGATTGAAAATTCTTGAATAAAATCCAACTTTTTCAACTATTTCACTTAACGTAATTTTTTCAAAATTGCAAAAGAATATTTTTGCGAGATAGTCAAAGAAGGTTCAATCAGATAGCGGTGTCAAACGTACTTTCAGTATTTCACTTTCACACTTAGGAATTTTTTATTCCTTTGATTGTTTGTCGGGATAACATTCCAAGTCGATTGTTGGTATGTTTTTCCCTTTAAACATTCAAAACTTTGGAAATTTCTTTGGCCTTTTTATTTATGAAAAACTACCTTACGTGTCCCATACTTAGACATACTTCTATGATCAAGGCAGACACACAATGATTATAACTTTTTGGTATTGGAAATTTTCTTTAAAAGGCAAACGTCAGACACCGTTCTGTATTTACATACAACAGAGTGTCTTAGTTTGACTTAGATTTCCTCTTATGTTAGCAAGACAGCGGTGACAGGTCTGTACTCACGTACAACAAAGCGACTTATCTTGCTAGCTTAAGTCAAAACAGCGGTGACAGGTCTATACTCACGTACCACAAAGCGACTTGTTTTGACGTCCTTTTCTTTTAAAAACTTTTTCTTTTTTTGTTGAAGATGTATTTTGATGTTGCTATATATCCCCCAGATAAATTTGCATACCTTATTTATAATCATTGTCTGTATGTCTCTAATATAGAAATTAAGACATTTTGGTCATACATCTAATTACTTCACCTTGCCGTACAAGAATGCACTCTTAACCTCGAGTTGATACACCTAAAACCCTTTGAAGGACGTGAAAGCCAGAAACATACGAATTGTCTTGAGCCTCGCCACTGGTGTAAACACTTCGTTGTAATCAATTCCCTCTTCCTGGTTGAAACCTTTTACTACAAGTCTTGCCTTGTTACGAGTAACTATTCCCCGATCATCCCTATGGCACTTAAAGACCCATTTGGTCACTATAGCAACTTCTCCTCGAGGTAACGGCAATAACTCCCATACTTCAAGCTTTCTACTGTGATAGTTCCTCTTGCATGGCTTCAACCCAAGAATTGTATTTCAGTGCCATTTGCACATTCTTTGGCTCTACTTCTGAGATAAATCACGAGTATAAACACGTGTGAAACGCCTCGGAGTCGTTGATCATCGATAACAGCACCGTGTTATTGTAACAACCTAACTTTTGATCTAGTCGTAAATTCAGTAGTATTTTGATCCGATAATGTAATAATGTTACATTATTTGAATTATAATTTAATTAAATTATGAAATAATTAATTAAATTATATAAATATTTATATTATGAATTAATAAATTATTAAAGATAATTAAATAAAAGAGATATAATATACAAAAAAAATGAAAGTGGGTTAACTAGCAAATATAACTAGATGAAGTATATAAACATGATTTATTTCAATAAAATCAGATTCTCTCTCTCTCTACTCTCTCTCTCTCTAACTTTCTCTCTCTATACTCTCTCTACCTTCTCTCTAAGTTATCTCCCAAACCGACCGTCCGATTATCAAGTTATACATATCGTTAGACAGATCTCGGAGAATACTACACGAATCTGCTATCTCCTGCGTGATTTCATACGAATTTGAGGTAACAATCGATATTTTTAAGTTTTTATATATTTCGGTTTTTTCGAATTTATTAGTTTTATGAAATTTAAAGCTATTTTTATGGAGTTTAACTAGAATAAGTATAATATAATCGAACATAGGCTTAATATTTATCATATTTGTGATTTAGGCCTTAGAAATTCATGTTTTAAAGCTGTAAATATGAACAAATTCGAGAATGCCAAGAACAAACTCGAAAATACATAGAACAAACTCGAAATTTAATTAAATTCGAAATATATTCGAATTTAATCATTAAATTCGAAGAGCATAATTCGAATCTAATAAATTCGAATGAAAGTTTAGAATTTGACATTAAAGTCAAATCATAGTCAAAATTGAGTTGTACATTAAATTTGATTCATAATTTAAGTTTGTCATTAAATTCAAAATAGAGGATTCAAAATTTGTCAAATGTGATTGTGCATAAAATCGAGACAAACTTCGACTTTGGCTATATATATATATATATATATATATATATATATATATATATATATATATATATATATATATATATATATATATATATATATATATATATATATATATATATATATATATATATATTCGAATTTAATTATCCATTTAAATGTAACCTTATATAATCAAAGCATATATTCGAAATTAATGAAACATGTTCGAATTTGATGATACATGTTCGAATTTATGTAATAAATTCGAACCCCACTCCTTAAATTCGAATATATTGAATAAAATACTTGGACAACGCATAAAATAATGAGATAGTTAGCAAAATAATTATATATTAATATTTATAATATATTTGATCCTTTGAGAATTAAATATGAACAAAAGAAAATTAGATGAATGACAAGTTATCAGAATCAGATATAATAAAGATTTAAAGACTGAAAGATAAAGATATTAATATGATTTTGACACGATAATTCTGGACAGGTTCAGTGAAATTCTGAACAAAGATTTAAAGATTTATTAAGTGGATCAAAGACTTGATTTGACAGAGAACTGATTGAGATAAAATCCTGAGATAATTCAGGTGGCAGATTTTACATCTGTTTGATAAAGACCCAACACTGTGAGTTATAGATATTCAGGTTTAACATGCTTGAATTTCCGGTTGAGACATATTGTTGATGCTAGATTGATTTGACATTCATATTATCAGCTGGATTGTGACCTGTGCACACCATGGTTGGGTGTTGCCCAGTGGATCATGATAGCTATTTGATCATCATTTCTTATGTTATTGCATTTATAGTTCATTTCTGATACTGCTTTGAAATTATTGCTATCATGACTTTGATTACGTATGCTTCATCACTGCATATACTTGACATATTGATTCAGCTTAATTAGCTTTGATTGGTCTATTGTTCTAGACCTGGCTATTTCACCAGTTCTATTGAACTTGGTAATGACCTCCGATGTTCCGCCACGTTGATTTACTGGTAGGTAGCCCAGTATGTGCCTGATCCCCACGATTTAAGCGTGAGCGTGGCTTGAGCATCATCCGACTCTATGACTTCTATGTCTCAATCATGAGGGCTGTAGCGGCAGCCAAGACATATCATGCTAGATTGATGATCCGCTTGACATTGCATGTTTAATTTGAAAATCTATATACTCACTAAACTTTGCTTACAGTTGCTACTTAACATTCTTACAGGAAAAGACAAAGGAAAGTCACCTGCCGGATCTAGTTCTTAGGTCTTACACGATCAAGACAGAAGTTTCATAGACCTCTACTCAGCGACCCCATTTTGGTACTAATTGGATGACGATATTATGGTGATCTGGGTAGATTTATTTTGATGTTATGATGGCATGAATTAGATTAGACTTGTGCCCTTTATAAGTTTAATTTAAAAACCGTAAACTGTATTAAACTTAAATCCTAATATTTTGTACTGTAATTTAATATTCCGCAGTTTATTACTCTATCATAGTATGATTGATATCGTATTGCATGATGTGGGACCTAGACTGGTGAGAACCGCCCCGCAAGGAGTGGTCTTCACAGGATGGTATCAGAGCCCATAGTTTGAGTGAATCAAGTATTACGTGAGTATACTTGGTCTCAAACTGAAGCAATACATATGTATCAATCATTTAGGTGGTTTGAACTGAGATAGGATGTACAGGCTGTTTGGATGGGAAAAGGGTACATAGATCTAAGTCTATAAACTGATAGTTAATTGATCTTAATTTTCAGCTAAGATGTCAGGATCAGGATCAGGTGACATACCAAACAACATGACCCCACAACAAATGTTCTAAATGATGCAACAACTCTTAGCCCAACACTCAGAACAACAGAATAAGATTATGCAAGAACAGTTTCAGGCCAGAGATGAGGCCGAAGCTAAAAGACGTAATGATAAGAAAAATAAGCGAAAAGATAAGCAAGTCCAGAATGAAGAATCTGATTCTGATAACTCTACTCCTGAAACCCAAATCGAGCAGCCTAAAGGCTGTAAGTTCAAGGACTTCAAAGCGAGCGGTGCCCTGAATTATGAGGGTACAGTGAATCCAATTCAGGCGATGGATTGGATCAGTCATACCGAAGAGATCTTTAGAATCTCTGACTATTTAGATTGAAAGAAAGTGAGTTATGCGTCTGCGTTATTTGTTGGAGCTGCTCGTGCATGGTGGAAGGCCCAGAGAAGTATCTATGGCGAAGAAATTATTCAGACTCTAGAGTGGAACCAGTTTCTTGATATGTTCAATGCAAAATATTGTCCTATTGATCAACAAGATAAGATGGAGGTTCAACTAATGCAGCTTACCCAGGGAACAAAGACTGTTGATGAATACGAGCACGAATTCTCTCGGCTTTGTGGCTACTCCTCATATCAAGTAGCTACCGAGGAAAGGAAGATGAATAGATTCCGCGGAGGACTCAACCCAAGATACAGGCACCCGATGAGCGCAATAAAATATAAGAGTTACTTGGAAATGGTCGAAGCAGCAAGACAAATCGAGAGAGGATATCTAGAGTATGGCGATCAGCTTTATGCTCCATCAGCGAATCCAACATGTCCTTCTCCTCCGAAGAAGCATAGATTCGGCAGATTCTTCACGCCAAATAAATCTCAGACCCAGCAATATCAACAATCCCAACCGAAAGTGCAAGCCTACTCATTGACAAACGAGCCACGATTCTGCAAGCGATGCAGAAAGTCACACATGGGGCTGTGTAACCCAGATGATGTTACTTGTTTTGCGTGTAATCGAATTGGTCACAGCAGTGAAGAGTGCCCACAGCAAGGACGCGGATGTGCAAAATGTGGGAAAAGAGGACACTTCATGTATCAGTGTCGCAGCGGGCAACGATTTCAGTCGCAATCATCAGCGGGAGGTTCTACAGTAAAGAGTTCTGCTGCAACTCCGACAGCAAGGACACGTGCGTTTCAGATAATAGCAGAAGAAGCGAGAGAAACACCTGACGTAGTTACCGGTACGTTTCTGCTTAACTCAATCCCTGCTCGCGTGTTATTTGATTCTGGCGCTAGTCGTTCTTTTATATCGACTTCTTTCGCACAAAGATTATTCAAATCTCCATAAAGCTTCCCGTGATACTTGATATTGAGACAGCCAGTAACAACTATGTTATGGCTGATTCTGTTTACCGTAACTGCACTCTACTTGTCAACAACATCGTATTCAACCTCGACCTTATCCCGATTCCGTTGAAAGAGTTTGACGTCATCATCGGCATGGACTGGCTAATGAATAACGAGGCTACGATCGTTTGCAATCGGCGAATCATCAGAATTAGGTCTTCAGACGACCGAGTATTGGAAATCAAAGGCAAGAAGCGAAAACGTGATCACTGCTTCATTTCTGTTGATAAAGCGTATAAGTATCTATCTAAGGGTCACGAATCGTATTTATGCGACGTCTCATCTGAATTTAACTCTGAAGCCCAAAAGAAATCTTTATCCGATATCCCAATCATCTGCGAGTTCCCAGACGTATTCCCTGACGATATTTCTGGAGTGCCACCGGAACGTCAAGTTGAGTTCAGTATTGACTTGGTTCCTGGTGCGGCTCCTATTTCTAAAGCTCCCTACAGACTTGCACCTGCAGAAATGCAGGAAATGTCAAAGCAATTGCAAGAGCTGTCAGAAAAGGGATTTATCCGACCGAGTTCATCTCCGTGGGGTGCACCTGTCTTATTCGTTAAGAAGAAAGACGGAACTTTTCGAATGTGCATCAACTACCGCGAGTTGAACAAAGTTACCATAAAGAATAAATATCCTCTGCCCAGAATTGATGATCTATTTGATCAGCTACAAGGAGCCAGCTACTTCTCGAAAATCGATCTTCGTTCTGGGTATCATCAATTAAAAGTCAGAGATGAGGATATTCCGAAGACAGCCTTCCGAACAAGATACGGTCATTACGAATTTCTTGTGATGCCGTTCGGTTTAACAAATGCACCAGCGGCGTTCATGGATCTCATGAATCGCGTGTGCAGACCGATGCTGGATAAGTCAGTTATCGTATTTATAGACGATATTCTGATTTACTCCAAAACGGAGGCTGATCATGCTATTCATTTGCGGCAATTGCTAGAGTTACTGAGAAAAGAAAGACTCTATGCTAAATTTTCTAAATGCGAATTCTGGCTCAGACAGGTATAACTTTACATTGTCTTGAGCTATTCCTTAAAGCGTTCTTTGATTGAACAAAACTTGAAATTCTACTTTGTTGCTTTTATAGATTCAATTCCTTGGCCATGTTGTTTCTGGCGAAGGGATTTCCGTCGATCCTTCTAAAGTGGAGGCCGTTCAAAAATGGCAAACGCCTCGCAATGCCTCTGAGATCCGAAGTTTCCTTGGATTGGCCGGTTATTATCGGCGATTCATAAAGAACTTGTCGAAGATTGATGTGCCACTTACGATGCTAACACGAAAGAATACACCTTTTGTATGGGCAGATAAACAGCAAGAGGCATTTGAAACGTTGAAACAGAAACTTATTCAAGCGCAGATCAACTTTACCAGAAGGCAATGGTGATTTCGTGGTCTATAGCGATGCATCTGGTACTGGCTTAGGATGTGTCCTTATGCAAAGGGGAAAAGTCATTGCCTACGCTTCAAGGCAATTGAAAGAGTACGAGAAAAGTGCACCAACTCATGATCTTGAGTTGGTTGCCGTTACCTTTGCTTTGAAAATTTGGCGTCATTATCTTTATGGGACTCGGTGTCAGATTTACACTGATCAAAAAAGTCTCAAACATCTTTTTACTCAGAAGGATCTGAATATGAAACAGCGACGGTCCTTGGAGCTTATCAAGGACTATGATTGCGAGATCCTATATCATCCCGGCAAAGCTAATGTTGTCGCGGATGCTTTGAGTAGAAAAGTTTATCCAGAAAAGTGCTGTTATGCCCTAACTTTGGTTATATTCTCTTCTGATCTTATTGAAGACATCAGAGTTGCTCAAGCTGAAGCACTGAAAGAAGAGAATCTTTGTTCTGAAAATCTTAAAGGGCAGCTACAATTTCTAACTCTGAATCATTTAGGACTTCATTGTCTCAAGGGAAACCGAATCTGGATCCCTAAGTATGGTTCAATCCATAGCGCTCTTCTATCTGAAGCTCACAAGTCCAAATTATCTGTTCATCCTGTCAGCTCAAAGATGTATTTTGATCTGAAAGCCGATTATTGGTGGCCAGGAATGAAGAAAGACATCGATAAGTGTGTTGAAAGCTGCAGAGTTTGTCAGATGGTAAAGGCAGAACATCAGAAACCCTTCGGGGATATGCAACCACTGCCAGTTCCTGAGTGGAAGTGGGCATATAACAATGGACTTCGTCACGAAGTTGCCGAAAACCAAAAGACAGCACGACTCCATCTGGGTAGTCGTGGACCGATTAACGAAGTCAGCTCACTTTATACCGATGAAAGAGGCATACTCTCTGGATAGATTGGCACAAATGTACATCACTGAAATCATTTCTCGACATGGTGTGCCAAAGTCTATCGTTTCTGATCGTGATAGTCGTTTCACATCTTGATTCTGGCAAGCTCTACAAAACGGGATGGGTACTCGGATCTCTATGAGTACTGCTTATCATCCTAATGCAGATGACCAGAGTGAGCGTACTATCCTTACTCTTGAAGATATGCTTCGTGCCTGCATTCTTGATGTAGGTGGTAACTGGGATGACCACTTGTCGTTGGTCGAAATCTCATATAATAACAGCTTTTCATTCAACGATCAAGATGGCTCCTTTGAAGCTTTGTACGGAAGAAAGTGCAGAACTCCCACCTGTTGGCGCGAAACAGGTGAATCACCTATAGCGGGTCCTGCCCTTCTACAGTTGACTCACGAGAAGATTCAACTCGTTAGAAGAAACATACTTGAAGCTCAAAGAAGGCAGAAGTCATATTATGATAATCGACACAGATCAATAAGCTTTGCAGTTAACGATTGGGTGATGCTGAAAGTATCCCCAATGAAGAATGTGGTGAGATTTATAAAGAGAAACAAGCTAGCACCGAGATTCATCGGTCCGTTCAAGATTGTGGAAAAGATAGGAAATCAATCTTATCGTCTTGAACTGCCAGCGGACTTATCTGGAATACATCCTGTATTCCATGTTAGTCACTTGCGAAAGAGTCTAGCAGACGAAAGAGAAGTTCAGATACCACACGTTAACTTGCAGATTGATGAAAAGCTTAGAGTGGTTGAAGAGCCAGAATGTATTCTGGACTCGAAGACCAAGAACCTAGAAATAAAGATATACAGATGGTGCTCGTCCAATGGAAACACCACAAAGGTTCGCATCAGTCTTGGGAATCCAGAGATGTCATGAAAGCTACATATCCCAGTCTGTTCGAACATAGCTAACTTCGGGGACGAAGTTTGTGCGTGGTGGAGCCCATTCTGTAACAACCTAACTTTTGATCTAGTCGTAAATTCGGTAGTATTTTGATCCGATAATGTAATAATGTTACATTATTTGAATTATAATTTAATTAAATTATGAAATATTCAATTAAATTATATAAATATTTATATTATGAATTAATAAATTATTAATGATAATTAAATAAAAGAGATATAATATACAAAAAAAATGAAAGTAGGTTAACTAGCAAATATAACTAGATGAAGTATATAAACGTGATTTATTTCAATAAAATCAGATTCTCTCTCTCTCTACTCTCTCTCTCTAACTTTCTCTCTCTACTCTCTCTACCTTCTCTCTAAGTTATCTCCCAAACCGACCGTCCGATTATCAAGTTATATATATCGTTAGAAAGATCTCAGAGAATACTACACGAATCTGCTATCTCCTGCGTGATTTCATACGAATTTGAGGTAAGAATCGATATTTTTAAGTTTTTATATATTTCGGTTTTTTCGAATTTAGTAGTTTTATGAAATTTAAAGCTATTTTTATGGAGTTTAACTAGAATAAGTATAATATAATCGAACATAGGCTTAATATTTATCATATTTGTGATTTATGCCTTAGAAATTCATGTTTTAAAGCTGTAAATATGAACAAATTCAAGAATGCCAAGAACAAACTCGAAAATACATAGAACAAACTCGAAATTTAATTAAATTCGAAATATATTCGAATTTAATCATTAAATTCGAAGAGCATAATTCGAAGAGCATAATTCGAATCTAATAAATTCGAATGAAAGTTTAGAATTTGACATAAGTCAAATCATAGTCAAAATTGAGTTGTACATTAAATTTGAATCATAATTTAAGTTTGTCATTAAATTCAAAATAGAGGATTCAAAATTTGTCAAATGTGATTGTGCATAAAATCGAGACAAACTTCGACTTTGGCTATATATATATATATTCGAATTTAATTATCCATTTAAATGTAACCTTATATAATCAAAGCATATATTCGAAATTAATGTAACATGTTCGAATTTGATGATACATGTTCGAATTTATGTAATAAATTCGAACCCCACTCCTTAAATTCGAATATATTGAATAAAATACTTGGACAACGCATAAAATAATGAGATAGTTAGCAAAATAATTATATATTAATATTTATAATATATTTGATCCTTTGAGAATTAAATATGAACAAAAGAAAATTAGATGAATGACAAGTTATCAGAATCAGATATAATAAAGATTTAAAGACTGAAAGATAATGATATTAATATGATTTTGACACGATAATTCTGGACAGGTTCAGTGAAATTCTGAACAAAGATTTAAAGATTTATTAAGTGGGTCAAAGACTTGATTTGACAGAGAACTGATTGAGATAAAATCATGAGATAATTCAGGTGGCAGATTTTACATCTGTTTGATAAAGACCCAACACTGTGAGTTATAGATATTCAGATTTAACATGCTTGAATTTCCGGTTGAGACATATTGTTGATGCTAGATTGATTTGACATTCATATTATCAGCTGGATTGTGACCTGTGCACACCATGGTTGGGTGTTGCCCAGTGGATCATGATAGCTATTTGATCATCATTTCTTATGTATTGCATTTATAGTTCATTTCTGATACTGCTTTGACACTATTGCTATCATGACTTTGATTACGTATGCTTCATCACTGCATATACTTGACATATTGATTCAGCTTAATTAGCTTTGATTGGTCTATTGTTCTAGACCTGACTATTTCACCAGTTCTATTGAACTTGGTAATGACCTCCGACGTTCCGCCACGTTGATTTACTGGTAGCTAGCCCAGTATGTGGCTGATCCCCACGATTTAAGCGTGAGCGTGGCTTGAGCATCATCCGACTCTATGACTTCTATGTCTCAATCATGAGGGTTGTAGCGGCAGCCAATACATATCACGCTAGATTGATGATCCGCTTGACATTGCATGTTTAATTTGAAAATCTATATACTCACTAAGCTTTACTTACAGTTGCTACTTAACATTCTTACAGGAAAAGACAAAGGAAAGTCACCTGCCGGACCTAGTTCTTAGGTCTTACACGATCAAGACAGAAGTTTCATAGACCTCTACTCAGCGACCCCATTTTGGTACTAATTGGATGACGATATTATGGTGATCTGGGTAGATTTATTTTGATAATATGATGGCATGAATTAGATTAGACTTGTGCCCTTTATAAGTTTAATTTAAAAACCGTAAACTATATTAAACTTAAATCCTAATATTTTGTACTGTAATTTAATATTCCGCAATTAATTACTCTATCTTAGTATGATTGATATTGTATTGCATGATGTGGGACCTAGACTGGTGAGAACCGCCCCGCAAGGAGTTGTCTTCACAGTTATTATTCACACTACTCCTAGTTCTCACACCAGTATGTGAATTTCCTATGATACTCTCAATTGGATGATCTATCCTCGATGTCTTAATCTCATCGACCTGAAGATCATCTCATAAGTTTGATCATATTTCACCTAACGGGGGTATGACTTCAGACGGTATATTCTCTTCCTCATGATCACTGTCCTCAGAGTTAGAATTATTCGTCTGATTCTCATTTGTAGGTAATTCAGGTTCTTCTCTGTTGGAGACCCATCTTCTGTCGTTGTAGGCTCAGATGTTGATGGAATGCTTGATTTTGGAAAACCTTGGTACTCGTCATTAAGGTTTAATGATGAGAAGTCATTTTCCACTGTACCTGCATTTCCACTGAACGGTATGTTAAATGATTCAAACAAAGAGTCATAATCAAATAACCATTCAGGACCAGTTTGGGGTTCATGTTCTAACTTGTGACATCAATGTTAAACACAATCTCAACCGTACCATTTGTTTTGTTAAAAACCCTTTTGTTTGGTGCGTTAGGAACATAACCTAGGAAGTATCCTTCGTCAGCCTTTTCACCAAACTTAGGATAATGTTTTGTTTTCAGTAAAGTACACGGTGTCCCAAACGGTTCAATGCCAGTTAAATTTGGTGGTCTTTTATTCAGAACTTCATAACAGGTTTTGTTCAATTATTTGACAGTAAGGACCCGATTTAAAACATGACACGCGGTATTCACTGCCTTCCCACAAAACATGGTAGGAAGCTTTGAATCCGAGAACATGGTCCTTGCTGCCTCAATCAAAGTCCTGTTCTTACGTTCTGCCACCCCATTTGGTTGTGGCTCATAAGGTGCACGAAGTTGATGCACTATGCCTTTGGTTAGACAATATACACTAATTACTGTGTTTTTAAATTCAGTTCCGTTATCACTCCTGATACGTTTTACCCTTGTCCAGTATGAGTTCTCGACTTGGTCTAAGAACCCAATCAGCTTTCCAGCTGTTTCGTCTTTTGTACCTAAAAAAAACCCAAGAGAAACGTCAGTAATCATCAGTAATAACTAAACAATACCAACTACCACCTATGCTCCTTTTGTTGATTGGACCGAAGAGATCCATATGCAGCAAATCGAAGGTGGAAGCTATCGAGTTCTGAGTCTTTGACTTGTGTGACTTCTTGTGTTGTTTTCCTTTCTTGCACGGGACACACTTGTCATCAAACTGAAAACTCTTCAGTGGAACACCTTGCACCAAACCATTTTCCGTAATGTAGTTCATTTTCCTTAGGTGCAAGTGTGCCATGCGTCTGTGCCATAAGATAGATTCGGACTCTGAAGCTTTAGATAGTAGACAGATTTTTCCCATCGATGAGTCTGATATGTTCATGTCCATCATGTAAAGATCATTCTTCCTTGGGGCTCTCATCATGATCCACTCTTCAGGTACTTTGAATCCCGGCTTCAGCACTAACGCTTCAGTTTCAGTAAAAATTACCGAATTCTTCTTATCACAGATCTGAGATACACTAATGAGATTGTGATCAAGTTTATCAACATGGTAAACTTTATCAACTGTGATTGTCCCATTAGTGACCACTCCAGTTCCAGTGATATGACCACCCTTGTTCCCAGCGAATGATACAAATCTCTTGTTCCCTCCCTTGAAGTCTGTGAGTAGACTCCTTTCCCCAGTCATGTGACGAGAGAAACCACTGTCGACGAACCATTTGTTGTTTAGACCTGTAGTTAGCTCCTGCACATGAGAGAAAACAAGTTAGTTATCACGGGGAACACAAGCCATGACTGACTTGGTAATACCATTCTCATCCACATACGTGAACTCCTTCAAATACCCATCTCTCCTTTTAGGTGACTTGGGTTTTTGATTGAGAACCTGTTGTGGTGCTGAGTGATTAAGATTCACTCTTGGCCTTTGGGCTGTCATTTATGGTTGAGCCCTAGAATAGTTTCTATTATAATGCATTTCAGTTTGATATCCCTTGGCTCTACCTGGTGTCTTTTGCCTTTGAGGAGTATGAGACATAACTGGAATGTAAGGCCTTCTAGGTGTTGTACTCCTATATCGTTGTTGTGGTCCTTACCTAGACTGACTAAGAACTCTATTCGAAGAATTAGTCCTAATCACTTCTTGCTGTCTGACCAACACCGGTGTTTGTTTAACAGGTATCCTAGGTGTTGCACTCACATTCTTCTCTATATGTTGAGAACTACAAGTGCTGGCAATACTAGGTACTGGTCTTTGTTGTTCTTGCTTTCCTACAGTAGGTCTAGACTCTGGTTTAGAGGGTGTTGACTCCACTTTCTTATAAGGATAGCTAGATGCAACACGTCCCTTCTCATGACATCTAAAGCATGACATCTTATCAATCGGCTTCTTATAAGTGTCCTTTGATTTAGGTGTCTCACTAGTGTCATTTTCTTTCGTTTAAACTACAGTGATTACTTCCTCTTGCTGATTATTAATTTCAGATTTAGCTTCTCCTAGTATAGTGTCACTAGTAGACTGTACAAACTTGACTTTCTTAATCTTAGAGGTAGTATTAGATACCTTAGTTGACTTATCCTTATCAGATTCAGTTCCAGTTGCTACCTCTGATTCGACCGGTTCATCGATTTTATCTGAGGTTGAGGCACGTAGTTGTTGTTGAATGGTGGAGGACTCTCTTAATAACCTAGGCCTACTGGATTCTTAGACTGACGTTGAGCTTCTAAGATCTTTCCTAGGTTTAGAGATGAGTTCCTAAACTTTTCAAGCTTACTGTTTGCCTCAGCAACTTTAACCCTAGATTTGGCTAGCTCTACATCCTTAAGAGTGAGTTCTTTAGTCAAAGCTTCAACATGCTCGTACATAAGTTCTATCCTGACACATTGTTCACTTAACTTGTCTTTTAGAACTATGACATCCTGAGCATCTGTTTTCAGCTTATTCCTTAGATCTTCCTTAATATCTAGAAGACTAGCGTTATCTGATTTTAACGATTGGATTTAAGCAGTTAAGTTGTTATGTGTTTCTAGTACTAAGTTTAACCTATCATTTAAAGTAGCACTTAAAACACATAAATCATGGAATGTAAAAAAGTTTAGAGTTACCTTTTTGTGATCCGATTCCACGTTAGCCATTTTAGCAGCAAGCTCCAGAATGGACTGCTCCTCTGACTTTTCCACCAACAAAGGACTTGTATCTTTATGCTTGGTGTCCTCTGCAACTTCTTCAAATCTGTCATCCCCAGTCTCAGTTACTTCTGCCATAAAGGCTCTAGCATTTGACTCCGGATGAGTACTCCAATCATAAGTTCCATTAAGCTGTCTTTAAGATGACACATTGGTTAACAGACCAGCGATGGCTGCTTGATTCCCAAAACCACCAAATTGATATCTCCCTTGGTTCTGATTCTGATAGTTCTCTACTTTTGGTCTTTGACACTCTCTTGCAAAGTGTCCTAATCCTTGGCAATTGTAACATTTTACCTTTGACTTGTCAAAACCAACTTTGATGTTGCCTACGTTCAGATTTCTTCATGTTCTCTTCATGAACCGCTTGACCCTTTGAGTCACCATGGCCAGTTGCCATTGTAGGTCCATTTCTTCCAAGTCATCAGGATCTACCTGATCGTAGTCTTCTTCCCATAATGCAGGATCGTTTAATTTTTCCTGAATGCAATTGCTGTACGCTGCGACAAACGAAGCTAAAAGATTCAAATGATCTTCATCCGATTTTGCGCTTATTGGCATCTTAGTTTATCCTTGAGACGTAGACGTAGAATGATTTGGTTTTTCTTCTGGTTTGGAAAATCCTATGAATGCCCTGCTGCTAGACTCCTCTGTTTCAACTGGGATGGATTCTTCTCCCGAGAAGAATGTTGTGGCCCCTGACTTCATTTCACTAGCAATTAACGTTTTTGATTTTCCAAAATACATTTCTGGATCTTGAACCTGTTCAAACTCCCGTTCTTTCTTCTGTAACTTGAAGTTATATGCCCTCAACGTTCCAATTACTCCTTCAAGAGTGAGAGTCTCGAACTTCTCTTCATCATGCTTTATTAAAGCTGTGTACATCTCCCACTTTGCCGGTAAAGCATCTTGAAGTTTTTCTATCTTCTCAGTCTCTTGATAGTCGACATTGTGATTGTCAAGTTCAGTTAACAGATGATAGAATCTAGTGATTGTCTCATCTAACGTCTCATTCTTTAACGCCTTGAAGATAGCAAATTGTTGTTTCAGCATCCCAGTTCTACCCTTGCGTACCATTGGATTTCCCTCACACCAATTCTCTAGAGCATCCCATTGCTCTTTAGAAGTCCTATGATTTCTTAAAGTGTGTAGAAATTCTTGAGGTAACGCCATCCTGATAATTGAGAAAGCTCGATTCTCGGCCTCATAAAGTTTCTTGTCATCATCTTTCATGTTCTGATAAGTTAAGATTCTTTGTCGGCCCTCTAGCTCTTGCGTAGGAGGAATACATCCCTTTGAACTTATTCTTGAACTTGTCTTTGAACTTGTTCTTGAACTTGTCTTTGAACTTATGTTTCGTACTCGTCATTAAGGTTTAATGATGAAAAGTCATTTTCCACTGTACCTGCATTTCCACTAAATGGTATGTTAAATGATTCAAACAAAGAGTCATAATCAAATAACCATTAAGGACCAAGTTCTGAATAAGAGACCACCAAATTTAACTGGCTTTGAACCGTTTGGGGTACCGTATACTTTACTGAAAGCAAAACATCAACCTAAGTTTGGTGAAAAGGCTGACGAATGATACTTCCTAGGTTATGTTCCTAACTCACCAAACAAAAGGGTTTTTAACAAAACAAATGGTACGGCTGAGATTGTGTTTAACATTGATGTCACAAGTTATTCACATGAACCCCAAACTGGTCCTGAATGGTTATTTGATTATGACTCTTTGTTTGAATCATTTAACATACCATTTAATGGAAATGCAGGTACAGCGGAAAATGACTTCTCATCATTAAACCTTAATGACGAGTACCAAGGTTTTCCAAAATCAAGCATTCCATCAACATCTGAGCCTACAATGACAGAAGATGGGTCTCCAACGGAGAAAGAACATGAATTACCTACAAATAAGAATCAGATAAATAATTCTAACTCCGAGGACAGTGATCATGAGGAAGAGAATATACCGCCTGAAGTCATACCACCGTTGGTGAAATAGGATCAAACTTAGGAGATGATCATCAGGCAGATGAGATTGAGAAATCGAGGATAAACAAGGATTATCTAATTGAGAGTATCATAGGAAATCCACATACTGGTGTGAGAACTAGGAGTAGTGTGAATAATAACACGGTTCTTTTATCGATGATCAACGACTCCGAGGTGTTTCACACGTGTTTATACTCGTGTTTTATCTCACAAGTAGAGCCAAAGAATGTGCAAATGGCACTGAAAGAAAATTCTTGGGTTGAAGCCATGCAAGAGGAAATGTCAGAGTTCAGAAAGCTTGATGTATGGGAGTTAGTGCCGTTACCTCGAGGAGAAGTTGCTATAAGGACCTAATAGGTCTTTAAGTGCAAAAGGGATGATCGGGGAATAGTTACTCGTAACAAGGCAAGACTTGTAGTAAAAGGGTTCAACCAGGAAGAGGGAATTGATTATAACGAAGTGTTTACACCGGTGGCGAGGCTCGAGGAAAATCGTTTGTTTCTAGCTTTCGCGTGGGTCTATCAACTCGACGTTAAGAGTGCATTCTTGTACGGAAAGGTAACGGAATTGGTGTATGTCGAATAGCCGCCTGGGTTTACTGATCCAAATTATCCCGACAGAGTATATCGACTTTATAAGGCTCTGTATGGATTGCATCAGGCACCAAGGGCTTGGTATGAAACGCTGTCAACTCATCTTTTGGACAACGGGTTTGAGAGAGGGAGAATTGATAGTACGTTATTCGTGAAAAGAAAGGAGAAGACTTTATCTTAGTACAAGTGTACGTGGACGACATCATTTTCGTGTCGTCAAATGAGCAGATGTGCAAAGACTTTGAAAAGGTCATGAAGTCGAAGTTTGAGATGAGTGCTATGGGAGAGCTAAACTTCTTTCTCGGTTTACAAGTTGAACAAAGGAAGGAAGGAATGTTATCCATCAGACGAAGTATGTCTATGATGGAAGGAACAAAGCTCACCGCACACTTTAGTACTCCGATTCAAGTGAATCACAATCTCGGACCGGGTACAGAATGTGGATCCGACTTTATATCGGGGCATGATCGGGTCACTTATGTATTTAACTGCTTCTAGACCTAACATTATGTTTGTTGTGTGTATTTGTGCTAGGTTTCAAGAAAATCCAAAGGAAATGCATATGAAATCTATGAAGCGAATTCTTAGATATCTAAAGTCGAAACCGAAGCTGGGACTTTGGTATCATGCTGATGGAGATCTGGAATTGGAGGCGTACACAGACTCTGACTATGGTGGATGTAGCTTGAACCGGAAATCAACAACTGGAGGTTGTCAGTTCCTTGGAGGGAGGCTTGTATCCTGGCAATGCAAGAAACAAACTTCATGAGCCGTATCAACGTGCGAGGCCGAGTATGTAGCTGCTGGTAGTTGCTGTTCACAGGTTTTGTGGATACAATAACAATTGCGGGATTACGGTTTGACTTATACTCATACTCCCATTAGGATAGATAATCAATTAACAATTACTAAAACAAATAATCCAGTTAAACACAGTAAAACAAAGCACATAGACATAAGACATCATTTCATACGTGATTGTGCTGAAAAGAACTTGATAAAACTGGTAAAAGTCGCAAAGGAAGACAACAATGCAGACTTATTCACAAAAGCATTTGATAAGTCACGCTTTGAGTTCTTAGTTCAACTAAATGACATGCGTAATCCAGAGTAACTTGACCTTAGTAGTTTTTCTTTCTTTTTATAGTAAGTTATTAGTTTAGTTTATCAGCTTATTTTTCTTAAAAGTGATAAACAAAAGAAAAAAGAGAGAAAACCATAAAAATTTCAAAAAAGAGAATATCAAAAAATGAGTTAAGTCTTAGAATCGTAGGTTCAAAGTGACGAAAATTAGCACCGTCTAAACAAACTCTAAGTGTTGAGCTTTCACACATAATGCACCATAAATTTTAGGTGATATACACATTCTTGTCTGATCTGTTGGTAGGCATAATACATGAAGGAAATCCTAACAGCTAATAAAATAATCAAGAAAATGTCATATGTGTAACTAACTTAGATGTATGACCAAAATGTCTTAATTTCTATATTAGAGACATACAGACAATGATTATAAATGAGGTATGCAAATTTATCTGGGGGATGTATAGCAACATCAAAATACATCTTCAACAAAGAAAGAAAAAGTTTTGAAAAGAAAAGGAAGTCAAAACAAGTCGCTTTGTTGTACGTGAGTACAGATCTGTCACCGCTGTTTTGACTTAAGCTAGCAAGATAAGTTGCTTTATTGTACGTGAGTACAGACCTGTCACCGCTGTCTTGCTAACATAAGAGGAACTCTAAGACAAACTAAGACACTCTGTTGTATGTAAGTACAGAACTGTGTCCGACGTTTGCCTTTTAAAGAAAATTTGCAATACCAAAAAGTTATAATCATTGTGTGTCTGCCTTGATCATAGAAGTATATCTAAGTATGGGACACGTAAGGTAGTTTCTTGATAAATAAAAAGGCAAATGGAATTTCAAAAGTGTTGGATATTTAAAGGGAAAAAGATATCGACAATCGACTTGGAATGTATGTCACGAGAAACAATCAAAGGAATAAAAATTTCCTAAGTGTGAAAGTGAAATACTGAAAGTGCGTTTGACACCGCTATCTGATTGAACCTTCTTTGACTATCTCGCAAAAATAATCTGTTAGTATAAGTTTTATCTTTAAAGTATTTTCGAGTTAATACAATTCAATTTATGTTTATTTTTAATATATCTTATTTTATTTTATTTTATTGTAATAAATAGGAAAAGGTCAAAGTTACTAGGATGCATTTTTAGTTGTAGAAACAAAATTGCGTGAAAATCTGTTGCTTAGTGTGAATATATTGCAAACTTGAAAAAATTCTGTTAAGTGAAAAAATTGGATTATATTCAAGAATTTTCAAAATTTTCAATCAAGTTCGAAGCTACTTTCGAACTTGTTGCAAGTTCGAACTTGACCTAACTTCAAATATGGTTGGATATAAATAGGTCAACAGTTCTTCATTCAATGCACTTACCTTCGTACATATTCTCTCGAACTTGTCCAGCGATCTCGAACTTAGCCTTCGAACTTGTCGCCATTTCGAATTTGCTCCTGTTTCTCGAATTTTTCCACTGGTCCTCGAACCTACCCACATACTTGAGTGTTGTGAACAATCTAATACTAAGTAAGTGTTAGTTTAGGAAATTTTTGTGGTTAAAATCGACTATTTTTGAGTTTTGTGTCATTTAAAACTAGGTGACTTAAATCACAAGTTTTAAAAGCAAAAACTTAAAATTAATGACATATAATCTTGATTAAAACCCACTAGGACTAGATTCTACCCTTAATTAAGTCAAATAGGCTTAAAATCATGGTTTTAAAGTTAAAAGTGACCGACTTCGAACATGTTCTTCAGATTTGAACTTGTCAGGCATTCGAACTTGTTAAAATATCTACAAGTTCGAAGTCAGACATGTTCGCATGGGTTTCTCGAACTTAATTAAGTTCGAATGGTTTATAGTCTCGAATTTATGTAAGTTCGAATGTGTTACACTTCGAACTTAATCAAGTTTGAAGTTATACAAGTTCGAATAACACAAATTTATTTTTAAATTTATTTTTAACTTTTTAATTGTGATTTGTATGCAGATATGGGTGATAGAGCATTTTTCAATAAACATAACATGGTGATGGCCGTTGATCTCCTGCTGCCGGAGGCTCAGCCATATCGGCAAATGATCGAGTTTTTGACGCATTCCAGGGTGGCTTATGCGCTAACGCACAATCAGCCTATAATTCTTACGTACGTTAGGAAATTTTGGCAACATCTGCAAGTTGACTACTCAGTGACACCTACAGTTTTGCGTACAAGAGTAGGTGGACGTCCGATAGCTTTTTCTGCAGATCTTCTAAGCCAAGTTTTGCAATTGGGGACGGAAGATCAAGAAGCTGGCCCTATCGACTTCCCGATGCCCAAAAGGCAAGCTGCCTTCCTCCGATGGGCTATGCACAAGATATAACCAAAGCTTCCTACGTGAAGAGCGGCCTCATTGGACAGTGGAGATATCTGGTCCATGTAATCAGGGTGTGTTTTGCACCTAAGAAGGCGGGGTTCGACACAATGGTGTCAAAGCTGCAATCTGCAATGATCTCACTCATCTACAACAAGCAATTCAGCTTCTCAGAAATGTTCTTCGGGGAGTCAGTTCAACAAATTTCTACTCCCACCAGAGAAAGGTTTCTCATATACCCGCGCTTCATAATGATGATCATTCGCCACTTCTTCCCAGACCTGCCGACGCTGCCAGAGCAAACTGGCGTAGCCATCATAGATAAGAGAATTTTTGCCCACTGCCAGTCCCACAATGAGCGAAGGGCTGAGCAAGTAAGGCCTCAGGTGGCTTCTCTTTTGGTGCCGTTATAGATGCAGATTTCATTGCTCCCGAAGTGGATGACTGGATAGGTGAAGCACTCCAACAACAACCACAGCCGCAGCAACCTCAACAGCAACAAGCACTGTCTAGGCGAACTCCGGTTGCTAGAACTATTCCTCATTCCCGATTTTCTGCAGAGGCAGGTGGGCCATCAACATCGGCACCACAACTTGACCAGAGGGAACAGACGCTGCAAGAAATTTTTGATCAAGGAGCAGCGGCACAGGAAAATGTAGCCGAACAGCTCGTTCAGGATATTTTGGAACCCCCTCATGACATGGATGACATATTCAAAGATATTGATGACTATCAGCCTCGAGCAGCTGAAACTGCAGGCACAGCTAGTCATGAAGAAGCTGAAGGACAGGTGGAGACCGCATCTAATTCTAAATCAGAATCTAGTTCAGAAGAAGAAGCAGCTGAAGATGATAATCCAGCAGTCTCCTTTGAAAGATACGGATCAAGAGTTGTTGTTAGCAGGCGAAAGATGTCACGCCCTGCTCTCCGAGATGAAGACGCAAGAGATGCAGATTTTGTTATAGAAGAGGAAGCAGCGATTGCTACTCATCAGAGGTCAAAGCGACAACGCACAGATCAGGGAGCTCCATCTACCTCCACTACTGTTCCATCTGCAACCACCGCTCCATCCACATCCACTACAATTCCATCCACTTCCACTCCATTCACTAAAAACCAGCAGTTCACGGAGTTGAAAAGCAAGGTAGACTTCCAGACAGTCCAAGTATTCCAGCTGTCTCAAGTCATAAACGAGTTGCAGCAGCATAACTCAAGACTGGAACAAGAAAATGCTAAGTTACAAACGACAGTAGCTGCTCAACAAGAAGCGATGACAACTTAGCAGTCTCAAATCCTGACTCAGACCCTGGTGGAGCAAATAATGAAAGATCTACAAGCTCAGGGGGAGAGCAGTTGTCGAGGAGATGAGTTAAGGGGAGTTAGGAGAGACATTCACGATGAAGAAGGTGACCCTAGCACACAAAAAGACAGTGAGCTAGCAGATCTTTCACGTGAGACTGCTCAGCAAGCTGAGGTTCAGGGGGAGCCTGGAACGTCAGGAGGAGGAGGAAGTTAGGATAAAGGCAAGGCTCCTGAAGCATCATAGTTAGCTGATCAAGAGATAATTGGAGCCTTGGCCGATATTGATGATGATAATGAAGTAACGTTTGACTTTGAAGATGAATTAGAAGATCTTGAAGAAGGGGAATTCGTCCCAGAAAACATTACGGATTGGAGATCTGATGACGAGGTATTAGTCGATGAGGAAGATGAAGCCGATGAGATCATTATTCAGCAACATCCTATCACCGATACATATACGACGACAGAGCAGAATATGATTGACATCGAAGTGTTTAAAGATGCTTTAAATGTTGAATCAGAGTGTGAAGAGCCTGATACGGAGCGCACTGCTGCAGAGAAGAAAAAGTTATGGTTCAGAACAGAAAAGAAGGTCGTGCCTTTAAAAGAGAAGAATTGCAGCTTTTTATTATGAAAAGAAAGGACGGCCTCCAATATCTGAGAAGAAGATTGAAGGACTTCAATTCATTACCTAAATTTGAAATAAATGCCCTAGGATGGAAAGAGCTAATCAACATCGGAGACGATCCCTATGCCGAAGTAATTGCCAAGATTATCAGAAGGGATGGGAGGTCTAGGAAGTTTGAAAGGCTAAACCTAGGAGTAGGCAAGAGAGTTATGGACCATACAAGAATTGATCCTCTGACTGGCAAGCCGTGGATGAAGATGTATTACAAGCCAATTAGATGCTTAAAGAAAGTACCTCTGAAGCCTATGGCTCAAGATGTTTTGGGCAACCTCAACTAGTGGTATGTAGACAGTGAGACAGGCGAGGCAGTCATGGAAGATTTGGAAGAAAAGGTGATCCTGAAGGTGTATGATCCCTTGTATCTGGTCAACCTATCCAAAGATGATATGCTCAAGCTTCACGTTCAAAAAATCTCCTTTAATGCTCATTTGAAGACTGAAGGCAGAAAATATTGGAACGTTGTAAAAGTTTTTGTAGAACAGGGTTTGTATGCTGGTAGCATTTTAAATAAGCCTAGCACTATAGAATAGTTGAATATCTAATTAGAAACTATTGTCAAGGGGGAGTCTGTTAGTGCACCCTGTGTGACGATAGCAATCTAAGTATAGATAGTCTTTTGTAATAGACTAGGCTTTGTAATTACAAGTTAATATATATGTTTGATCTTGGTTATATATGTTTGATCTTGTTTGTGTTTGATGTTTTCTTAAGTTCAAACATCAGTTCAAACATCAGTTCAAAGATAAGTTCAAACATAAGTTCAAAGATAAGTTCAAACATAAGTTCAAACACAAGTTCAAGGATAAGTTCAAAGGCTAGGTTTGAACTTAGTAAAGCTAAGTTCGAACATGTAGTGGACAAGTTCATGGGCTTGGGCCTAAACGAACTTGTCTGAGCTATGTTCGAATTTAACCTCTATAATTAAGAGTTAATCAGTTAGAATTACAAACTTTTGCAGAGATTAGTGTTCAGAGTTCGTATAGTGCATATACGAACTTGAGAGATTTCAGAGAGTCGTTTCAAAGAAATACACATGTCGGGTCATTCGTCGTAACGTCTATTATTGTGTTCGTCTCCGGGTTTCCGTGTGTGTGATCGATCCGTTAAGCCCCTAATGAGGATTCCGCACTCGTTGGAAGGTGTCGCGTCAAGATCAGATCCGTAGGCAGGTGACCTTACACACTCCTTCATCAGCTTTATGTTCAAATTTGGCCAGCGGATCCCTTTGGTTCAGAATGAAACAAGGGCATCCAAACACATGGAAATAACTTATATTTAGCTTTCTCCCTTTGAGTAATTCATAAGGAGTTTTGTTAAACCTCTTTACCACTAAGGATCTGTTTTCAGTGTAGCAGGCAGTGTTGACAGCTTCAACCCAAAATGATGAGGGAAGACCCGATGCACATATCATTGTTCTAGCAGCTTCAATGAGAGTTCTATTTCTCCTTTCAGCAACTCCATTTTGTTGTGGAGTCCTTACAGATGAAAAGTTTTGAGAAATTCCCTTTTTTTCACAGAAGTTCTTAAGAGTACTATTTTTGAATTTAGTACCATGATCACATTTAAGCTGTTTGACTTGGGCAGAGTTCAAAATTCCATCTTCTTGACAAACCCAATGATTTCTCTTGCAGCCTCTCCTTCGGTCTTTAGTAAGATCACCCGTGTATACCTGGAGAACTCATCAACCATTACTAAGGTGTATCTTCTACCTCCTAGACTTGAGACATTAACAGGTCCAAACAAGTCCATGTGGATTAAGAATAGAGGTGTATCAATAGAGAAATTGTGCTTAAATTTAAAAGATGTCTTTCTTTGCTTACCCTTCTCACAAGTTGTGTAGATTTATCCTTAACAAAAGTTAATAGAAGGCAAACCTGTTACTAACCCTTTCTTACAGAGTTTGTTGATATTCTTGAAGTTCAGGTGTGATAGCCTTTTGTTCCATAACCAGTTAAGGTGTGCATTGCTTCTTGAGACAAAACAGGTTTCAGTTGTCTGATCAGCAGAGTTCATGTCTACATTTGTGCACACAACACAACTTTTTCTTAAGAATCCATTATGTACCCTAAGTGCTCATCAAAGTTAACCTTGTAGCCAACATTACACATGACTTATGCTTACAAGATTATGTTTTAGCCCAAACACATAGGTTACTCTGTTGAAGATTGCAGCACCTGGAACATTGTCACCAAATGTGACTTTTGGCCCTTTTTCAGGCTACAGATCACTCAGAAAATCTTTGCAACCTGTCATATGGTCAGAACAACCACTGTCCAATTACCAAACCTGGATTGGTTGTTTAACCTGTAGAGTGACATGGGAAGTATCAGTTCTTAGGGGAACTCATCATAAGGATGAATTATCCTTCTTCATCAACATTTGTTGATGGACCACTTAGATGAACACTAATGTTTCCATTTTGGATTGTATCTGTTGAGATTCTCTCCTCAATGACAAGGTTGCTTCCAACACTGCTTGATTTTGCAATATTAGCGCTAACGGTCTCAGCAGGCCTTATGTCCTCAGTTTCAGGACAGTCCTTGGCCATGTGAGTTTTCTTTCCACATTTGTAACATTTTCTATTTTTGGACTTTTTGGAAGAAGAACTCCCAGAAACACATTCTGGTTTATCTCTGTTGGGCTTGTCAACAGGTTTTGAAAATATTTTACTTGTTTTAGACAAACCAACAGGTTTTTGTAAAAGGTTCCACAGCAATAGCTTTGCATGTATATGTTTTCCTCTTTTTGGGAGGACATAAATCAAATACAGGCAATTTAACTATTTTTGGAGCCTCCTCAGGCTTGAAAAACTTATCTTCAGTTTTCTCAGGTTGTGCAATGGCGTTGCCTTTGCCTTCGCTGAGTTGTGATGATTTTTGCCTACTTATGGTGGTGTGATCATCACTCTTGGTTTTAACAAAAGGTTTTCTTTCATTTATAACCAATTTTCCTATATGATTTAGAAACTTATTTTATATCATAGCAGGATTACTTCCAACATGAGACTTACCTCTGTTGGTTGTAAGATGCTTCCTTTTGAAAATTTTTTTTTTTAAAGAAAACAACATTGAATGGAGGAACAATTTTCTTTCTGTTTGCTTTGGCCTGAGAACCTGTTTTTATTGACAGGACTTATAGCCAATGCAACAGCTTTGAGTTGTTTTCCATTTCTTTGTTTATGTGAACTTGCTTGACACTTAGTAGGATGATTTGATGGAGAACACATTCCATCATCAGCCTTTTCAGTTTTTTCACATAAACTGACAGTATTTTGAGGTCTGACAAACCTGTTTGTTGAAATCAGCTTTCCATTTACATTTTGAATGAATGTATTTGGAAGCTCACCAAGAGAGGACAAATTTGTTTCCAGATTTTCTATTTCAACAATTGAAGTTGCTGTGTCAAGATCTCCTCAAAGATAGGCTTGGATTTGAGAAGGAATTTTCTCATTGATACATTGATTTACTCTTTTAGCTGAGTGGCACCAAGAGTCAACAATCTTTTGAAGCTTGGAGTGTTTTAAGTCTGTTTCTCTCTTTTCCTCTTACAAAATTGTATTGATGTGTTTTACCTCATCAAGTTCAGTTTTCAACTTTTGAAAACTGTCCAGTTCATTAGATTTTATTTCAAGCTCGGTTTTTAATTTTGCGATTTCAGACTTTAATGCATCATGCTTCTCAATAGCAGCTTTCAAATCCACAAGTAAGTAATCAAACATTTTAACTTTTTCTTCAGAACTATAATCTTTAAAGTTTTGTACCTTGTACATCATTGTAGGATTCTAGTTCTCCAAGGAGCTGAGAGCTTCATCTTCTGCTAGATCTTGTTTGAAGTTACTTGTTGAGGGAACATCAATGTTGGCTACCAGGCAGTTATTGTCTTCCACATCAGATGACGAGTCAGAGTCTTATTAGTCACAGGTTTCTGCCATTAGTCCCTTTTGTTTATTAGAAGCCACTGAGTCTTCTAACTTTTTCAACTTGGCCATGGCCATAAGGTACTTAACCCTGTAGCCATTGTCCTTATTCGTCTTGTAAGGTTTGGAAGACGAACCAACAGCTTTAGAAACAAAGTCAGCAGCTATATGACCATTCTTGCCACATTTAAATCACTCAGCCTCGGTTTTATCAAATGCTTTCTTTTTTATAGCACCCGATTTCCGCTGTAGCATTTTACCTCCAAACCTTTTCTTATTAAATTTTCTGATAAGCATAACAATCATTTGCTCATCATCAAGTTCAGTAAGGAATTCACAATCATCCTCTTCTTCTGACAACAACTCCAATTCATCATCAGCCTGTTGATTAGCTTGTGTGAACACATCACACACCTGATTTACAGGTTGTCTCACACTAGCCACTAAGGCTGCACCTCTTTTGGACATTCTCAAGGCATTTTTCTTTTGTTGCCTTGATTGTTCCTCATTCAGTACGGATCCATAGAGATTGACTAGATCCATACCTTTGATAGTGCCTGAGTTTCTGAGGATAGTAGAGAAGTAGTTCCATTCCTCAGGAAAAATGTCCAAGAACTTGTTCACCAAGGTTAAACGGTCCTTAATGATCCCAACAGATTTGAGATCATTGATTAAAGTAGTAAACCTGGTGTAGGTTTTAGTGAGACTCTCCTTGGGTTTTTCAAAGAATAGCTCATATTGTCTAACAAGATTGTTGATCCTGTTATCCAATGTGATAGTGGGGCCATCATAGACAGTATACAAAGTATCCCACCTTTCTTTGGCAGTTCTCATCTTCTCAACCTGTTTGAACACATCATCAGGTAGAGACATGACAATTTTGTTCCTGGCTTTTGCATCAAGGGCTACCAGTCTTTTATCTTCATTGGTTCACTGAGCTTTTGCTTTCTCAATGGTCCTGACCTCAGGAACAACACCTTCAGCAACATGAGTGATAGTAGTGACAGATGTAGGCACATATGGACCTTCCATTACTATCTCTGGTAGTTGCACATCCAGATTTTCTAAATAGAGCATCATTCTACACTTCCAACCAGAGAAGTTCTAATGATTGAACTTTGGGGGTTTTGCCATAGATCTATTGTCATAATAAGAAGAGGAGTTTGTAGCACTGTTGTCCATGGTGGGAAATGGGAAGATGAGAGAGATCTAGAGTTGACACACACTCTAAACTGCTCTGATACCAGTTGTAGGTCCCAACAGGTTTCCCAAGTACGTTACTATAGGCTGTAGAGGGGGGTGAATACAATTAATTCTTTTTAACACACTTTTTCTCAAAGTTTGTACGCATATATATTAACAAGTGTTAATTACAAACAGGTTTGGATTGCGGAATATTCCAAATAGAGATGACAGAAACAACAGACTAACTACTAATCTAAGACTCACTCAGACTAGTTACAATGAATTCACTCACTAAGATGCACTCACTGATTTACAAGACACAGACAGACAGCTTTGAAGTAGAACAACTTAGACACACTCTTACTATTCTATTCTCAGTTGAAAGCAGAACTTGCATGCATGAAAACACAATTCTTTTTTGCACATTCTGAGCTTGTGGATGTCTCTCTTGGTTATATCTCATTCCTTAGAAGCTTCTTTATATACTCACTCAGTTAATCTCAGTGAAACTTCCTCATTGGGTGCAGAGATAGTGGAGTGCCTTTACAAAAAGACAAGAATACTTTTCTGAACGTCAGAGAAAAAAAAAGTTGTTCCTATGTAGCAGATGCTTTGTCTTTTCCTTTTTATCTCTGTTGCATACAACTTTACCTTAAAGAGGAATGTCAACTTTAATTCTCTCCTCTTCATGTATTGCCATTTTGATATAAGAAATGGTCTGTCACCCATTTCAAATATCCTCTTTGTCTTCATGCTTTCAGAGCAGCTTTGGCAGAACTGATAGCTTCTGATTTTCCACTTTTGTCTTGATTTGTAAACTGATCTTCACGTCCAAGCCTTTGTATGATGACATGGAAACAAATTCCATAAAGTGTTAAACCTGTTCACAAAGAATAGGTTTTGTTCATAGAGAACAGAACACTTAATTTGGGTCAAAGCTGTTCAACAGACATGAACAACTTAGACAATTTATGTCAAACCTGTCCAACGGTTATGGATAGCTTTGACATTCTGCCAAGTTACAACGAATGTAACAGTGTAAACAGACTTAGACTGATTTGCAAATCACTTATCAAGTTTCAATAAGGCATTAGAACAGCCTTAGATTTTCCTTTAAGTGTATCAAATAGGTTTGATAGAAAATCTTCCCCTATGATATAGATTAGGTTTGAATGAGGCCCTTATGTGCCTTAAAGTGTAAAACCTATTCACAAAGAAATGGTTCTGTTCACAAAGAACAGGTTCTGTTCATAAAGAACAGGTTCTGTTCACAAAGAACAGAACACTTTACTTGGGTCAAAAATTTTCAACAGATTTGAACAGCTTAGATAGTTTCTGTCACACCTGTCCAACAGTTTTGGACAGTTTTGAAAATTTGCCAGGTTACAACGATGTAAGTGTAATAGACTTAGGCTGCTTTTGAAAATCACTTATCCGGTTTCAGTAAGACGTTAAAAAGCCTTACATTCTCCATTTATGTGTATCAAATAGGTTTACTTAAGAATCCCCCCTAAGATAATGAGCAGGTTTGATTGAGGCATTTTTGTGCCTAACAATCTCCCCCTATTTGCAATATTCAGCCTAAAGCTGACTTTATCAGATATCACTAGATACATTTACATTAAAGTTTCAAAGATGAGATTACAACATAGAAGTAAAGTAAAAGATCAGTTTATATACTGAAACTGACTTAAACAACGCATGTTTACAGAAGTACAACAAATGTAGAAATACAACTAATGTATAGAGAAAAAGTACAACTTATGTACAATGAACTTTAATACTTTGGACTGTGAATGTTGGGAGTAGATAATGGCAAGCCTGACCAACTGATGGTCAGCTTCCATTTTTCATCTACACATCACTTGTAGATGGACCTTGGTGTTCCTCAATTCTCTTTTCCTAATCATCAGCAGCTTTGAAAAGCATTTCTTGTTCCAGGCCGGCTATCAATTCTATTTTGGCTTCAATAGCTTCCACCTCTTCTCTAAGCAAGAAAAACTCTTGGCCAGCCAGCTCTCCTCTTTTATAACAAGCTACTAACTGTTCCCATATAGCCACTCTCCACTTGGCATGTTTGGCAAAAGCATCCATGAACCTGAAGGCAATAATCTGTTTGACACCAGCTTTATGAAGATCTGAGGCTCTCTGAAATCACATTTTCTTAGTTAAAGGATCAACAAAGAACATTCCTTTTAGGGTCTTCAATATATTTTCCATCATCAGGTTCCATGCCTTGAGGTAGGCTGTGATCTATGCCTTTGATCTGAGTGACATAGAAACCCTGTTCAATCAGCCGCACTATTTCCTCGAGCTCTGATTCTTTCTTCTGTCTTGTGAGCTTGATCTTAGGATTTTTTTGAAGTACCTTTGATCAAATCCTCTGGGATTAAGCCCAACCCTTTCACTTTTTCCATGAGCTTTCTTACAAATGTCCTGACTGTTTTAGCAGTTTCAGATCTTGAACTGCTCAGGGCAACTACAAGCTTAACCCATTCCTTTTATCCCAACTTAGTTATATCAGCAGCTTCATAAGCTTCCAATTCAGGGCCATCAGCACCATGTCTTGTGATTTGAAGCTTCAACGGCTGATTTTTCTTGAGATGGGAACATCTTTGACAATGGTTTCCTTGGCAACTCTTCTTTCAGCTACGTCAAAGAACTTCTTTCTTGCCAGGTTGTCAAAATGGAATTGAGTTCTTACTGATGAAGGGGCAGAAGATACAGGTTTTGCCTTGGTCACTGAGACCTTTGAGCTTTTCTCTTTTTCACTTTCTATCCCACTGTTTGACACTGCGGCTGCCTCTACCAACTTCCTTTGTACTACCAAGGATCGCAATTTTACTTTCTTTTCCTCCTTGGCAACCAAAGCTTGAGCAGCTTTCACAAAGGCTACTTATTCTTTTTTGTTTCTCCAACAGCTCAGTTTGTTCTTGTTTCCACTGATAATAGATTTCAAGTGGAACTTTCATTTCTTTGGCTTGAGGCTTATCATATTTGAGCTAGAGCAGTTTTTCAGCCTCAGTATCCATAGCAGCTTTGCCTTTTCCTTTTGCTGCTGTGGATAAGGCCATCTAGATCTCTTCCTCCTCTTCTTATGTTTATAGGACAAGCTGTCTTCTTTTGTTGGGCTTGTACTCAGAAACAAGTTCCTCCCCCTAAGATGGTGCAGGGAATTGGAGACCTGGCCTGAGTAGGCTCAGTTGTCCCAGAGACATTTGATGTACCTGTAGCATCACCAATTGTTATATGACCTGCTGCTTGGCCAACTGCAGCTGACTTCTCTTTAGAGGATGATGAAGATTTCTCCCCCTTAGACTTGGTCTTTGAGGCAGATTTATTCACCCCCTTTGAAGGAGATGGAACAGAGCCTTCAACACCAGTACTGCCCAAAGGAACGGATCTAACAGGCTTGGCAGCAGCAGGTTTGGTAACAGGTTTAGAACCAACCAGGCTATGCACTAAGAAGGCCAGGTTGTCCTTAACCTCAGCTAACTAGGTTAGACAGGTTTCAAGAGAGGATGATTGAGAAGTGGCAGAAAGAAGAGAAATAGCAGCCCTGTCAGTGTCACTGAACATTAGACTCTTAAGCTGTGCAAGAGTGATATTGATATATTCTTGTGCATCTTCAAAGCCTGATGCCACAGTGTTGGACAAGGATACCACTAAGGTATTCAAAGAGGCTAAAGTTGAGGGCAGTGAGACTGATCAGGTTTCAGCAACACTTGACAGTTGTTGGGAAACAGCTGCCAAGCTAGACACAGAGTCCTGTTGATTGGAAATGAGAGATGAAAGTGAAGAGGAGAGTTGTTGCAGCTGTGCAGTGAGTGCAAGCAGCTGAGAAGAATAGTTAGGTTGTGGAGAGGGATAAGGAAAGGATGTATTGAACGACTTAAGAAACGCTGCAAGCTGTGCAGACACAGAGTCTGTAATGGTAGAGGGAAAGGTTGTCATGGAATTTTCTAAAGAACTAAACTTGTTGGATAGCACAGTAAGTTGTTCCTTCAAGGAAAGGTCTTTCGCTGAGGGAGGAGGGTGGATTGTTTTATTTGAGGAAGGTGAAGATGGAGGAGTGGTAGGTTCACTTGGTGATGGTAGGGGCACAATGGACAGAAGTTTCATGGCGTGCAAAGGTCAAGTGACCCAACTTAGAGGGATCAAGGATACCTTTAGTAGTGGCCAAACCTGCTTCATGAGGTGAGGTGATGGGGGATGTTTTCCTTTCAGTGGCCATTGGGATTGTGACTCCTTCATCGTGGACATGGGTGGTTCTCTCAATAGTGCCTTGGTTTTGAGGCACTTTTTCATGAGGTGTGGAGGTGTGCATTTCAACATCATCAGTGGTGAAAGCTAGTGATGGAATTTGCATTTAGGGAAAAGCTTCACCAAAGGGTTGTTCTGTACCCTAAGGATCATCAGCCTGGGATGTTGGTCCTTCAGCAGCTGTTGTGGATTGAACAGTTGCATCATGAGGAGCAAAAGTTGAAGGCTGATCAGTTGGTGAGCCTGAACCAACAGTTTTGGCACCTTGTGTAGACTCAGGGTGTGAAGGAGAAATATGAGTAGGGGACAGTGTGGACTCAGTGTGGAGTGGAGAGGGCTCCTGTCATTCAATATCCTCAACCTGTTGAGAGGAAGGTATAGTTGATGTGGTTGTCTCTATTTGTACAACTGGTTCCTGTTGGGAGGAACCAAAGGGCTTAGTCTGACTCTTGGTTGACTCAGGTTGGAGTGAAGCAGGCTCCATGGGTGGTGCATCTTCTCCGAAAATAGGAGAAGGAGATGCAGCAGGGGTTGCTTCTTTTACAACTGACTTCTGTGGAGAGGGGTTAGTGGGGATTTGATGAGTGGGTAGGCTGGTTGTTTTCTTTCTGGATAATGATTTTCTCCTTTGCCTGGAGTATATGTTGGGAGAGGATGGAGAAGTAGGTTGTTGTGTTTGGACTAGATATGAGACTGGGCTAGAAACAGGTGGTGTAACCTGTTCCATAGTCTCAGATGGCATGGAGCCACTAGCCACAAAAGCTTCATGTTCAACAGATGAACCTGGGGGAACAGCCTGATCCCCCTCAGGCACAGAGACTGAGGGTGCAGACTTTGTTGTTTTGGCCTTTTTTGTGACACTCCCAGCTTCAGCAGACTTCAAGGCACGTTTTGCCTATTCAGTCTGTGATTTGGATTTTCCTGCGGGATGAGGAGTTGGATCAACCTCCTGAGTAGAAGGTCCTTCCACTAAACCAAGCATCTTCCATTGGAGTAGAGAGAGGAGGATCATCAGCAGACACCAGGACATGAAATACTTTGTTTCCAATGACTGGAAACACAGTTGAATTTAAGAATGGTTGGGAGCTGTAGAGTCTGTCACCACAAACTTGTTTGAATATGAGGCTTAAAAATCTGAGGTGTCTTACAGCAGGGGATCGTTGTTCTTGCTCCACAAAGGCCCTCGGATTGGAAAAGATGCATTTGGGCATATTCAATTGGTGTCATCCACAAACTGCAATGCTATTTTGACTTTATCTCGGCTAAGCTGATCAAATGAACCAACTTTACAGCTAAGACTCATCACCACAGAAGCAAAGAGGAAGATGTTAGTTGGTGCAAGCTCTTTCCTGAATGGAGTAGCACTCACCCCTGGTGCAGATACACCACAGCATCGTAGCATATTAGCCATTTTTTGATTCTCTGGCTGTGGTTATCATATTTTTCAAGTACATGAAGATGAAGTAACTACTGAATAAGAGTAGCAGTTATCTCAACAACATGAGTGTTGTTGAGAATGGTTCCCCGAATGGTTTTGGTAGCAGAGTCATAAGAACAGCTTGTGAGACCCTGATTTCTCAAAGGTCTTAAGACTAGGCCCCATTGGCAATGCAATATCAATCAGGAATCTAAGATAATAACAATAGTGTGGAATTAAAGTTAAATACAAACAGAGACTAATATTAAGTAGTAGGGTACAGACTTCTAGACTATTACATCAAAGCACAAAATATAAACTAGCCCAGTATCCCAGAACTCTATCATTAGTCAAGTACCAAGGTGTTGAAATAGGTTCTAAGCCACTTCAAGCTCTTTCACAGTACTAGCCTATGAACTAGATCTAGCCAATCCTTTGCCTTTACCTGAAAAATAGTGCAACAAAGGGGTAAGCTTAATTGCTTAGTGAGAATGTAGAATTTCAAATTTGACATGCAATTATGAACGCAGGCTCAAAAGCTCATGCACTGCACTCGGCTCATGCACAGCTCAACTCTATTGCTCATACACTGCACTAGACTCATGCATAGCTCAAATCTCGAAGGGACATTGGCCAATATAAATGCTCTGATGTGCATCTTTGCTCAGCTCCCAGTTATAAAACTGTTGTTGCTTTTGATACTTTATTACAAATTTATAAGAAATGCTCTGGATAATGATAACACCATACACCCGTATCAATGTGGGCATCAACCACGTACTAGGCTAGCTACCAGTAACTGTTGTATGGGTATCATCAGAATGCTTAGCTCTAGCTACCCTCTATGCTTTCATCATGTAAATCAGCACATCATAAGCCTAACAATATCCCAACACTGACCATTAGTGTTGGTGTTAAGCTTAACAATCAATGAATTTTCAAAGAATAGAAGCTAGTAAAAGGAAATATCGGCTAAACAAATTATAGTAAACAAGCTATGACAAATATAACAATATGCTCAATAAGATCTGAATGCCAATAATATCAGGATAATGCAACAAAATTCTCAATTCACATAAATTACAGTCAAAGTAAAATCTACAACTCACAGTTACTAGTTAATGTATTTTCTTGCTCTGGCTCTTTTGCTCACAATCTTTAGTGGGTTAGAACCACTATCTGACTTATATCAGACTTACAGACAGCTTGCCACTTTGCTACGGCCCTCACTGATGCTCTTTAATATGACTTTTACCTTCTCTTGTTACTCAATCTGTTATTCACATCATGTTTGATATCTATTAGCCTTTATCATCTGAATAGATATTCAGTGTTCATCCGTTGGTCTTTGATCTCAAATTCTCATATTTTGATTATATTGAGATGAATATGGCCAAAAATTTCCTTAGAATATTTCATTCAAGGTTCGATGGTTTTACTTGTCATATATGGGGTGTCATTGTTTTGTCTTTATGTCTAATAAAATATGTTTCTGAATAAATTATGTCTTCTAAGACTTATAAACATGTCTTAGGACTCGTGAGTTCATGAATGTTCATATAAGCACACATATATGTTATGTCATTTCATATGGTGTTTTTTAATGTATTCATGGTCACTCCATGACATACTTAAGTTCCTATTTCACTTTAATGATTTCAAGCCTTAAGCCTTATGTATTTTGAAGTCACAAGCATACATACTCATTCATGGGCGTATTTTTGTCATCACACACCTTTTACTCATCTCATATTGTAGTTATTAAGTCATTTTTGACCCTATAACAAGGCCAAAGGTCAAGGCAATCAAGGCAAGACATATGAACTTAAGTTATGGACTAAGGCCGTGTTGATTTAATCATTTTGGGGCTGCTATTACAGCCCTTCTTTGCTGTCAAATTCAGCCATAATATAAGTTAAAATACACTATTAACGAACCTAAATTTCTTGGCCAAAGACCTAAAGACATGGGCTAGGAAACTAGGGGCTTTTGGCCAAGGCCAAGCCAAAATTATAGGCTTAATGTGACGTTTTTGCTGCTGTCCAGAATATCACAACACCTTTTTAGCCATTTCGTGTCACGTTAATCAAATGTTGGTGTTGATTTTAGGGACCAAGTGTGTGTTGAATTCATGCTATATGTTTAGGGATTAATTTACAATGTTTTGGAGTCCATAATAGGTATGAACTAGGCTTTAAATGATACAATTGCAGCACCCAAAAACTCATAAAAAGTTGCTGAATTTTAGATGTTGTTACCGATCTTTATAGATATTAGGTGCTGCTACATTGATCTATACATTTTATAAGCCTTGTTTGCTATTAAATGATCACACACATATGTATGCTTTATATCCCACTAATAAGATGCCTATTTGATTAGATTTATTTTGTTGCTGCTATCCCAAAATCATAGAACGCACACATGCTGCACACATATTTATATTTCAGTTTTAAAGGCTATGAGGACTGCTGTACATGTGTGTGTGTGTGTGTGTGCCTAATATATATCTTTTCTACTTATAAAGCATTTAGTTTTTTACTATTTATGATGCATAAGGTACAACTCCTAAAGCTGCTTTCTTGAATTTTAAGACACACCCTTTACAAAGCTTGAGGTACAATTCTATTATGCATGCAATTTCAAATTTGAAGTTAGGTTTTGAATTTTGAAAAGCTGTGCGCAGTCTTGGAAATCACAAGGACTCTTCACTTTTCAAGAAGAGGTGCAGCAGCTAATTGAAAAGACAAAGACCGACTTTTAAAATTACTCAAATTACTCCCCAAATCGGAGTTCCTCCTACCGGCGTTTCCACAGCTCTGAACCCTAGATTCCAACAGTCGCCGCTCAAGAACATGAAGACGGCTTCACTTCACCATCGCAGCAATGTTTCCGTTCCAAGTTTATCCACATATCCAAACACATCCCCTACTACACATTCGCTGTTTTACAAATCACCATAGGCATTATTTTACTTTTCTTGAAAAGAAACCAGAAAAAATTAGAAGGATCAATCGATAACATCAGTTGTGATCGAACAATTTCTTGTGCGAGAATCAGAAAAAGAAGATATAAAAAGATGTGTGATCGAACAACGAATTTCAGGTAATAACCAACCATTTCTCCTTCTAATTCCTTGATATCATGAATCTGAGAAATGCATTTGCCCACTTATGGATTCTGTTATTTCTCTTTTTGGGGTTTTTCTAGGGTAAAACTTTCTTTTAAGTTACAGTTACAGACGATCGGTTACTTATTGTCTGCTATAAATTGATGTGATATAGTGATTTTCTTGGTTAATTTGTTTACCCCTGTAGAAGTTTTATATTCTATTTTAGTGTTTGTATCATGATATTGCTCCTCAAATTATAATGTTCGTCTATTTTGTGTTTTGTGTTTGGTATTTGTATTCTATTGTTTAATCAATGTGGCTTGTTTTTGTGTTCAACCATGGATATGTCTGGAGGGATATTTTGTTTCTACAGGTTGTGCTACTTATACTCACTCATTGATCTTTTTTGCAATGTTTCTTTGTCAGGTTTCATCTATATTCATGTATGTTTCAATCATCTTAAACTACAGCAGAGAATCAATTAAAATCTCTAATTACAAATAATCAAATCTATACAAATAATTCAACACAAACAGAGGGATTTCCACAGTTCTAATATAAATTTAATTGACAAAGGCCTCAACTCATTCTTTTAATGCTTGAAAATTTATTGCTCAGCAATCTATCAGTAGATCTACTTAACAGTCAAAAAGAATTTGTTGAGGCTTGTATACTCTGTTGATACACACTTTGTCACTTTTACTGTTTGTATCATGTTTGTTGTTGCTTCTATTCTGTAGTTGGCTATATATTTACAGATTTTGTATACTTTTACTGAGCTTAAAAACTGGGTTCTAGCTTGGCTTTATTATGAAATTATGCACAAGATTAATATTTGTATCATGTTTGCAGAAACCTGGTGGAATCATTGCTTTACTTGATGGAGAGGTAATGCATGTTTGTTACATCTTATATGTAAGAATGCTGTTTAATTGATTTGGGTTTTTTAGGGGCTTTCAAGTTGATCTTAACTATATGATGAATTCAAATTTTAATCCAAAACCCACACTCTATAGTAAGAGTAGCTTGCTTCAATTACAAATTTTAATCCATTGCAGTCAGTTTTGATAGATATGTAATTAATTATATCTTTTATGCTTGATCATTTATTCTTATGATTTTTGTAGAGATTCCAGTAAACAAGTATATCCTGGTATGTAATTTTGATGACCACTTAGCCGAGGATTTCTTTTGTTTTTTATCGTAATTTAGTTTTAATATGATTCTATTAGTTGGCATTGGTGAGTAACTTACTTGATTGTTTTGTTGAAATGCTTTAAACATGGTGTTGTTAGAGTATCAGGTAAGTATAACGATGTTTCTTTTAGTTTTCTTGTTTGGATCTTTTATTACTCTTTGAGTTTTAAAGCATTTATGTTAATGTATGATTTTTTTTGTTATATGATCAGAATAAGTCGAATCCAAAAATCTAATTGTTGACTGTGATTGAAAAGGCAATAATCAAGTCACTGAATGGAGTTGCTTTGGTCAATAGAGGGTGAGTTGTGTGAGTATTTTATAATGTATTACCATGACTGTTTCATTTTTTGATTCCCAATCGACAAACAATTTCAGATTTTTTGTATGTGTTGTGAATCTGTCTTTGTGGTTAATTAACATTCATGGTTTGGGTATTAAAATGAAGTAATGCATGTCACTTTATGAGATCAAATTCAACACCTGCAGATTTTATTTGTGGCAAAGTTATCATTGAATGTAATTAAAATTTAGGTTAAAATTTAAAGTCAGATTGTCCATTCTCTCTTTTTTATTTAACTGATTGTTCTCTTCATTGTAGATTTTGTTATCTTCAAGTGCTGATATGAAGCTTCAATTTTGTTCCGAAAAAGTAAATATCATTATTTTTGTGTGCTAAAATTGAAGTTCAATTGTTACAGATTCTTTGCTTCCATTATATCTTCTGTTCTAACTTAATTTGGGTCCAGAAACACGTTATGAACGATCTATTGGACCAAATGCATAGGTCCTCATTACTGCACTTAAGAGTTATCATTGCCCTATGGTTTTGTTCCAGACATCTATCATCGGACTAGAAGCAGTCTGTATACACTACATGAGTTGGTCAGGTGACTTTTACCTTTTGGTGATTTTTAACTTTAACTTTTCACTTTCTAGATGCATGTTTTCATTATTCTTTGCAATAGTTTTATAACATGCAGTTTGAGGTTGGGATTTATGTTATGGGGCATGCATGGATCACTATTTAGGCATTATTGTTCATGGTGGATCTAGACCTCAAAAGTAAGAATGTCTTCCTTTCTCAGTGCCGTCAAGATCTCTCATCGTGACCGGCTGTCGACTGACCCTAACCAATTATCATTTTTCCAAAGTCAGGAGGTACATTTCAACTTTTATGTAGAGCATATGGTTTCCACTCTGATTTAAAACTAAAATTGATTTTTCTATTAAGTTACCTATGTCATTTGCATTTGTAACTATTGTAACATAACAAGAATAAACTTTTGGGACCTATACAAATATTTTGTTGTTGTAACATCCCAATTTTCAATTATATGTAATTTACAATTTTAAGACTTAAATTATTGTACTTTTGGATGATTGTATCAATTTAAGTTAATTGTGATCAAGTTATCAGTTAAATGAGAAAATACGAAGATGAGGGGTATATTGTGCAAATAGTTAAAAATGGGGAATAAAAGAAAGAAACCCTTTCATTTTCACACTCACACTGTCTCACTACTCTCTCTCTCTAACCGTATCTTCTCTCATGTCTCTCTAACTCTCGGCTTTAATCCAAGGAAACAAGAAATCATCAAATTTGAAGTGCAAAAGTTTGGATTCAAGTAGCAATTAAGGAACTATAACAGATGCAACAAACGTTTTAAGGTAACAATCTCCTTATATCACGAATTTTTGAAGTTTTGGTTCGGTTTTGTATGAAAACCGATTTCTAAGATTATTGTTGCAAATGTTAATGCATGTTGGAATTTATGGTTGCAATGTTCAAATCGAGTGTTAAAGATGTTGTGTACAAAATTTCAGGTTCTAAATCCACTCCTAAGTATGAAATCTGTAATTGTGTGTGTGTTTTAGTGTGTGTTCATCGAGACTCATAAGAAAAATGGACACAAATCGGTTATTTTGGTACATAAGTGACATGTTATAAGTTGAAATAGTGTTTCTAAGTTCACATTTACTATTTTAGTAACTAAAACATGCAAAATGGTCAAAATGCAAAATCGGGAAATTTTACAAAGTATGAACTCGGTTCGGATGAACCGAATTCGGACCATCCGAATTCGGGCGCTGTTCATCCGAAGTCCGAACTCGGACCCTAACCCAATCCGGACTCACCCAAATTCGGACCAATAGTGAATTCGGACCAAAGACCCATTTTCGGACCTACAGTCACTTCGGACGAATAGTAATTTCGGACCTTGCCGAATTCGGACCCTGCCAACTTCGGACCAATACCATATTTCGGACAACCTTGCATTTCGGACCATCCGAATTCGGATGTGGTCCGAAATCAGTACAATTATACTTAGTTTTCAGAATACAATTTTTAAGCAATTACTGACATTACATCACTATTACACTTACATTACAGATCATTGTGGTGTTATCAAAACACACATTGATTCAGGATCAAGTCACAAAACCAATCACTGTGAGTTGCAGATTATCATTCGAACATTTATTTTTTTTGCATTCAAGTTTATACATTCAATGGCATGTTCACATTGTTCATATACTTCATTTGGCACTCATGAAATGATTTGTTGTTATGATGCACACTCGTACTTGACATGTAACACACATGTAGCTTGCGTTCATTTGAAAGTGCATCTATTTACATCATGCTTGCACTGCATGATCATTACTTCATAATCTGATGCGACCTGGACTGGGGCTGACAGCAGGCCACTGTCGGGGACTGATCGTCCCACTCGTATCCCATCAGGTTCGGCACATCCCCGATCAGCATATTGAACTGCCAACCCATGCTTGCACTGCATGGTTTTTCACATACACTGAGGCTTACACTGCCGATATTCACATACATGGGGCTTACACTGCCCATGGTTAAGCATTGTTTGTAAAGAAATATTTGTTGTATGCATAATCTGTTTTCTCACTAAGCATTTAGCTTACTGTTGACTCACATTGTTTTCAGGCAAAGGCAAGAGTGTTGTGGGACCTTCATCTTATGCAATCAAATTCTTATCTCGGTGACCTTAGAAGCTAATTGGTATATGGACAATGTAGCTTTGGGGCTGGGATTTGTTACTATTAAAACGTTATTGATGATGTAATAACTAGATTTAATCACTGTAGTCATGTACTTTACTTTGCTTTAGTGTGGATTTGCTTAATTCTAATTTAAGTATTCAATTTCAATTATCATGATTATTCATTGGGTTGTTAGTCGATCCTGGAGATTACATTTATATCATTAATTCAACAAGGACGTCACAGTTTGGTATCAGAGCATTAGTTTGAGGTTTCAAGTGTCCGCGAGGACTTGGACTCAAACTTAGGTTATGATATTAGAATGAACTTTTAAGTAATGATCTGAACTAAGATAGGATTGACATGCACACGGGGAAACACAAAGGGTAACTGTACACTTAGGACTTACAAATAAATGTTCTAAATATAAGTTGTTATATTTCAGAACATGTCAGGAGACGATATGACTCCTCAGCAAATGTTCCAGATGATGCAAGCTCTTATGGAACAGAACAATGAGCTACAATCCAAACGAATGGCTGAGCAGGCTCAGTCATTTGCTGATCAGTTAAGGGCCAGAGATGAGGCCGAGGCAAAACGAAAGGCCGATAAGCGAAAGAACAAGGAACAACAACAGGACGACCAAGAGGAACAACAACAGGACGACCAGGGAGAAAGGCAAGATGATACTGGGTCTTCCAACAGATCAAGGGGCTGTAGGTTTAAGGACTTCAAAAGTAACGGAGCGGTTACTTTTGATGGGACTGGAGACGCCGTTACTGCATTGGAATGGATCACCACCACAGAGAGAACTTTCAGAATCAGCGACTGTGCTGATAAAGACATGGTCCGCTTTGCAACCGCTATGTTTTCAAGGGACGCTGTTATGTGGTGGGATGCAATGACACATGTGCTGACGATGGAGGTAGTGTCACACATGTCTTGGAACGAGTTCAAGGAAGTATTCTCCCAGCAATACTGTCCTACTGATGAGAAGCGCCGTCTAGAGGCGAAGTTCCTGAATCTGACTCAAGGAACGAAAACGGTTACACAATATGCCGTTGAGTTCACCCGATTAAGTCTGTTCGCACCGCATCAAGTAGACACAGAAGAGAGGAAAATAGCCCGGTTTGAGGCCGGTTTGGATTATGAGATACGCCGAACCATAAGTGGGGTTCGTTATACAACGTTTGCTGGATTACTTGAGGCTGCTCGAAATGTGGAGCAGATTGTCTTGATGTCTGGTTATGTCATTGGGTCAGCCACCGCAGCACCAACTCAACCGTCGCCACCAAAAAGGCAGCGGGAGTCTGGATCCTCCCGATTCTCTCCTCAATCCCATCAACAGTCATCATCACCCAAGAAGGGAAGAGCCTTTTCGGCCAGTTCAGAAATGAGAGACTGCAGACGATGCAGAAAAGCGCACTCTGGGGAGTGCAAGACTCAGGATATGTACTGCTTCTGTTGTGGGCAGAAAGGCCATCACTGGGAGCATTGTCCACGAAAAGATGATGCATGCTACAATTGCCACAGGCTTGGCCATTTTTCAAGGGACTGCCCGAAACCCCCACGAGATCAGAATGCTCCACAATCAACAACAAGATCTTCTGCAGCATCCACTGCTCGCAGGGATCAATCTCAAAGGGCTCCAACAAGGGCGTTCCAAATCACAGCTGAAGAAGCAAAGGATGACCCGGAGGTGGTCACTGGTACGTTCTATGTTAATTCAATTCCTGCACGTGTACTATTTGACTCTGGAGCAAATCGTTCGTTTGTCTCCACTACATTTGCTCGTCAATTCAATATGCCTACTTCCAAACTGCAATTTGTACTTGACATAGAGACTGCTAGCAACATGTTAGTTAAGGCAGACAAAGTATATAGGAATTGTACTTTACTTGTAGAGGATGTAGTGTTCAACATAGATCTAATTCCCATGGAGTTCGGGGAATTCGATATCATAGTAGGCATGGACTGGTTAGTTCACAACGAGGCCCAGATCGTTTGCAAGAAAAGAATGATCAAGATTACCACTCCCGAGGGCCGAGACATATGCATTTATGGTGATAGACACAAAGGCGACTTATGCCTTATTTCAATTGCAAAAGCCCGAAAGCATGTTGCCAAGGGTTGTTCAGCTTACTTAGCCTACGCTGTCGATGCAAAGGCTGAAGTTCAATCTCCTTCTACCGTTTCCGTCGTTTCCGAATTTCCTGATGTCTTTCCAGAAGATATCTCGGGATTGCCACCTGATCGTCAAGTGGAATTCCGCATTGACCTCATTCCCGGAGCTGCTCCAATAGCAAAGGCTCCGTACCGTCTAGCTCCTGCAGAAATGCAGGAAATGATGAAGCAATTACAGGAGTTGCTCGATAAGGGTTTCATACGCCCAAGTTCTTCTCCGTGGGGCGCTCCTGTGTTGTTCGTTAAAAAGAAAGATGGCACATTGCGAATGTGCATCGACTATCGAGAACTCAACAAAGTCACAATCAAAAACAAATACCCATTGCCCCGGATTGATGATCTCTTCGACCAGTTACAAGGCGCAAGTTACTTCTCGAAGATTGATCTTCGTTCGGGTTATCACCAACTCAAAGTACACCCGGATGATATTCCAAAGACGGCTTTCAGAACTCGTTACGGACACTACGAGTTTCTGGTAATGCCGTTCGGTCTTACAAATGCGCCGGCTGCTTTCATGGATCTCATGAATCGAGTCTGCCGACCAATGCTCGACAAATCTGTCATCGTGTTCATCGATGACATTCTCATATATTCAAAAACCGAAGACGATCATGCAGCACATCTGCGAGAATTGCTAGAGTTGCTGCGCAAAGAGCGACTTTATGCCAAATTCTCGAAGTGTGAATTCTGGTTGAGGCAGGTACGTCTCAACGTTTGAAACAATTTCATGATCCTTATACTCAATCATAAATTATTTTATTAACTTGTACCTCTTAAACAATCAATTCAGATCCAATTCTTGGGGCACGTGATATCTGGTGTTGGGATTGCTGTTGATCCTGCAAAGATCGAAGCTATCCAGAACTGGGAATCACCCCGCAACGCCTCAGAGATTAGGAGTTTTCTGGGATTGGCTGGTTACTACCGCCGATTCATCAAAGACTTCTCCAAAATCGCCGTTCCTCTCACTAAGCTTACTCGCAAGAACGCGACCTTCTTTTGGAAGAAGAACAACAAACGGCCTTTGACAACTTGAAGAATCTGCTAAGTGAAGCACCTGTGTTAGCCCTGCCTGAAGGGAACGAAGACTTTGTTGTCTATACAGATGCATCAGGCACGGGTTTGGGTGCTGTACTAATGCAAAGAGGAAACGTCATAGCTTATGCTTCTAGACAACTCAAACCACATGAGAAAGATTACTCTACTCATGATCTAGAGCTAACTGCTGTGACTTTCGCTCTCAAGTTATGGAGACACTATTTGTACGGAACCAAGTGTCAGCTCTACACCGATCACAAGAGTTTGAAGTACATATTCAGTCAGAAGGACTTGAATATGAGGCAAAGAAGGTCAATGGAGCTGATCAAAGACTATGACTGCGAGATCTTATACCATCCAGGGAAGGCCAACGTAGTGGCCGATGCCCTAAGCCGAAAAGCGTATTGCAAGGCATGCTGCTATGCCTTGACTTCCACAATACTGACATCTACTATTATAGACGATGTTAGGGCTGCTCAGTTGCAGGCCCTAAAAGAAGAGAATGTTAAAGATGAAGATATCAGAATACAGTTGCCATTAATGCAAGATGATGGAACTGGATTAAAGGGTATTTATGGCAGAGTGTGGGTTCCTAAGTTCGGGAACATGCGGGAAGTGATACTTGAAGAAGCTCACCAATCCAAATTCTCAATTCATCCTGGTAGCACAAAAATGTACAACGACTTAAAAGCCGACTTCTGGTGGCCAGGATTGAAAAGAGATGTCGGTCAGTATGTTGAAAGGTGCAGAACATGTCGTCTAGTCAAAGCAGAACATCAACAGCCCTATGGTAGTATGCAACCTCTTCCTATCCCTGAATGGAAGTGGGACCATATTACTATGGACTTCGTAACGAAGCTGCCCAAGACTCGTCGTCAACATGATGCCATTTGGGTCATTGTTGACCGATTGACAAAATCTGCTCACTTCATTCCAATCCGAGAAACTTATTCACTCGACCGTCTTGCCCAGATCTACGTAAACGAAATCGTTATTAGGCATGGTGTGCCTAAGTCTATTGTCTCTGACCGAGATAGTAGATTCACTTCTAATTTCTGGGCTGCTTTACAAAACGGTCTTGGTACTCGTATCGCAATGAGTACTGCCTATAGACCCCAATCTGATGGTCAAAGTGAAAGAACAATTTTAACTCTCGAAGACATGCTCAGAGCCTGTGTCATGGATTTGGGTGGTAACTGGGACGATCACCTCCCATTGGTTGAATTCTCCTACAACAATAGTTACCATTCCACTATCAAGATGGCACCGTTCGAGTCTCTATATGGCAGAAAATGTAGGACTCCAACCTGTTGGAGGGAAACAGGAGAAATTCAATAGCCGGTCCTGCTTTGCTATAAGAAACCAATGAAAAGATACAACTCATTCGGCAGTACATGAAAACGGCACAAGATCGGCAAAAGAATTACCACGATCGCCGTCATAAAGCAATAGAGTTTCAAAAAGACGATTGGGTATACTTGAAGGTATCCCCAATGAAAGGTGTTACAAGATTCATGAAGCGAGGAAAGCTATCACCTCGATTCATAGGACCATTCAAGATACTAGAAAGAGTTGGTAATCAGTCCTATCATTTGGACTTGCCGGAAGAATTGTCAAGTGTTCACCCAGTCTTTCATGTTGGGTACTTAAGGAAAAGTCTGGTGCCCGAGAGGGAACCATGGACTGATCACTCGGACATTAAGATTGACGAACGGCTAAGGTTCGTTGATGAGCCGGAGTGCATTTTGGAGACAAAAGTCAAGAAACTACGTAACAAGGAAATCAGGATGGTGCTGGTCAAGTGGAAGCATCTTCGGGGAGCTAATCACACTTGGGAATCGGAAGAAGACATGAAGACTAAGTACCCAAGTTTGTTTAGCGCAGCATGACTTCGCGGACGAAGTATAGGCGTGGTGGAGCCCATGCTGTAACATCCCAATTTTCAATTATATGTAATTTACAATTTTAAGACTTAAATTATTGTACTTTTGGATGATTGTATCAATTTAAGTTAATTGTGATCAAGTTATCAGTTAAATGAGAAAATACGAAGATGAGGGGTATATTGTGCAAATAGTTAAAAATGGGGAATAAAAGAAAGAAACCCTTTCATTTTCACACTCACACTCTCTCACTACTCTCTCTCTCTAACCGTATCTTCTCTCATCTCTCTCTAACTCTCGGCTTTAATCCAAGGAAACAAGAAATCATCAAATTTGAAGTGCAAAAGTTTGGATTCAAGTAGCAATTAAGGAACTATAACAGTTGCAACAAACGTTTTAAGGTAACAATCTCCTTATATCACGAATTTTTGAAGTTTTGGTTCGGTTTTGTATGAAAACCGATTTCTAAGATTATTGTTGCAAATGTTAATGCATGTTGGAATTTATGGTTGCAATGTTCAAATCGAGTGTTAAAGATGTTGTGTACAAAATTTCAGGTTCTAAATCCACTCCTAAGTATGAAATCTGTAATTGTGTGTGTGTTTTAGTGTGTGTTCATCGAGACTCATAAGAAAAATGGACACAAATCGGTTATTTTGGTACATAAGTGACATGTTATAAGTTGAAATAGTGTTTCTAAGTTCACATTTACTATTTTAGTAACTAAAACATGCAAAATGGTCAAAATGCAAAATCTGGAAAATCTGGAAATTTTACAAAGTATGAACTCGGTTCGGATGAACCGAATTCGGACCATCCGAATTCGGGCGCTGTTCATCCGAAGTCCGAACTCGGACCCTAACCCAATCCGGACTCACCCAAATTCGGACCAATAGTGAATTCGGACCAAAGACCCATTTTCGGACCTACAGTCACTTCGGACGAATAGTAATTTCAGACCTTGCCGAATTCGGACCCTGCCAACTTCGGACCAATACCATATTTCGGACAACCTTGCATTTCGGACCATCCGAATTCGGATGTGGTCCGAAATCAGTACAATTATACTTAGTTTTCAGAATACAATTTTTAAGCAATTACTGACATTACATCACTATTACACTTACATTACAGATCATTGTGGTGTTATCAAAACACACATTGATTCAGGATCAAGTCACAAAACCAATCACTGTGAGTAACAGATTGTCATTCGAACATTTATTGTTTTTGCATTCATGTTTATACATTCAATGGCATGTTCACGTTGTTCATATACTTCATTTGGCACTCATGAAATGATTTGTTGTTATGATGCACACTCGTACTTGACATGTAACACACATGTAGCTTGCGTTCATTTGAAAGTGCATCTATTTACATCATGCTTGCACTGCATGATCATTACTTCATAATCTGATGCGACCTGGACTGGGGCTGACAGCAGGCCACTGTCGGGGACTGATCATCCCACTCGTATCCCATCAGGTTCGGCACATCCCCGATCAGCATATTGAACTGCCAACCCATGCTTGCACTGCATGGTTTTTCACATACACTGAGGCTTACACTGCCGATATTGACATACATGGGGCTTACACTGCCCATGGTTAAGCATTGTTTGTAAAGAAATATTTGTTGTATGCATAATCTGTTTTCTCACTAAGCATTTAGCTTACTGTTGACTCACATTATTTTCAGGCAAAGGCAAGAGTGTTGTGGGACCTTCATCTTAAGCAATCAAATTCTTATCTCGGTGACCTTAGAAGCTAATTGGTATATGGACAATGTAGCTTTGGGGCTGGGATTTGTTACTATTAAAACGTTATTGATGATGTAATAACTAGATTTAATCACTGTAGTCATGTACTTTACTTTGCTTTAGTGTGGATTTGCTTAATTCTAATTTAAGTATTCAATTTCAATTATCATGATTATTCATTGGGTTGTTAGTCGATCCTGGAGATTATATTTATATCATTAATTCAACAAGGACGTCACAGTTGTAATTAATATGCATGTGTCTATTCTCTAGGCTACAATTTGACGTCGAAAGTTTCACCTCATTTTCTCTTATAAATTAGATACATGTTGATTTTTGAAGTCAAACATACAGCTTTCCAAATTCCATACGCACATAGGTAATCATTATGGTTGAATTTGCCTATATAATAATAAGTAGCTTTCTAATACTTCTATCTACATTTTAGCATCATAGTATGACTCTTCCTTTTTATGGATTTGGTGTTTTTAGAAGATTATTAAGGTGTTATGATAGTTTCATCGAGAAAACGACTCCATTTGAAAGTATGTTGTCTTATTATGCAATTTCAGCAAAGTTGATTGCTATTCTGGACAGGTCGTTTGTAAAAACCAGAAATTTGAAGGTTTCTTGAGCTCAATGGGTTATTTGGGTTATATCTGAATGTTGTAGGGGTTAAGTTGTTAAAACAGTAAAACCAAAGTAGATTTGTATTATTAGCATTTTTTTATTTAAAGGAGCTAAAAACTTCATTTATGTAATTTAACTCTATAACTTTTTTTTTATTTAAAGGAGTTAAAAGCACGATTTAAATGATAGATTTGGGTTTTTATTGGTTACTTGTGAATCCAAGATGAAATGCTTCTCTTTTGTTTCCTAGGTAAACTAAATGAAGTTTTCTTTGTTTTTATTTTTAAATGTTTTTATTAAATACAGCATGTGCGAGTGTGTGAATGTGCAGTCCGTAACTCAGTTTCAAGCTGAGTCTTGGACCGGATGTTAATCTTCCTTTTTGTCTTGCTGTTGCATTTGTGTGTGGTGTGTATCAAGATTAGTAGCAAAAGCCTATTAAGTGATAATTAAGACTAAGCGTTGAAATAGAAATGGCCAATCTTGGTACGAGAGCAGCCGAACATCAAATCTCACTACGATCTTTAGAAAAAGGAGATTTTTTAAAACCTTTACTCAGGGTGCATAAATTGAAAAGAAAATATTAAAAAATATGAAATAGATTTTTTTTAGTTTGTGTGTGTGTGTGCTTGTATGTGATGTGAATAACAGTAGCAACAATAGCAATATGTATGTGTGTGTAGTGAGTACTTATGTGTTGTTACTAAGGAATTAAAATAGAATGATCAGAACACCAGCAATTAATATATAGGTATGCTAGGGATGTCCTTGATATTTGCATATATAAACCTAAACTATTGTGAAGTAAATTGAAAATTTTCATAAAAAGTGAATAATGCCCAAGTTTTTTCATCGCTCCACCGGTGGAAATTCACAACTATTTGAATGATATTTGTTTGAAAGAAGGAGATTAAACAAGACTTGTTATTTTACACACACACATCCGATATTTTTGTGTGTGTGTGTGAGTCTTGGTTCTTCTTACAGCAGTACACACACACACACACAACTTATATGCATAATCAAAGAATGAAAAAGGAATTTGCTGCTGAATACACACCAACATCCGAGATTTACATAAAATGTAAATCTTAGAACTTTTTGTAAGGTCTTGACTCTACAAATCTATCTAGACGCGACACCGTCAACGAGTGCGGAATCCTCGTTAACGGCTTGACGGAAACAACTCTCACACGGAACACGGAGACTATCAACACGCTGTACGGACGAACACGAACGCACCTACGAGATGATTCTCTCCGAAAGAACACTCATAAACCTGATAAACTCGAGATCGCCCTTTTGCTTAATCTCACACGAATTCTGCAAAACTCCCCTAATGATTCGAGTTAATCCCTAATTATAGAGGCTCATTCGAGTTTGTCATGGGCCAAACTCGAATCAGGCCCAAGGCCCATTCGAGTTTGTCCCCTTGACACTCTCGAATCTGCCCCATAGATCACATTCGAATCTGCCTCTATGTTAAATTCGAATCTGTTACTAAATTCGAATTTCTCATGTTCAACTTATATTTGATTTAATCTTTGGATTTTATGTTTGAACTTCTTGTAATACATTACATCAAGTTCAAACATATAATCAATAACTATCAAACATATATAAACACATACATCAAATATCCAATACTTTGTAATATTACTTGAACCAAAACGCTAGTACACTTAGACTGCTATCGTCACACAAGGTGTACCAACAGACTCCCCCTTGACGATAGCTGCTAACTAACTATTTACATTTTGATTAAGTACTAGAGCTATATATACTACTTCCTGCGTATATACCTGCATCTATACATACTTTTACTACCTTCTGGTACTTCCTGGCATCAGACCTCCATCCTTCGTGAAAGAAGATAGGTTGACCATTCAGCTTCTTCAGGTCGTCCTTCGATAGATTTATTAAGTGCAGTGGATCATACACTCTCAAAATCACTTTGTCATGTGTATCTTCCATGACTGCTTCAGCTGTGTCATTATCGACGTACCACCATTTCATGTTGCCTAGAACATCTTGTGGCATCGATTTCATTGGTACTTTCTTCAGACATCTCACAGGTTTGTATACCATCCTGGCCCATGGCCTACCTGTATGAGGATCTATTCTCGACTCATCCTCGACCCTCTTTCCAGTCCTTGGCTTGAGTCGTTCAAATTTGCCTGACCGACCTTCTTTCCTTATAATTTTTGCAATCACTTCTGCGTACTGATCATCTCCAATATTAATCAGCTCCTTCTAGGCTATCTTGATGTCATCTATGTCAATCACATTGTGATTATTGCGCACATACAATTCCGTGATAGGTTGTGAATTTATGATCACCTCGTTGACATTATCGTCCTCGTCCTCTATCACTTCGTCGTCGGATCTCCAATCAACAATCTCCTCAGGTACGAATTCCCCTTCCTCAAACTCCTCCTATTCATCTTCGAAATCAAATTCCATTAGCTCTTCCTCAATATCTTTTAGCGCATCTATCATATCGCTCTCCAAAGTCCTTGAGGAACCAACCTCTCCAGCCTCTCCTCCTTCAGCTCCCGACTGACTCGGCTCCCCCTGAATCTCAGCATGCTGAGCAGCTGAAAAATCTACTGGCTCATTATCTGTTTGCGCGCTGGGATCATTGCCTTCATTATCTCCATCCCTGGGCAGCTTGTCTCCCCCTAAGCCTTTAGGTTTTTCAATAATTGCTCAATAAGGGAACGCATTGATCGTATCTCGGCCGCCTGATCAGCAACAAAGGTTTTGAGCTCTAAATTTTCTTCTTCGATCTTGCCCACAACTTTCTTTAACTCAGCATTCTCGATGTCGATTTGCGCATTATGCTTCTGTATTTCGCCGAGAGCCTTTGTTAAGCCAAAGATTTGGACTTGTTGGAAGTCGACTTTGCTTTTCAACTCAGAAAACCGTTGATTCTCCATGAAAGTGGATGAAGTGGATGCTATGGATTGTATGGGGGTTGGAATGATTGGTGATGGAATGTATGGTTCAACAGGTGGTGGTGGTGGTGGTGGAATGGTAGATTGAGCGGGTGGAGGTTGAGGTATTTCTGGCTGTGAAGCAGAGGCCGAGGAAGCTCCCTGCATGAATCTATGATGTTTTGCCCTTTGGCGATGGACCAGAGGTGCAACCTCCTCTTCTTCATAATCTGATTCGTCGGTCTCTGCTGAAGCTCTTTTCCTTCTATCTTCTTCTTCAGTCACCACTAAACGTGATCCATACGTCCCCATTTGGATGGACGGATCTTCTGTTTCTTTTTCAGCTTCTATTTCTTCCATTTCCTCGGATTCAGTATCTGAAGATGACTTGTCATTACCTGCTTGCTCAGGTTGATACTCATCAATTTGCCTAAAGACGTCAACTTCTCCTTCCGGAGGCTCCAACAATTCTCCAACTAACTCAGCCGTAATTTCCTCATTTGCATTTGGACCCGCTGCCCAAATCTCTTGCAATGTTTGAAATATTGGATTAGATTCGATTGGTGCACTCGAAGGGCCAGCCTCTTGTGGCTCTTGAATTTGACTAGTAGAAGGCCTATCTGCCTGAATTTGACTCGCGGAAGGCCTTTGTCGTCTCCTCTGTTGTTGAGGGCGTGGTTGTTGCTGCCGTTGTTGCTGTGGATGTTGTTGTGGAACTTGCACCTCTCCTGCCCAGTTGGCATCGTCAGGGGCTACAAAGTTCGGGTCTATTACAGCACCAAACAAAGGTCCCTCTACTAGGATAGCTAACCTTCCTCGATGAGAGGAGCAATCGGCAAATATTCTCTTATTGATAACTGCAACGCTCTAAATATCGTTAAGCTGCGACAAATTTGGCAAGAAGTGCCGGATTAGCATCATCACAAAACGAGGGTAAATCTGAAATCTTTCCCGCTCCGGAGCCGTTATCTGATGAACGAACTCTGAGAAGAACATCTCTGAAAAACTAAACTTTTGATTATAGACTAATGCGATCATCCCCGATTGGATCTTCGAAACTGTATAATCAAACCCAGCTTTCTTCGCAGCGAAACAGACCATGAACACATGCGCTAGATATCGCCATTGGCCAATTAGCCCAATCTTCATATATGATGACTTAGTAACATCCAGGCTATAGCCCATTCTTACAAAGGCAGCCTGCCTGATTGATAGTTGGAAATCAATAGGCCCATCTTCCTGCTCCTGAGTGCCTAATTGAAGCACTTGACGAAGAATATCCGCTGAAAATACCAAAGGATTACCAGCAATCCTTGTCCTCGGAACTGTCGGAGTGACTATAAGGAATGACGATCTGGATATTGTGAGACAGTGCATACGAGATTCTGGACCCCACCAAGAAATCCACCATCTGGCGGAAGGCTTGCGCTTCAGGAATAGCATGGTCAGGAGAAATGACCATGTTATGCTTTGGAACAAATATTCTATCCGCCATGTCTGCACGATATATCAAATAAAATATTAGAATAATTAAAAATGAATAAAGTTGTTTAAATTCAAATTTGTTTTATTTTGAACTTGTATAAGGACAAAATCCAACACTTATGAATTTCTACAAGTTTAATTAAAATTTAAATTAAATAATTCAAATATAATGACAAACTCGAACATCAGACTCGAATGAACATCTATTCGAGTTTGATGACCCATTCGAGTTTAATGACCTATTCGAGTCTACTGACAAACTCGAGACTGGCCATGAACAGACTCGAAGGAGTCGGCCACCATCATCACAAAAATCCATGATTTTAACCATGTTAGACTCAGAAAATCACATCTTTTAGTCCTACTAGGTTCTAATCAATGATATTTGTAGTTAATTTGACTTTTCACCGGTTCAAAGTTTGTAATTTTGAAAAACAAACTTTCTACCAATAAAACCTCAAAATCCAATGATTTTGGCCTAAATTGGAGTATAAAACTACTAAAATCTTGTACAATACACTTGGTTATACCTAGATCTACGGGTAGTATCGAACCCAAACGAACAGAAACTCGACAAATAGTGGGTATATCGAATACGGCAAACTCGAGAATAGATTCGAAATCGCCTAGACAAACTCGAAGGTATAGAATCGAAAACAGGTGAGTTATGACCATCACTGTTGACCTATTTATACCACCTACATTCGAGTTTAATGCCATTCTCGAATCTACTGACAGATTCGAGGCCCTGCCAAATTCGAGTTTGGCTTAGACTCGAATTCACTCTGAAACTTTGAAAATTTCGAAAATTTTTTAAATAAATTCAACTTTTTCAACCTTTTCAACCTTATCGTGTAACGGACTAAACTATGCCAAATCTTTTACCCTAAGCACAAGATTTTCACGCAATGTTTATTTTATTCAACTATGAATGCACCCTCAGTAATTTTTGACCTTTTTCCTAAGTAAAAATAAAATTAAATAAAAATAAAAATAAAAATAAAAATAAAAATAAAAATAAAAATAAAAATAAAAATGAAGATAAAATAAAATTAAAATTTTGAACAAAAATTAAACTTAGACTAAACTACATAATTATTTAAGATTACTACCTATACTAAACACTAAACAAAATATTTTTGACGAGCATAGTCAAAGAAAGGTTCAATCACATAGTGGTGTCAGATACGCACCTTCAGTAGTTAAGCTTTCACACTTAGGAATTTTTGATTCCTTTGATTGTTTGTCGTGACATACATTTCTAGCCGATTGTTGGTATTTACCCCTTTTAAACATGCTACATTTCGGAATATCCCTTGGCATTTTTATTTATCATAAAATTATCTTACGTGACTCAGACATAGACATACTTTTATGATCAAGGCATACAGACAATGATTCTAACTTTTTGGTATTTGAAAACTTTCTTTATAAGACAAACATCGGACACAGGTCTGTATTTACATACAACAAAGTGTCTTAGTTTGACTTAAGGTTTATTTTTAAAGCTAGCAAGACAGCGGTGACAGGTCTGTACCGACGTACAACAAAGCGACTTATCTTGCTAACCCGAATCAAAACAGAGGCAACAGGTCTGTACTTACGTACAACAGAGTTACGTGTTTTTGACTCTCAATCTTGTATGATTTTTCTATGCTTTCCATTTTAAGATGTATTTGATGTTGCTATACATCCCAGAGAGTTTGCATACCTCATTTATAATCAAAGTTTGTATGTCTCGTACATAAAAATTAAGACCGATTGGTCATACATCTAAGTTAGTGACACGTTTGACTTTTTCTTGAATATTTTATTAGCCTTGAGACTCCCTATATGTATTATGCCTACCAACACATCAAACTAAAATAAAGTATAACACTTAGAAATTTAGGTGCATTATGTGTGAAAGCCTAAAATCTTAGAGTTTGTAACGACTGTGCTAATTTTCGTCACTTTGAACCTATGTTTCTAAGACTTAACTCTTTTTCTGATATTCTCTTTTTTTTGAATTTTTTATGGTTTTCTCTCTTTTTTCTTTTGTTTTTCATAAGAGATAGCAAGAAAATAATCTAACCTACTAACTTACTAAAAATAGAAACTATCCTAATTAAGCAAACTTATTATAAAAAGAAAGAAAGACTACAGCTATAAACAAAAATAAAAATTCTACTAAGGTCAATTTACTCTAGGTTGCGCATTCCATTTAGTTGAATCAAATATTCAAACCGTGACTTATCAAAGGCTTTGGTAAATAAATCAGCATTATTATCGTCCGTTGCCACTTTTACCAACTTGATTAAGTTCTTTTCAGCACAATCACGTATAAAATGATGCCTTATGTCTATGTGCTTTGTTTTACTGTGTTTAACTGGATTATTTGTTATAGCTATTGTAGATTGGTTATCTATCCTAATGGGAGTTTGAGTGTAAGCCAAACCGTAATTCCACAATTGTTGTTGTATCCACAGAACCTGTGAGCAGCAACTACCAGCAGCAACATACTCGGCCTCGCACGTTGACACGGCTGCCGACGTCTGTTTCTTGCATTGCCAGGAAACGAGTCTCCCTCCAAGGAATCGACAACCTCCAATTGTTGACTTGCGCGTCAAGCTGCATCCTCCGTAGTCTGAATCCGTGAACGCCTCCAACTCTAGATCTCCCTCCGCGTGATACCAAAGACCCAGCTTCGGTTTCGACTTGAGGTATCGTAGAATCCGCTTCACAGCTTTCATATGCATCTCTTTCGGATTAGATTGAAACTTAGCACAAATACACACAGCAAACATGATGTCAGGTCTTGAAGCAGTTAAATACATAAGTGATCCAATCATGGCCCGATATAACGTCGGATCCACATCGGTATCACTTTCAGTACTCGGTCCGAGATTGTGATTCACTTGAATCGGCGTGCTGAAATGGGCTGTCAGTTTCGTCCCTTCCATCCCGAAGCGCTCTAATATGTCGTAGACATACTTCGTATGATGGATAAACATTCCTTCCTTCTTCTGGTCAACTTGCAACCCCAAAAAGAAATTCAACTCACCCATTGCACTCATCTCGAATTTTGACTTCATCACCTTTTCAAAATCCTTGCACATTTGTTCGTCTGATGATCCAAAGATGATATCATCGACGTACACTTGTACCAAGATGAAGTGTTCTCCCTTTCGCTTAACGAACAGCGTACTATCTATCCTACCCCTTTCAAACCCGTTCTCTAACAGATGGTTGGATAAAGTCTCGTACCACGCCCTTGGTGCTTGATGCAATCCATGCAGAGCCTTATCTAATCGATATACTCTGTCTGGATATTTTGGATCTGTAAATCCGGGCGGCTGTTCTACATATACCAGTTCCTTCACTTTCCCATAGAGAAAAGCACTCTTAACATCTAGTTGATATACCTTAAAGCCCTTGAAGGAAGCAAAAGCCAGAAACAAACGAATTGCTTCCAGCCTTGCTACTGGAGCAAACACCTCATTGTAATTGATTCCCACCTCTTGATTGAAACCCTTTACAACTAACCTATCTTTGTTGCGAGTGACTATACCTCGATCGTCTCTTTTGCACTTAAAAACCCATTTGGTTCCTATTGCAATTTCCCCTCGAGGTAATGGAACTAACTCCCAGACTTCTAGTTTCCTAAACTGAGAGAGTTCTTCCTGCATCGCTTCAACCCAGGAGTTATCATTTAGTGCCATTTGCACATTTTTCGGATCTACTTGCGAGATAAAACAAGAATAGAGGCAGGTATGATAAGCTTTCCTATGATGCGTCCAAATTAACATTGGTTGCCATTGGGGTTTTGATGGGAGAACATTGATCAAATTTAAACTTTTTCAAGAGATCTAATGTGTACTTTCTTTGATTTATAAAATTCCATTTGAGATTTGTTTGACCTATAATCCTAGAAAGAAAGTTAGTTCACCCATCATGCTCATTTCCTACTTAGATTTCATGATTATATGTTCATGTTTATGTTTTAAGTTCATGTTTGCATGATAAGTTCTTGATTGCATGACAAGTTCATGATTTAGGAGGTATGAACTTATGGTTGATAAGTCCATATGAACTTATGGCTGATAAGTACATATGAACTTATATCTGATAAGTTCATACGAACTTAGCTGCCTGGGCTTGCGCCATGCAAGAACTTAGCGTGTATATTATGAACTTATGTTCAAGAATTTCATAGAACTTTGATAATCTTTAATGTCAGAAGGTTTTTGTGAGAGAGAAAGCGACCAGAGGAGCAATACAGGTAGTAGAGTTGATATTACGTCAACTAACATCGTGTTTGGCTCTGTTTTTCCCGTGTGAGTATTCGTGTTTGATCCGTTAGTGTTAAACGAGGATTCAGCACTCGTTTGACGCCACAACGCCTTGATAGATCTGGTAAGGAGGGACCTTACAACTTGTATCAGAGCGTTTTTATTGAGTGTTCTTTGTGCTCTTCGTGTTTCGTTGAACATTCAAAGGTTTCTAGGCGTTTTTTCCGGATAAATCATAATTTTTCTTGAGTTTTTACGTTGATTTGAGTAGTTTTTCTCGTCTACGATCATCTGAGTTCATTAGCTTGTGGGATTCATTGTTTTTAGCCTTAAAAATGTTGAATTAATCTGAGTTTTGAGAAAATTCGTATTTCAGGCGCATTCACGAACTTGCGGCGCACGAACTTGTTCTAGGTTTCCAGGGACTTGTCAGAACTAGGGTTTTACGAACATAGCATATTAAGTTCGTACGAACTTAAGTAACGAACTTGTCAGAAACTACGGATTCATGGACTTAAGTGTCAGGACGAATTTAGTCATTACGAACCTAAGGATCACGAACTTAATATAAAACGAATTTAATTTAATAAAACGAATTTATTTTAATTAAACTCGTACAAACTTATCATAATACGAACTTGTTTCGAATTCATTTTAAAAAAATTAATTAATTAAGTTCGTGAACAAAAGTTTTCCAGAATGTCAAGTTTACACAGGTTTATAGAAATGGATCATGAAGTTGGTAAATTGAACTCCCCACCAAAGCTCATGAAGATTGAGGACTACTATTGGTGGAAGATAGGTTCGCAGACTTTGCTCATTACAATGACATGAGAATGTGGATCTTTAGCGATGAAGGATATGTACCCCCAACTCAGGAACTTGAGGGCAAGATGAATTTTTTCTCTTATTAGCAAATGAAGGACGAGGATAAGAATATCTATGAAGCTGAGAATCGAGCCTTATCTTCAATTAAGATGTCTCTGCCTCTGGAGATTCTACATACTTTCAAACACCACAGGAGCTCAAAAGAGCTTTGGGAGGCTTTGGAAAAAAGGTATGAGGGAAATCCACAAGTCAGGAAGGGGAGAACCGACTTGCTGAAGCAATAGTTCGCAATCTTCAAGTGTCTGAAGAATGAGAGTCTAGATGAAGTGATCACTCGATTCTATCATCTTTTGACTGAATTGGATAATCATAGAGTTGATTATAAAGAATCAGAGAAGATTGACAAACTTCTAAATGCTTTACCGCCGAAGTGGGAGACGTACACTACTTTGTTAAAGCATGATCAAGAGAAGTTAGATATTCGATGCTGAGAGCTCATAATTTCAAGATGCATAAGAAAGAGATGGAGTATGATCAGGTGCAAGATCCGGAGATGTACTTTGGTAAGACTAAACCATCTACTTCTAGTGCAACTAAGTCTGGAGCTACAACATTCTATACTGGGGAACAAGAGAGCATACAAGGAGAAATAGAAGAATCTACAGGTAGGGCTTTTCTGGGTTTCTCAAAAACAGATGATCATCCACAGAGTTTTACTTCGTATCATCAACTCAAGGGTACACAAAAATGCCGATGAGTGCTAAGACTACTGAGGAGCAACTCAAGCTTCTTGCATCGTTTGTAGCAGCGTATGGGAACTGTATTCAAGGGAAGATCAATGATTCGGCACTCTGGCATGAACATCGTATGGGAACTCAAGCTTCTTGCATCGTTTGTAGCATCGTTTACTTCAGGTTGATCCTGATGATCTGGAGCAAATGGACCTACAATGGCAACTGACCATGGTCACACAGAGAGTTAAAAGGTTCATGAAAACAACAGGAAGAACTCTAAGTGTGAACAGTGTAGGATTTGACAAATCAAAGGTCAAATGTTACAATTGTCAGGGGTTGGGACACTTTGCTAGAGAATGTCAAAGACCTAAGGTGGATAACCGTCAGGACTCAAGACGTCAGAATTCTACCGGTTTAGGGAATCAGGGTTTGGTGGCGGGTTTACTCACAATTAAGGCAACCACTAGAGCTCTCAACACTGAAGTGGCAGAAGCTAATAAAGAGAAAGATATTGGAGCAGAAGAAGTAAAGGAAGTGGATACCCAGTAGTCCGATTCACTACCATTGGTAATGGAGAACACTGAGGAGCTGGCTACTTTGGAGTTTGCAGCTCCGATGGCCAACATCGAATCTGACTAAAAACAGGTAACTCTAAACTTTTCTACTTTACATGATTTATGTGTCACATGTACTACTCTGAATGATAAACTGAATTTAGTATTAGAGACGCATTCATCAATGACTGCTCAAATCCAATCATTAAAATCTGATAATGCTAGTTTATTAGATATCAAGGAATATTTTAAAGCTAAACTTAAAGCTGATGCTCAAGATATGATAGTTCTGAAAGACAAGTTAAGTGAACAATGTGTCAGGATGAACTGATTTATGAGCATGTAGAATTGCTAACCAGAGATCTCCTTGAAACATGTAGAACTAGCAGACTCTAGAGTTAAGGTATTTGAGGCAAATAGCAAGCTTGAAAAGTTTAGGAATTCGTCCTTGACTTCAGGCAAGATCTTAGATTCACAGAGACAGTCTAAGAAGCCGACTGGCCTAGGATATCAAGATATGCCTCCACCCTTCAATAGTAACTATGTACCTATTCCTCAGGATGAGACCATGGAAACAGTTAAATCAGGGGAAGTAAAGGTAAATGAGTCAGCTGAAGTGTCAACACCTATCCCTCAGGTTAAGAAAAAAGTATAGTTTGTGCAATCTAGTAGTATGCCAAAACTAGATGAAGCTGAAACTGTAAGTAATAAGAATAAAGAGGAGATGAACCAGACAGTTGATAAGAACAAACAGGATATTAGTGTGACACCCAAGACAAAGAGTAAAAATAAGAAATCAATTGAGAAGATGCTTGCTTAAGTGTCATGAGAAATGTCATGTTGCTTCAGGTTGTCCCTACAAGAAAGCAGAGTCTACCCTGAACAAAGGGAAACAAGAACAGCCTACCTTGAAAACAATGTCGTGTGATGCGAGCATGAGGAGTTCTCACAGTTCAGAGAAGAATTCTAGTGTGATGTCACAATTAGGTAGTAGAAAAACACCGGTGTTTACTAGACAAAATAAATGACCTAGGAATAATTCACCGAATAGATTCCCAAGTCAATCAAAGTTTGGCCCCCAAGCCATCCTTAGGAATCGTACACCAAATAGGAGTCACACTCCAATTAGGTCTCATACTCCTAATAGACATCAGACACCAAATAGAGCCCAGAATTATCACAATGAGATGTACTTTTACCAAACTTATTCTAGGGTTGAACAGCAAAGACCAATCCAAAGGCAAAGAGTAGAGGTTAATCACTCGAATTCACAACCTGTTCTAGATTAAAAACCCAAGTTACCTGAAAGGAGAGATGGGTATTTGAAAGAATTCACGTTTGCGGATGAGAAAGGTATTACCAAGTCAGTCATGGCTTGGGTTCCCCATGATAACTAACTTGTTTTGTTTCATGTGCAGGAGTCAGCTATAGGTCCAAACAACAAGTGGTATGTGGATAGTGGTTGCTCTCGACACATGACAGGGGTGAGAAGTCTATTGACAGACTTCAAAAGCGGGAATAAAGGGTTTGTTTCTTTTGCTTGAAATAAAGGAGGAGATATCACTGGATTAGGAATGGTCACTAATGGGAAAATCACTCTCGAGCAAGTCTACTATGTAGAGAAGCTTGATCATAATCTCATTAGTGTCTCTCAGATCTGTGATAGGAAACATTCAGTACACTTTACTGAGAAGAAAGCGCTAGTGCTAAAGCCAAGATTTAAGATTCCTGGAGAGTGGATAATGATGAGGGCTCCAAGGAAGAACAATATGTATATGATGGACATGTCCATAGCAGAATCTTCGATGGGATCTACATGATTACGATCCAAAGCTTCAGAATCTTTGTTGTGGCATAGGCGAATGGCTCACTTGCACTTAAGGAAGATGAACTTCATCACTAAAAATGGCCTTGTGCAAGGTGTACCAATGAATAGCTTCCAATTTGAACACAAGTGTGTGCCTTGCAAGAAAGGAAACAACACAAGAAGGCGACAAGTCTAAGACTCAGAACTCAAACTCCTCCACTTTTGATCTGCTGCATAGGGATCTTTTTGGTCCAATCAACAAAAGGAGTATCGGTGGAAGTTGGTATTGTTTGGTTATCACTGATGATTACTCATGATTTTCTTGGGTTTTTTTATTAGGTACAAAGGACGAAACATCAGGCACGCTGATTGGATTATTAGACCAAATAGAGAACACCTATGGGAAAAGGTTGAAGCGTATTAGAAGTGATAACGAAACTAAGTTCAAGAATGCAGTAATGAATGTATACTACCTAACTAAAGGTATAGTACATCAGTTTAGTGCACTATATGAGCCACACCAAAATGGAGTGGCAGAACGAAAGAACAGAACATTGATTGAAGCAGCAAGAACTATGCTTTCGGATTCAAAGCTTCCTACAATGTTTTAGGGGGAGGCAGTGAATACCGCTTGTCATGTTTTAAACAGAGTCGTTACTATCAAATCTCTGAACAAAACCTGTTACGAGATTTTAAATAAGCGTCCACCAAATTTAACTGATTTTGAACCATTTGGGGTGTCGTGTACTTTGTTGAAAACTAAACATCAACCTAAGTTTGGTGAAAAGGCAGTCGAAGGATACTTCCTAGGTTATGTCCCAAATTCACAAAACAAGGGGGTTTTTAACAAAACCACTGGTACTATAGAAATTGTGTTTAACATCGAGGTTACCAGTTATACGCATGAGCCCTAAATAGGTCCAAAATGGTTATTTGATTATGACAATGTTTTTAAATCATTTAACGTTCCTTTCAGTTGTGTTGCAGGACTTCTCAACTCTAAATCTTGATGAAGAGGGTGGGGTCTTTTCTAATTCGAGCATTCCTATGACATCTAAAGGAGAACTATCGACAGAAGAAGAGTCCCCAACAACTGAAGAACCTTCATCCCCTATAAATGTGAATCATATAAACAGTCCAGCCTCAGAAGAAAATGATCATGAGGAGGATGTTCTGTCTGAAGTCACACCAACGTTAGGAGAAATAGGATCTAATCTGGGTGAGAATCTTTAGGTCGATGCAGTTGAAACATCAGAAGTACATAAGGATCACCCACTTGAGGACATTATTGGGAATCCAAATACAGGAGTGCAAACTCGGAGTATTGTGAATATTGACACAGGGTTGTTATCGATGATCAAAGACTCCTAAGCATTCCATATTTGCTTGTACTCATGTTTCATTTCTCAAGTTGAGCCGAACAATATTCAAATGGCTTTAAAGGACAATTCTTGGGTTGAAGCAATGCAGGAGGAACTCTCACAGTTTAAGAAACTGCAAATCTGGGAGTTAGTGACTTTGCCTCGTGGAGAATCTGCAATAGGGACCAAATGGATCTCTTAGTGCAAAAGAGATGATTGAGGCATCGTTACTCGAAACAAGGCAAGACTTGTAATCAAGGGTTTCAACCAAGAAGAAGGAATAGACTACAATGAAGTGTTTGCACCAGTAGCAAGTCTTAAAGCTATCTGATTGTTTCTCGCATTTGCATCCTTCGAAGGCTCTAAAGTTTATCAACGAGACGTCAAGAGTGCCTTCTTGTATGGGAAAGTGAAAGAACTGGTGTATGTCGAGCAACCACCATGGTTTACAGATCCTATGTATCCAGACAGAGTATATAAACTGGATAAGGCTCTGTATGGGTTACATCAGGCACCCAAGGCTTGGTACGAGACTCTATCTACTCATCTCTTGGAAAATGGGTTTGAGAGAGGGCGTATAGATAGTACACTATTCATTAAGTGGAAAAAGGATGATTTTCTGCGGGTACAAGTCTTATGTGGATGACATAATCTTTAGGTCGTCAAATGAACAACTGTGCAAAGACTTAGAGAAGGTCATGAAGTCAAAGTTCAAGATGAGTGTGATGGGGGAGCTGGATTTATTTCTAGGTTTACAAGTTGAACAACGAAAGGAGGGTATGTTCATTCATCAGACGAAGTATGTCTATGAGATACTAGAGCGCTTCGGGATGGAAGGAACAAAACTCATATCACATTTCAACACACCAATTCAAGTCAACCACAATCTCGGACCGGGTACCGAAAGTGATACTGATGTGGATCCGACGTTATGTCAGGCCATGATCGGGTCACTTATGTATCTAACTGCTTCCAGACCTGACATTATGTTTGCTATTTGTTTATGTGCCAGGTTTCAAGCCAACCCTAAAAAGATGCATATGAAAGTTGTGAAGCGGATTCTGAGATACCTGAAGTCAATACTGAAGTTGGGCCTTTGGTATCATGCCTATGAAGATCAAGAATTGGAAGCTTACACAGACTCGGACTATGGAGGGTGCAGCTTGAACAGAAAGTCAGCAACAGGAGGTTATCAGTTCTTAGGAGGGATACTGGTGTCCTGGCAATGTAAGAAACAAACTTCGATAGCCGTATCCACATGTATATGTAGCTGCGGGCAGCTATTGTTCGCAGGTTTCATGGATCCAACAACAATTGCGGGATTACGGTTTGACTTATACTCATACTCCTATTAGGATAGACAACCAATCCACAATAGCAATAACCAATAATCCGGTAAAGCACAGTAAGACTAAGCACATTGATATATGTCATCATTTTATTCATGACTGTGTAGAGAAAAACCTGATTAAGTTGGTAAAAGTTCCAACTGATGACAACTATGCGGATTTGTTCACAAAAGCATTTGATTAATCACGCTTTGAGTTGTTAGTCCAACTAAACGGGAAGTAAAATCTGGAGTAACCTGGCCTGGTTAGATAGTTTTTCTTTAATTTTTTGCTTTAAGTTTGTCTTTTTAGTTATGTTACCTAAAAAAATACAAGTAGAGTGGTCATAGAGTTCAATGTTCAACATGACGAGATTTAGCGAAAACTAACAAACTCTAAGTGTTAAACTTTCACACATAATGCAATATAAACTTCAGTGATGTACATATTCATGTTCTGATGTGTTGGTAGGCATAAAACGTGAAGATTTTCCTAAAAGCCAATAAAACAATCCAGAAATTGTCGTATGTGTTACTACCTTAGACGTATGATCAATAGCTCTTAATTTCTGCGTTTTAGGCTTACATAAAATTTAATTATGAATGAGGTATGTAAATCAGTCTAGAGATGTATCGCTTCATCAAAATAAATCTTAAACAAAGAGCAAGCATGAGTCGAAAAGAAAGTCAAGATATGTCGCTTTGTTGTACATCAGTTTGACCTGTCACCGCTGTTTTGACTTAATATAGCAAGATATGTCGTTTTGTTGTACGTAAGTACAGACCTGTCACCGCTATCTTGGCTAAATATGAGAAGTATGCTCTACCCTAAGACAAACCAAAACACTCTGTTGTACGTTACTACAGACCTATGTCTGACGCATGCCTTTTAAAGAAGATTTGCAAATACCAAAAAGTCATAATGAATTTACGTATGTCTTGATCACAGAGGTATGTCTAAGCATGGGACACGTAAGTTAATTTCTTTATAAATAAAAAGGCCAAAGGAAAGCTCTAATGTTGCGTGTTTAAGTGGACAACAATACTGATAATCGACATGGTGTGTATGTTACAAGAAACAATAAAGGGATGTTAAAATTCCAAAGTGTGAAAGTGCAACACAAAAAGTGCATTGGCAAAGCTATCTGATTGTGTTATTTTGTCTTTAATTTTCATTTCTTGTACTTTAATTTTCATTTTATTTTAGTTTAACAGGTAAATTTTAAGTAGGTAGGAACGAGGTCAAATACTTGGAATAATTCCAGTTGAAAAAACAATAGATGCGTGATAATCAGTTGCTCAAAGTGAGGTGTTCCGCGATAAGTTGAAAAAGTTGAAAATTTTTCTAAGTTTTTATAGGTTAAACTTAAGTTCGTGCCATATAAGTTCGTACGAACTTATGGCAACTAAGTTCATAGACCGAGTGCAGGGCCTATAATAGGGTCAGAACATTAAATTCATTCACCAACCTGGAATGAACTTATCCCTCACGGACTTAAAGGCGATTACGAACTTGACGGACTCTTTACGGTCTTGTTTTTGGTTCACAAAGATACCCATCGATTCTTCTCGAACTTAACACCCATGCTCTCGGTTTAGCTCTTAAAACGTCAAAGTAAGTAAGTTTATGGATCTTTAAAGGTTAATTTGGGTTTTGGTGTCCGAATCAAAAGGGGTTAATAACTCTCGGTTTTTACTCTCTTAGGATATAAACCTTACAATTGAACATTACTAAACCCGAATCGAACCTATTAGGACTAGTTTCATGTATTGATTAAGTCTAAAAAGGGTTAAAGTTTGGAGTTCCAAATTCGAAAAGCCGACCACGAACTTGTTTCTTAAGAACAAGTTTGAACGAACTTAATTATATTAAGTTTGCACGAACTTATTTAAAATTTCTAATTTAAGTTCGTTTGGGTCTAAGTTTGTACGAACTTCCTTAAGTTCGTGTGAACTTATTTGTTTTCAAAAATTCAATTTTCCAATTTTTAAATTTCTGTTGTATGTGCAGGAATGGCAGAGCGAGCGTTTGTAAACAAACACAACATGGTGGTCAGCATAGATATGCAGGCACCAGAAGCAGGGCCATATAGGGACATTCTAGCCTTTCTGACCAAATCCCGAGTAGAACACGCCTTAACGCATAATCCAACATTGATGATTCAGTACATTCGTCAATTTTAGAACACAGTGCATCTGGACAACTTCCCACCCCCCCCCCCCCCCCCCCCGTACTCAGGGCAACAGTGAATAGCCAGCCGATTACTTTCTCGTTAGCAGATTTAAGGACAATTCTTGTGCTGGGCACTAAAGCTCAGGAGAATGGTCCTACAGACTACTCAGCTCAACTACGCCAAGGGGCTTTCCAACGGATGGGGTACTCGCTTGATCTGACCAAAGCCTTGTACGTGAAAAGTGGACTGATAGGGCAATGACGTTATTTGATACACGTTCTTCTCATCTGTCTAACCCCAAAGAAGGCAGGTTTTGATGTGATGACATCCAAGCTACAATCTGGTACGATCTCACTTGTTTACAACAAGCCATACAGCTTCTCTAGCTTCTTTTTGGCAGAATTTATACATCATATAACAACTCCAACTCACGAGCGATTCCTGATGTATCCACATTTTGTGATGATGATTATTCATCACTGTCTGCCCAATTTGGAGGCTGTTGAAGCTTTATACATAGACGAACGAATCTATGCTAATTGTCTACGCCACAGCCAGAGACGGCCTGAGAATGAGCGTCCACAGCCTACTCCACTGTTTGGAGCTTTGCTCAATGCTTAATATGTTGCTCCAGCAGGAGATAGATGGTTGGATGATGTGCAACAAGGTCCAGCAGCGGCCCCAACAGCACCAGCACCTGCATCATAAGTGGTGCAACCTGCCCAGCATCAAGTTGTACCAGCACCAATAGCAGTAGCACCTCCACCTGTCGTTCAAGCTGATCCTCGACAATAAGCATTGGAGGTTATTTTTGCTCATGGTGGAGCTGCTCAAGCTGATATTGCAGAAGAGGTCATTCAGGATATTCTTCAACCACCTGAAGCACCTAGAAACATCTTTGACGATGTTGAGAACTATCAACTAGACCAGTCTACTGCGGCAGTTGAACCATCTCAGAGTATGGAGGATGAAGAATCCGAGACTGATTCGAATGTGGCAAGGGATATTAGGGATGCAGCAAATCCACCAACATTTTATGGTTGTTATCGTTCTTATGTGATTGTGCCACAGACTAGGCAGCAACACACATGGCAGCTTCAGGATGATGATGATGATGATGAGTATGAACCAGAAGAGGAGACTTTGGAGTGGCATCAGAGGGCTAAACGTCAAAGGATAGATCAATCGGTGCCCTCTACCTCTGCAACGGTACCACCACTAGTAATCACCACAGCCGCACCATCGTCATCAGTTCCATCTCAACCCGAGACAACTACATCTGACAGCCAGATCCTTCTTCGTCTTCAAGCTCAAATAGATAATCAGGCTGTGCAGATTCTCCAGCTGACTAATGCGATTATTGAACTTAAGAAGCATAACGTCCAGCTAGATCAAATGGTGGCTGATCAGCAGTAGAAGATTACCACCCTTGAGGATCTACTGGCACATCTTTTGAAATATCGTCCAGTTCAGGGGGAGAGTTGTAGAGAGGATGCCTTGAAGTCTGTTCAGAGGGTCAATGAAGAATATGAACCAAGTGCGAATAAAGACAGCGAGCTGGCAGATCTTTCTAAACAACAATCTGCTCAGCTTCCTGAACTTCAGGGGGAGTCTAGTTCATCAGCCCAAGTCAAGGGCAAAGGTAAGGCTGTAGAGACAAGAGATGTAACTGAAGACGACTTGATAGGAGCTCTGTCAGGGTTAGATGAAGATGAGTTGAGGTTTGATTTTGAAGATTACTTAGATCAAGAAGATCTTGAGGAAGGAGAACTTATTCCTGAAGGATAATCCTGATTGGAAGTCAGATGATGAAGTGGTCATAGATGAGGATGATAATGTTGATGAAAATTTTGTCTATAAGCAACCTGTTATGGAGCAATATGTTAATGTAGATCAGAATCTGATAGATCTAGATGTGTTGAGATCTACACTTAATGATGAATCGGATTCTAAGATATCTCAGATGCCAGACAGGGAGCTTACGAGAAAAGAGAAGAAGAAATGGTGGTTCAAGAGAGAATAAGAGGAGGTAGACTTGGCTACAAAGAAGAAGATGAAATTACCAAATGCAGGAGAACTGTCACGTGGCATTTTGAGCTGGTTTTTTGACAAGGAACTGCAGCTATTTGTTTATAAGAGAAGAGATAGGCTGCAATACCTGAAAAGAAGGCTGAAGGATTTCAGTTTGTTGCCAAAGTGTGAAGTTAAAGAGTTAGCTTGGAGGAACTTGATCAACTTAGGAGACGACCCTTATGCTGAAGTAGTCGCAAGAATTATTAAAAGAGAGAGTCGATCTGGAAAGTTTGAAAGGATCAAGCCAATAGTTGGAAAAGGAGAAATAGATGAAATGAGAATAGATCCTCAGACTGGTAGACCATGGACCAAGATGGTTTATAAACCAGTTAGATGCTTAAATAAGGTTCCATCGAAGACAATGCCACAGGATGTTCTGGGAAATATGAAGTGGTGGTATGTTGACGATAAAACTACTGAAACTATAATGGATGATGAAGAAGAGACGATTATTTTGAAGGTATATGATCTTTTGCATCTTGTGAACCTATCTCAGGGTGATCTGCAGAAGCTTCACGAGCAACCGATCTTCTATCATGAAGGTTTGAGATCTGAAGGTAGAAAATACTAGAAATTGGTTAGGGTATGCATTGAACAGGGATTACATGCAGGAAGCGATCTGAACACGCCTCAAACTGTAGATCAATGAAAAACAACTAGAAGTTATCGTCAAGGGGGAGTCTGTTGGTACACCCGGTGTGACGACAGCAGTCTCATTTGTTATTGATAGTCAATTATAATAGATACGGCCTTATGAATACAAAGTCATGATTATATGTTCATGTTTAAGTCTTAAGTTCCTGTTTATTTTTTAAGTTCATATTTGCATGATAAGTTCATGATTGCATGATAAGTTCTTGATTGCATTATAAGTTCTTGATTCAGTAGGTATGAACTTATGGCTGATAAGTTCATAGGAACTTATCGCTAATAAGTTCATACGAACTTAGCTGCGTGGGCTTGGGCCATGCACGAACTTAGCGTGTATATTATGAACTTATGTTCAAGAATTTTGTTGGGAAATAATCTAAGTATGTCAAGCTGTTAGTTAGGATTTCTCAGACTGTTAGTAGTATTTGTGTGTAATTACAAAGTTCAAGCTGCTAGTTAAAGAAACTCGAGCTGCTAGTTCAAAATGTTCAAGCTGCTAGAGTTAAAGTTCAAGCTGTTCAGCAAACAAATAACAGAAAATGCTACAAATCAGGAAGTGATAAAGATTTCAAGATTTGAAGATCTTCCAAAGATATCCACTCAAGAGAAATCACAGTTTGTCAAGGAAACAAATCAGAAGGTTATAAATAGAGATAGACTAGGTCTTTCTTATGTAATTCGGTGCTTAATCAATTCATAATTGTAACCTGTATTCTGTCTAAGTTTCTAAAGCCTCTAAGGTTGAAAAATCCTAAGAACAATTTGTGTTCTTCATCTAATCAAACAGATTAGAGGTGATTGTAATCAGAGATTGGTTATACAAAGGTTTTGATATGATTGTGTTTATTGATTGTCTGTTATTTTGTTGTTCTGAAAGTTTTCTTAAAACAATTAAGTGTTACTCCGCAAACTTCTTAATTGGACTTTGATTCAGAACAAGATTATTGGTTTAACTCTGATTTATTCAAACCAGTTAATCTTAGGTGATTTGATCTAGACAAGTGGTATCAGAGCCTAGGGTTGTGTTTTGTTTTATTCTTTGTTTTCAAATGTCAAGACCGTCCTTTACGGGGCAGTCCTGAATGACTAGGTCCCAAGGAGCAATACAGTATCAATCAAAACTAAGATAGATTAATAAAATGCAGAATTAAGTCATTACAGATATTAGGATTATCATACAATAAGTTCAAAACAAAACTACAAAAGGGCACCAGGACACTAATCTAATACATAATCACAACACATAACACTGATCTACCCATACCACCACGTTTATTGCCTTCAATCAATACCAATTGCAGATTCAGTAGTGGTCTAATGACTTCAAATTCGAGCGTGCAGATCCTAAAGACTTGGGTCAGCTGGACCTTTTCCTTTGATTAAACCTGTAAAAAGATTCAACAACAACTGTAAGCGGTCTTAGTGAGATTATAGATTTAACAGTTAACATGCCATGACAATTTTAAGCGGAGACTTGACTTTTGTCTTTGACTTTGACTTTAAGCGCGATTTTTACATGACTACCGCTATCAGCCAGACATTGTGAGACATAGGACTTAAGATCGGATGATGTTTAATCCCACGCACACGCTTTTAATTGTGGGGGCCAACCACATACTGGGCTAGCTACCAGTAAGACAACGTGGGCAAACATCGGAGTAGACTTAATCACAGACTGACATGGACTTTCTCAGACTTGAATTATGCGGAAGCATATGAAAGCATTGATATCAAGGCGCTTGGCATTCAAAGTAATGAATCAAGATAGCAACAATAATATATCCAAGACTAATTCAGACTGTAAAGACAAGTTTGCAATGATGATATATTAAAAGCTATCATGATCCACAGGGCATCGCCATACCAAGGTATGCACAGGTCACATTCTAGCTGAGCATATAGACTTTCAAATAAAGCTAGAACAACAATATGTCTCACAGGAAGACAAGCATGTATACAGTTATATCTATAACTCACATTTACTGGTTTTGTTGCATGGCTGTTGACTTTGAATTTCGCAAGCAGATTAAATCCACCACCTGAGTTATCTCTGGATTTATCAATTGACTTTACATACTTTAGCCTTGACTTTACTGACTTTGGCCCTGACATGCTTCTCTGACTTTGGCTTGGCTTTATTGACTGAGCTTGACTTTAATTACTTTATCTTGACTTTTCTGGCTTGACTTTACAGACTTTGACTTTATAACATAGTTCAGATTTAGCTGAACCTGTTATTTGCATGACAATTCAATTTTCATAAGCTTTTATGTCATTACACAATATAATTGTGTATTTCTGTTAAATTCTCGAACTTACTGTAGCTTATGTATGGACTTATGCATTATTGACTTCTTGTGTCATTTCAGACTTTGTTAAATTCTCAATTAAATTCATTATTTAACTTGGCATGATTTTATGATTTTATAATCTTTTATACATTTCATTGATATATAATTGACATATCATTCATTTTGTCATTAAAATCTCCCTTTATGCTTTCCTTTAATTCTCATGGAAATGAACTATATGTATTTTTAACAGATACTCATTGAAATGCCTTCATTCAAAAGACTATCTACGTGTTTATTGAAATGTTCATAAGTCACACAAAAGTATGCTTCCATAACAATTAAACATTATAGCTTTATATTATTCCACATTACACACCAAGGTTTTGTATTTTACTTCTTTAATGCCATGCTATTATAAATTGGAACTCTCACTTAAATGCATACTATTTGTTTAATTAAGGGGCTGCTACTAAAAACAAATACACACACACTTTAAACTATAAATATGAATACATGAATAGATGTTTGAAACTTAAGCATGTGTATTTGGTCATGAATCTTAATTTCCTATGAGATATGATCACATATTCATTCATGCATAAAACCGAAATTATGAATGTATATTGGAGCCGTTTCTGATCTGCATATCACAATTGTACTTGATTCAATCTATTGATGAATGAATATATTTATATTGATCTTAATTATGTTGTTGCTCATACCATACATATCTATATACATTCACAATATGTCCATATGTTTATTCTTGAATTATAGATTCTATTGTTGTGATTTAATAACAGATCACGAAACACACACATATACTTGCATAATTGCTGCTGGACACTTACACATGCATCCAAGAATCATGTTTTAAAAAGAATAAAAAGGGTTGTTGTTTTCTGTTTTAACTCTCAGCATACACACATTGCCCATATACATACTATATTTATGATAATGAAAATACATAGCTGTTTTTGTTTCTATATATTCGACACACACTAAAAAGTGAATTAGAAAGGCTGCTGCCCCTTTCTCTCTTTTGGACAACAAACATCGACACACACATATAGAATTAAAGGAAAGAAGGTTGCTGATGATTTTTTAATATACTGCACACACTTACACAGAAATGGAAAAGAATTGATTGTTGCAGCATCTGCTTTTAAATACACAGCACACACATTCATACACACTATACACGCACATACACTGCACAAATCAGATTTATATATTAGGTGTTGTTTTCTGTTTCTGTTTTACACATACTGCACACACACATTTAAGCTTAAAAAGGAAATAAAGTTGTTGCTGTTGGGCTGCTTCTTCCTGTTTCGGTATTGAAATTACCGAAACCATCAAGGGGTTTCGATATCTTCAATGGTCTCGATAGCCTCATGGTCTCGGTATTGTGTGCATTGTTTCGGTAGGTTGCAGCTTGGTCCCGGTAATCTCATGCATGGTTTCGGTAGCAGTGGGCATGTTTCGGTATTGCAATTACCGAAACCATAAGGTTTCGGTATACATGCAGAACACACCTGCACACACTGATCTTTTGGTTTCTTTCTGTTTTTCTTTCTTATTTTTGTTTCTTTTTCTTTGCTTGTTTTGACAGCTCCAGCAACAAAAGGAAGGTCTGCTGTTTTTGCCTATATACGACAACACACATACACAGACTTTGCACATTTTCATTTCTGTTTTTCTTTATTAACAGCAGCAAGAACAAGCTGGACAGCATGAAGTCATGGACAGAAACTAATAACTTGTTTCAGAACTTTGTTTTCAAAGTTGGAATTTAAGCATTTAAATTGATAAAAACTTCAATTAAACTCATAACAAAGTCATGCGTGTGCTCATTTTCTGATTTTTGACACTTAATGGTGTTTGATTTCATGATTTTGAAACTGATTTTGGGTTCATGAAATTCTCCTGGAGCCGTATACATACTCATAAGAACAATTTAAGTGATCAAATTACCTTGATTCTTGGTGTTGTTGTTTGCTTTTGATGATCCCTTTGTCTTGATTCTTGGTTTAATTCAAGAATTTATGAAGTCCTTTGATGAAGACTTGATGAAAACTTTAGTGAGAAGGAGGAGACGTGGGTTGAAGTAAGAGAGCAGAGAGATCTAATTTCTTGCAACAATAAAAGTGAGCAAAACCCACATTTGGGTTTCTATAAAATTGCAAGTTTCATCATTTTTTTTTTAGCATTTGACCCCTTTAATTTATCTTTCTTTCATTTAATTATGAAAATTAAATTACGCACTCTATAATTATCACATATAACTTTTATTCATTTAATTTTTGACATAATAAATTTTCATAAATAAAACTTATAACTTAATTGAAATTACATAGCTAATAAATGTAATTTTAATGTAATTAAAATTACATTTAACATATTAATTAACATTAAGCTGGTTAATTAATGCTAATCACGTTTATCGTTGTTAATTAAAGTTTAGGTTGTTACATCAAAGTCAGAAATTTTCATCTTTTAGTATCTAAACCTTTTTCTGCAATGGAGTTTGATGGCAGCAGTAGTGGATCTGGGCAAGGACTTAAGGTGCCTATGCTCAAACCCACTGAGTTCGAGATGTGGAAACTCAAGATGCAACAGCACATTCAATTTATTGACTATGCCCTATGGGAAGCCATTGAAAATCCTCCTGCAGTTGATCCTGAACTGGATGCTGAAGGCAAACCAAAAAGAACACCTCCATAAACTGAGATTGAGAGAAAGGCTAGAATGAATGAAGTCAAAGCTCTCACTGTTTTACAGATAGCTATTCCTAATGCTTATCAACATCAGTTTAAAAAATTTTATAATGCTCATTCTCTATGGCCTGCTTTAGAGAAAAGATTTTCTGGCAATGCTAGCACAAAAAGAAATCAAAAGGATCTTTTAAAACAGCAGTATGAAAATTTTTCTGGTGGAAAGAATGAAACCCTTACTCAAATCTTTATGGGTTTAACAAGTTGATAGGTGAATTGGAGAGTGCTAAGGTTAGCCTGGATCAAGATGAGGTAAATAGAAAGTTCCTCAGATCTCTTGGTGAAGAATGGACAGTGTATGCTGCACAGTGGAGAACAAAGGACACTCTAGATGAAATAGAGTTGGATGATCTCTACAACAGCTTGAGAGTGTTTAAGTCTGAGAAAGAAAATAAAAAGAAAACCTTTTCTTATAAGCAAAACACTTCTCTATTATCCTCTGCATCTAATGATAAATCAAACTGTTGTGATTCTTTTTCAGGTACTGATGGTAATACTTCTAAGGTCAATTATGAGGCATTTGTTGCAAGTGATGGACTATTTGCTCTCAATCCTGAGGATCTGGAACAAATCCATCCAGATTATCTAGAGGAGATAGATTTAAAGTGGCAACATGCCATGCTGACAATGAGGGCTAAGAGATTTCTCAAAAGGACTGGCAGAACAAACTTTCAGGCCAGAAAAGAAAGGAAACCAGCCTTTGAAAAATCAAGGGTTGAATGCTTCAAGTGTCACAAACTTGGACACTTTGCTAGAGAGTGTAGATCACAGAGTCAGCAGCAACCAAGACATCAACAAGCCAGTCAAACACAATCTTCACAGGCTCTTGTTTCATAAAAGGACATTGTTTTTTACTAGAGTGATCAAACAGAAGAGCAGTACCAAAATCAAGCTCTTATGGCAGAAACTACAAATGTCACTTCCACTGACCTACCATCTGAGGTAAATGCTAAACTCTGCTCCCAAGCATGCAAAAATATGGTTAAAAAATATAGAGATAATAAAGAAAGCATGTCTAAAACTCTAGCTAAGATGGAAGAGAGGAGGTATGAGTATATGCAGGCAATAGAGGATCTTGAAAAACAGATCAATGACTATAAGGACAATGAGATTCAGATGGGACATGATAGGACATATCATGAGTGGGAGAAAAAGGAACTTGAAGAGAAAATAGAGAGCCTTAATAAGAAACTAGAAGAGGCTGAACAAAAGGTGCTAGAAGCTCACAAGAAAGTAGATTCTATAAACATTGATTTGGGTAACTTCAAGTTGGCCAATCAAAAGCTAGAACACCTAATGGATGTTCAGTTTAAAGATATGGTAAAATCCGAACTAAATCCCAAGGAAGGAAAAGGATACAACGTTACCCCACCTCCTTACAATAACAAATACATTCATCCTATGAGTGAAGTTGCTGATAGGCTTGTGAATGAACCCCTAGATGAGAAGATGAAGACTGTAGATCCTGTCCTTGAGGATAAGCCTGAGTTGGAAGATGAACTGATTACCAATGTAGGCAGTAAAAGTGAGGAAGCAGAGAGTAATTCCAAAACCATGAGTTACCCCATAGTAACTCCTGTTTCTAACCCTATTAGAACTAGAAGCCTGAGGGAAGGCACCAACAGTTTGAAAGAAAAAGAGAAGATGAGTGATTACAAACATGCTTCACATGTCTCTGTACCTTCTAACTGTAATTTTGCATCCTCTTCCAAGATAGGTAAAAAGGGTAAAAATGTTCCAGTATGCACATGCTAACAGCATGGTGTACAAAAGTTTCCCACACAGCAACAGGTGGGGGGAAATCAAAGGAACAAGAATCAATTATGGTCACACAAAACTGGTTCTCAAATCAAAACAGCCAAAAGATGTTTTCACTGTGGCAGGAAAAACCATTTGGCTAAACACTGTCTTTATAAGCCAGATGTTGAAAAACAAACTGTGTTTCAAAAACACTCTGGTTCACAAAAACCAATAGCTTTGAAAACTCCAAAACCTGCCACATCAGTTCCAAAGCACACAGTTGACCACAGGTTTATAAAAGTCAACAAAAGGCAGCGTGTACAGAGAAAACAAGCTTTAGTTAAACCTAAACTAAGTGTGAAACAGAAATGATGTGTTAAAGGCACAAACATAGTTCCAACTGTTGATGTAAAAGCTATAATAAAATCTGAATCTGTTAGTAATCACATCTAGCTCCAACTGCTAAGACAAAAATTGGAACTGGTAGTGAATCATCTGAGACTGTTAAAGCAAAAATATGGAAAAACAAGTGGACACCTCATGTCATAACTAAATACTCATCACAGAATCCACCAGTGGATCTCACTAAGATTAAAAAGACACAAACAGTATTTAGTTATGTTAATGCACATGGACAACCCAAAACCAGCTTGGTTTGGGTTTACTCCACTACTAACTAAGCTTTTATTTGTGCAGGGCAACCACAGGAACCAACATATGACAAGATGGCATGTGGAGGTTTACCTTAGTCAAAAATAAATTGGTACGAGGTTTACCACAAAAGGAGTTCATATGTGATGATCATTGTGTAGCCTGTCTCAAAGGCAAGCAACACAAAACTTCTCATAAGACCAAAGAAGTAAATTCAATCTCTACAGCTCTTCATCTCCTTCATATGGATCTTTTTGGTCCAACTTATGTTTTGAGTTTGAATAAAAGAGCCTACTGTATAGTTATTGTTGATGATTTCACCAGGTTTACATGGGTTTATTTTCTTAGGACTAAGGATGAGACTGCTGAGTTAGTTAAATCCTTTATTCTAAAAATTGAAAACCAATCTAACTTAAAAGTAAAGGTGATCATGTCAGACAATGGATTCGAGTTTAAAAATCATGATCTAAACAGTTTCTGTGAGTCACAAGGATTCGCAAAACAGTACAGTGCACCTAGAACACCACAACAAAATGGAGTATCTGAAACATTAATAGAGGCTGCTAGAACCATGTTAGTTGATTCCAAATTGCCAATGATTTTCTGGGCAGAGGTAGTTAATACAGCCTGTTATGTTCTAAATAGGGTCCAAGTAGTCCAGTCACAAGGAAAAAGTCCATATGAGTTATTCCATCATAGGATTCCCCTAGTTACCTTCCTAAAACCATTTGGTTGTCCATGCACTATCCTGTATACTAAAACTCACTTAGGTAAGTTTGAAAGCAAGTCTGAGGAAGGATTCTTTGTAGGATACTCCACACAGAGAAAAGACTATAGAGTCTATAACAGTGTATCTAAAACCATTGAAAAAAGTGCAAATGTTGAGTTTAATGAAAATACTACAAATGTCAAAGGCACTGGTCCTGATTGGTTATTTGATTTAGATTCAATAACAAAATCTATAAGTTTTGATGAGTATTCTGCAGGAGAAATTGGACACAATGTTCAAACTGGTAACATAAACTCTCATGCTGCCAGTGCAAATTCTCATGCTGCCAGCACAAGAGTTCAGACTGTTGGCACAAAGACTTAAACTGTTGAAGATTCTGATAGATGGGATGAGTACACTATTCTACCACTTCTTTCCTGTGACCCACCTGGAGTCCTGATCGATCAACAAGACAATGGTACAAAGTTTGAGGTGCCAATCCCAAGTCCTGAAGTACCAGCTCCAACTAATAGGGAATCAGTCCCATCTCCAGATCAACCTGTTACTGAAGCAGAATCATCAAGTGCAGAAGGTGATGACACCAACCTGGGAAGCTCAATTCAGATAGAAAGTGAACCTACACTCAGGATTCACAAACATCATCCTCTTAACCAAATCATTGGAGATCCGCGCACACCTGTGCAGACAAGGAATATGATCCATAAGGAAACTACTATTTCCGAAGAAGCAGTTCCTGAGTTCAGTCTAGCTGCCTTTGAACATGCATGTTTTATGTCACAATAGAACCAAAGAAGGCATCTGAGGCTCTGAAGGATCCATCTTGGATTGAAGCCATGCAAGAAGAGCTACTGCGTCTCAAGATTCAGAATGTGTGGCAACTGGTTGATTTGCCTAAAGGAAAAAGGGCAATTGGTATAAGATGGGTTTTCAGGAATAAAAAGGATGAAAGAGGTATAGTGATCAAGAACAAAGCACGGCTAGTAGCCCAAGGTTACACTCAAGAAGAAGGAATAGACTACGATGATGTCTTTGCCCCAGTAGCAAGAATTGAAGCCATCAGACTGTTCCTAGCCTATGCAAGCTACAAAGGGTTCAAGGTGTATGAAATGGATGTAAAATCTGCATTCCTATATGGTACAATTGATGAAAGGTATATGTGTGTCAACCACCTGGGTTTGAAGACTACAAGTATCCTGACAGAGTTTACAAGTTAGATAAGGCACTTTATGGGTTACACCAAGCTCCTAGAGCATGGTATGACACTCTGTCTTCCGACTTACTACAGAATGGATTTAAGAGAGGCACTCTAGACAAGACATTGTTCACAAAGTAAATCAAATCAGAGATCCTTCTTATTCAGATCTATGTTGATGACCTCATCTTTGGATCAACCAATGACATACTTTGCAAGGAATTTGAGACCTTGATGCACAAAAAGTTTCAAATGAGTTCAATGGGAGAACTAACTTTCTTTCTAGGATTGCAAGTTAAGCAAAGCCCACTGGCCTTTTAATCAGTCAGTCTAAGTATGTGAATGACATTCTGGAGAAGTTTGGATACAAGGACACAAAAGTTGCAAGCACACTAATGGACACTCATAAGCAGCTTGATGCAGATAAAGAAGGAGTAGATGTGGATATTCATCTATACCGATCTCTAATAGGTTCACTGATGTATCTCACATCTTCTAGACCAGATATAATGTTTGTTGTTTGTGTTTGTGCCAGGTTCCAATGTGCCCCAAAGTACTCACATCTGTTTGCTGTTAAGAGAATCTTTAAATATCTAAAAGGTCAACCAAAATTAGGCCTATGGTATCCTAAGGATTCTCCTCTTGAATTAACAGCATATTCTGATAGTAACTATGGAGGTTGCAATATAGACAGGAAGTCAACAACTGGAGGATGTCAATATCTAGGAGCAAGACTAGTCTCTTGGCAATGCAAGAAGCAAACCACAGTATCCACTTCATCCACTGAGGCAGAATATGTTGCAGCTGCTAGTTATTGCTCTCAGGTTATGTGGATTCAGAACCAACTAAGAGACTATGGTATGAACTTTCTATCTACTCCTATTTATATTGACAATTCAAGTGCAATCAGTATTGTACATAATCCAGTAAAGTTTCCCAAAACCAAGCACATAGATATTAGATTTCATTTTATAAGGGATTGTAATGAAAAGAAGTTAATTCAAGTTATCAAAATTCATACTGATGATCAATTAGCAGATCTTTTTACTAAACCATTTGATGTAGGAAGATTCACTTTTCTGGTATCAAATATTGGTATGGTAAACATGGATTAATCTACCTTACGTTACCATCTTCTATAATTTGTGTAAATTCTTTGTTATATGTGTTTAGTTAAGGGGGAGACACTGCTTCAATAGATATTGCTCAGTAACTAACTAACAGCTTGAGAATATTCTCAAGCTGCTAGTTCATTTTCTCGGACTGTTAGTTGTTCACTTGGTCTGTTAAGTGTGCAGGGCATTTCAGTCATTTATAAGGTGTTTGTATGCGGGACTAGATATTTTTAAAATCCAAACCCTTAAAAGTCCCATTTTCGTTCAGTTACAACTACCAGCTTCTAAATATCTTCCAGAGCCCTCTCATTCCCTCCTTGTGCGATTTCCGAATCTTCGAGCCAAACCCTAAATACTCTTGAGCACCAACGGAGTTTTTTAAAGATCACAACTTCCTTCCATACACCCCAAAGCATGCTGAACTGCAACCCGTTCATTAAAATGATGGATTTCCTTCACAGTTCATCCATCCACCATGCTCTCACCATAAACCCACTATCGATGTATCTCATATAGAGAAATTCTGGAGTAAAACCAGTCTGAGCACACAAGATGGACTCACTTCTCTTGTTTCTACCATTGATGGTCCTACCATCACCATCTCTGAAGATTCCATTCGATAGCACTTGCATCTGCAAGATGCTTCAGGTATAACCGACCTCTCTCTTACTGCTTTACATCAAGGTCTTTTTGAAATAGGGTATAGGGGACCAACTGATTCATTTACTTTTTTTCAAAGCACATTTTGGTCCCAAATGGAAATACCTTGTACATATCATTCAACAATGTTCAAGCCCTAAAAGGACTGGTTGGTCTGAATTTTCCTCAAATATTGCAACTGCTCTAGTTTGCTAATCCACAGGCCAACAGTTCAACTTTTCAAATATGATTTTTCAAGGGATGTTAAGGCATCATGCCTTAAAGAATGGAAAATTATTTATGTATCCTCGGTTTTTGTCTGAAGTAATTGCAAACTCTTACAATTCTTTAAAAATACATAAAAGGATATATGTTTCCCATAGGCACTCTTTACCATCTGTGAAAAGATTTTTGAAACAAAGTGCCAATTTTGATATTGTTGATGTCTCATTGCCTCAAGCAATGCAGATTCTCATTCCAAGATACAGGGAAGAGGATCTTGAGCAGGCTCAGCCCCACATTACTGCTTCACTTCCAGGATCCCAACCCACTCCCCATGATACAGATATCCCTTCTGATACTTCTACCATAGGTACCTCCCGAGCCCCACCACTAAAAATATATACTAAAAAGAAACAAAGGCCTGCAGGTGCTCCTTCCACCTCAGACGCACATCCAGAGCCATATATCCCTGTGCAATAGGATACTATTGCACAACATATCCAAATGGCGCCCTCTGAGGATACTCCCACCCTCAATATGGAGGTGAACATCCCTTCTGAGGATGTTTATATGGGTTTTGTGGCTGGCACTACTGATGCTTCTGCACAAGGGGCACATGACAGTTCCAACATACCTAAGACCACACCCATGGCAACAGAGGGTGTGCAAGCACCTTCTGGAAGTCCCCAGTACCAAGAACAGAGGGGCCTAGATGCTTCTAATAAATCTGGTTTTGGTGCCAATGATAGATCTCAAATACCTCTATCATTTGAAGATCTTGGGCCAGTCTGCAGTCTGCAACTGATGGTTTTGACGAATCCTCAGCTGAAACATGTTGTAGCTATTTTGGAACATTATAAGTACATTATTGCTGCACAGGGATCACAAATTATTACTCTGCAACAGCTCTCAGCAGTCCAACAGCAAAAGCTTGCCCAATTCCAACTTGGGTTGAATCTCTATGGAAACAAGATTATTCAACTCGAAAAGCAAATTCAACCCCTATTATCAGCGGTTTTTAGTCCCTCTGATCAAACCAATGCATCCAAAAAGGGGGAGAATCAGGAGAACCCACATTCAGTCCAAGCAGCTCCAAGTTCACCTCTGGCAGTTTCAGCTTCTAGGCTAACAGTCCCACCAGCTTCTCCAAACCTCCAATTACGAACTGGTATGCCAAATCAATGGATAACATTAATCTGGTATATCATTTTGTAGTTAAAAGAGAAGCTGGTCCAGAAGAGGAGCATAAGAACCTAATCCAAATAGTTCAGAAGATGACTAGAGCAGAGCTGACCCAGATGCACAATATTGGGAAGGCTAGCCACTCTAGATCACCAATAGTGTGGGTTCAGAGTAACATAAAAGATCTTCAAAGCGTGATTGATCCAGAATCCACAAGAATGGATATAGAAGTTGCCAAGGAAATGAAGGTTGTACCGATTGATCTATATGAAAAATCCATGAAATATAGACTCAAACTGTCAGACAGATCCTGCAGATTTTATAGTTTTGAATTTCTCGATTTACCATCAGAATGGCTACATCAGATGAGCACAATAAAGATAGATTGTGATAAAGAAGAACTTAAGAGAGAATTCATAAAGGCTATAAGGCAGAAGCTTGCACAGTTGTAATATGTAACACTACTACAAATCGAAGCTAATGCAACACTTTTGATGCAACACATTTAAAAATTGTTGCTTTTTTATTTAAGTCCACTCTAAAGCAACACATTGACAATAAGTGTTGCATATAATGATTTAATGCAACACTTTTTTTAAAGTGTTGCCATTTTTACTAAAAAAATGCAACAATTTTCTAAAGTGTTGTAATTTTTACTAAAAATTGCAACTTTAGTTTAAAGTGTTGCATATTTCAATAAAAAATGCAACACATTTTAGAGTGTTGCATTTATAATGAAAAAAATGCAACACATTTTTAAAAACATATAACATTTTTTTAAGTGTTGCATTTATAATGAAAAATATATGATATGTTTTTAAGTGTTGACTATACTATTTTTTCTTGTTTTGTAATTTTGATTAAAAAATACACACAAAAGTTCAATGTCTGATTTGTTAAGATGAATAAAATACAAGATTTTATAGTACATGTTTTATTTTATTTAAAGAAAAGAGTACAATTAGGAAATTGGTTACAAATTTAAATATCACAAGTATATAAAAACCAATTCCGACTGAAATTAAAAGTAGGAAATCTTTTATAAAAATCAAAAAAAAAAAAGATAAGAAGAGCCCCCTTCAGTTTCCCCGATCTTCCCCTCAATCTCCCAGATAAAACCTAAATCTCTCTTTCACAAACCCTAAATCAGCCCCTCAGTCCCCCCATCGAACCCCTCGTCTCTTACTCCTTCGTCGCCGCTATTGCGCCATCTCCATCGCGCTGCACCGTCTCCATCGCCACTGCGTCGTCTCCACCACCGCCCTAACATATTCAGTCATCAACATTCACTCTCTCGTCTCTCTCTTCGCACCCCCGGCCGACGACTCTTCACTTCGCACCGCTGCCGGCGCCGGCATTGCTTTGCCTTCTACTCCGGCTTCGCGTCTTCCACCTCCGCTACCGCACCTACTCCCGCTGCATTCCTCCGCTAAACAAACCCTAGAAGTTGGAATTTCTACCTTTTACTCTACTAATCAATCTCTGCAGGTATAAATTTCTTTCTTTCTATAGTTGATTTTGCTTCAAATGTAAAGACCACCCTTTAAATGAAAATAGCTTCATATAACTAATTATCGATGGATCATTGCAATGCTTAATGCACATGTAGTTAAGTACTATGTAAGTGTACATTTTTTGTGGACCGTATAGTTAACAACATCAATCTAGAACTTGATCATTTTTTTGTGAATAAGCAGGTAGGATTTATTTTCCCAAATCCGTATTACTGGACTAAGTCCTAGTGACCACATATATAGGTTTAAACATCACTAGCAGGAAGTAAATATAGACACTGTTGATTCAATTCAGAAATTGAGAGTTACAGAATGAACTAAAAATCAGTTACAAATGGGCAACAAAACACTTGCTAAGCTAATATCTAGATTCTATAGTGTTGAATCCTACTGTGCTAAAAGTCATTTTCTCATGTTCAATTGGGATTGGATGTGAGTTGCGTATCTATCATTTTGACCTAAACTCCTAATAGTCAAAAATCTCGTGGCTGTTTTGGCTGCAACTGGAGGACCCCTGTTTTAGCTGCAACTAGAGGTGTATATAGATATGTGGGGGCTGCTCGTGTGGCTGTTGTGAGATGGTCTGCAAGTCTCGGAGTGTTAGACTCAGCGGCTTACAAGCTGCAAGACTCCCTAACCTAGTTTATAGGACTTCTCAACTCGTAGGTTACCTATCTTTGTGTGTTTCTTGTGTTTCTGTTTAGGTTGTGAGCTTGTATGTGATTAATTAATAAATAGAATGAGCAGCCATATTTCTTTTGGGTGTGTGTTCTGATCCACAAAAACAGCAGCAGCCAAGAATAGGTGCCATGCATGTGTGGCGATGTGTTTCTATGCCTTTAATTGACTTCACCACTCCTTCCTAATTTCTGATTGAGCTGGTATATATATATATATATACGTATATATGGGCTGCTCAGTTGATAAAAGAGTGACCCGAGACATTAAAGTCTATAGGTACGTGTGTCAAGGATGTGTGTGTGTTCATCCTTTGTGAGTGCAAGGAAGGATGTGTGTGTGTGTCAAGTATGTGAAACCGCCACTAGAAAATGAGACGGTAAATAACCCAGACCCTGTTTTAGTAGCAACAAAACTTCTTAGATAGCCAGATATTTTTGTGGGTAGTTGGTAGTTTAATCAGCTCAATTCTTTGTGAAAATTTACAGTTTCTTTGGGTTTTTTATATGCATAATATTTTGTTGTTGTGTAAAAGGGATAGGGAGGTTATCCAAAAGATGTGTATGTAAAAATGCATCAAGTCTGCCTGCAAATGATGCCCAAATACCTCAACTGTATACTAAACGTTTGTAATTACTGCTCTTGTTCATTTTCACATCTTGTTTTCAAGACCAGTTCCTGGCTATATTAGTATTTCGATATCCAACATAAAGAATTAATTGTGTAAGCATTAAGTTGTCTTTGGAAACATATTTGGAAAACATCAAATAACATCTGTAGGTACCATATGACATGTTAAATTAAAATAGAAAAAATGAAAGGAACAGATTCAAGCTTGATGAGCACTTCAAACAGCAGTACGTTTTCTTCGAGATCTATTTTCTGCAAACCATAAAGATTCGCGTCCATAAAATGCAGAAACGCCTCCAAATGTCATACTCTTGGAGCTGCAAAGAGAACAAGAGTTTTTTAGATTGATACAATGGGGTTTGCAAGAATTTTAGACTTTAGAGACGTGTGATTAGCTTACCTCCACCCATTGTTGCTTCAGGCAATCTTTCAATTAAGTACTTGTGCTGAGTGATATACATTATCGGCACACCGGGTATCTGATGACAAAAATATGTTTGCTCCAATCATACAAGGTTTAAGACCAAAAAAAATACAGACAATAAGGCTTACTACAAATTACAATACAACACTTACCTTGTGAAACCTACGTTTCAGATCTCTATCACATGTCGCTACCATATAGCACTTGTGCTGTTTTCAATGAAAGATGCTATGAGATTCAATGTATACAACAATTAGTCACATAAATTATGCACAACTAAGAGATTGAGAAAGGCTAGTACAATATTTTACAATAGCTTTTACTTGATGTAATCTTATCGGTCCGAGTTATCATAAAATTTAAGGTTGTGGAGCTGCCTTGTCATTTCCTCTCTCGCAGTTCCAATTACATAAAATGTCAGCTTTCATTTATCCTATGTTGAGGAAAAGACCAAAATGTCTGCTCACATATCCACATGTATTCATGATAAATAATTCATTGATGTGGTCGTTGACACAAGAGTATGTGCCTGCCTGCAGACTGGGAAATTACAGCTTCAGATTATCTAATGTCAGGCTTGGCAAAAAATAGAAACACCCGCTATTAGTTTTTGGAGGAAGAAGAAAGGGTTTTATCTAGTATGTAGTGCCATAACACATAAGAAAATTACGTTATCAATCGAACTAACAAATGTGTGGTGTTCAGACCTATGCTAAAAGCGTCCCAATGAATATAACCAAGAAGCAAATCCCAACAAAACTTGAATTCAGCTTGAGGAACAAAGAAACAAGCATCTAAAGGTATTTAATTATTGCATGAGTAACTCTTTCAACAATGCAGTTATCAACTTGAGATCTTTGATTTTGATTGCATGATTGGTGATGACCTTTCTAGTTTTAATCTTTCTCTTGATTGTACAAATATGAGCAGGAAAAGAGTTTTGAGAATTTTAATTTGGTCAAGATTGCTCAATTGGAAAGGCTTGTAGAAGAGCTACCTTTTGGAATTCAACAATATTTAGGATGAATTTTGTACACGTGTATTAGAAGGTATGAAAACATTTTACTTTATTTGTTGAATTATTTTACCTTCGAAGTGCATGTTTCAGAGATTTTCTGCTTTATAATTTTTTTTCAATCATTTAAATTACCAAACACACCAACAATATTGTGTGTTGGTTTTGTATGATTCAGGCTACGTTCTTTTGGAATATGCAAAGTCATGTGTAGAGCTTGCAAAGATGATTAAATGAAGCAACAACTTCATATGAAAGAAATTTCAAGTCTAGGATTTAAGAATATACGTTTTGGGATTGTAATCGACTTTTTTTGTCTTGCTTGTGCATTTCATTATGGTTATTGTTGGAATACAATTTGAATAATATGATATTATTTTTATTGTTAATTCATATTATTGAATTTGGTATTATATTACAAATCAGTATAGTAATTTATTGTATTTGTATTAAATAAAAAAGAATAAGAAAAGTGTTACAATAGATTGATAATGGTGTTGCATTTACATAATGACAACATTTGATAAATGTTGCATTTGATAAGTAAAGTGTTGCTATAACTTGGTAACAATAAATTAAAAATGTTGCGTTAGAGTATAAAAAGTGTTCCATTTATAAAGTGTTGCATTTATAAAATAATAGAAACATATTAAAAAGTGGTGCATTCAAAAAGTGTTGCAATTATAAAATAATGGCAACACTTTTAAAAAGTGTTGCATTATCTGGTGAAAGTGTCGCTTTAGACCTAAGGCGACGTTGGCTAAGGTTGCACTACATAAAGTGTCGCATTAGGCCTATAGCAACACTTTTAAAGCCTAACACAACATTTTTCCCATGTTGCTTTAGGTACATTTTGTTGTAGTGTAAGTTTTTGGATGCCTTAGTTTGTGTATAACAGTTTTACTTTGTATATATTTCCTTATGTGTAAAGAAACTTAAAGTCTTAGTTAAAAATTTAAGTTAGGGGGAGATTGTTGGAAAATAATCTAAGTATGTCAAGCTGTTAGTTAGGATTTCTCAGACTGTTAGTTGTATTTGTGTGTAATTACAAAGTTCAAGCTGCTAGTTTAAGAAACTCGAGCTGCTAGTTCAAAATGTTCAAGCTGCTAGAGTTAGAGTTCAAGCTGCTAGAGTTAAAGTTCAAGCTGTTCAGCAAACAGATCACAGATTGTGCTACAAATCAGGAAGTGATAAATATTTCAAGATTTGAAGATCTTCCAAAGATATCCACTCAAGAGAAATCGCAGTTTGTCAAGGAAACAAATCAGAAGGTTATAAATAGAGATAGACTAGGTCTTTCTTATGTAATTCAGTGCTTAATCAATTCATAATTGTAACCTGTATTCTTTCTAAGTTTCTAAAGCCTCTAAGGTTGAAAAACCCTAAGAACAAATTGTGTTCTTCGTCTAATCAAACATATTAGAGGTGATTGTAATCAGAGATTGGTTATACAAAGGTTTTGATATTGATTGTGTTTATTAATGGTCTATTATTTTATTGTTCTGAAAGTTTTCTTAAAACAATTAAGTGTTTTTCCGCAAACTTCTTAATTGGACTTTGATTCAAAACAAGATTATTGGTTTAACTCTGATTGATTCAAACCAGTTAATCTTAGGTGATTTGATCTTGACAAATTTCATAGAACTTTGATAATCTTAATATCAGACAGTTTTTGTGAGAAAGAAAGCGACCAGGGGAGCGATACAGGTAGTAGAGTTGATATTACGTCAACTAACATCATGTTTGGCTCCGTTTTTCCTATGTGAGAATTCGTGTTTGATCTGTTAGTGTTAAACTAGGATTCCGCACTTGTTTAACGCCACAACGCCTTAATAGATCTGGTAGGGAGGGGCCTTACATCCTTGCAACCTATCATGTGGCCAGAGCAGCCACTGTCCAGGTACCGAACCTGGCTTGGTTGTATAACCTCCAGGGTGACAAGAGGAAACATTAGTTCTTAGGGGAACTCATCATAAGGATGAGTTCTCCTTCCTCATTAATTTAAGGTCGCCTACCTACGAATCCTATCTTGACGCGACACCTTCCAACGAGTGTGGAATCCTCGTTAGCGGCTTGACGGATAGACCACACACACGGAACACGGAGACACACACGATGATAGACGAACCGTAGAACACCCCGACACGTGATTCTCTCCAAGAACAAAACACACAATCTCCTTGCAAGTTCGAGATGACCTCTGCACTAATCCTCTTATTGAATTCTGCAAAAGTTGTTAATTAAAACGAATTAACACCTAATTATATCACCTGGTTCGAACTTGCCCAGGACAAGTTCGATTAAGCCCAAGGCCTTTCGAACTTGTCCTCCATAAGTTCGAACCAGTTACTTTGAACTTACCTTTGAACTTATGTTTGACCTTGTCTTTGAACTTATGTTTGAACTTGTCTTTGAACTTATGTTTGAACTTATCTTTGAACTTATGTTTGAACTTATTGTAACACATCAATTACACTAAGTTCAAATATACAAACAATCAATATCAAACATATATTATCAAACATATACCAAACATATGTCAAACACGTATGCAATAATGAACAAATTGACTATTACAAAATATCGACTATATTTAGACTGTTATCGTCACACAGGATGCACTAACAATCAACATTTGTTGATGGACCACTTAGATCAACACTAAAATTTCCAAATTGGATTGTATCTGAGATACTCTCCTCAATGACAAGGTTATTTCCAACACTACTTGATTTTGCAATGTTGGAGCTAACAGTGTCAGCAGGCCTTATGTCCTCAATTTCAGGACATCCTTTGGCCTTGTGAGTTTTCTTTCCACATTTATAGCATTTTATCTTTTTATATTTCTTGAAAGAAGAACTCTCAAAAACACATTCTAATTTATCTCTGTTGGTCTTATCTACAGGTTTTGTAGAAACATGACTTGTTTCAGATGGACCAACAGGTTGGAAGGTTCAACAACAACAGCTTTGCATGTATCCTCTTTCCTCTTTTTAGGAGGACAAAGATCAAATATAGGCAATTTAACTATCTTTTGACCTTTCATAGGTTTGAAAAACTTATTTTCAGTTTTCTCAGGTTGAGCAATGGCTTTGCCTTTACCCTTCCTGAGTTCTGATGACTTTTGCATACTTGTGGTAGTATGGTCATCATGTTTTGTTTTAACAAAAGGTTTTCTTTCATTTATAACCAATTTACCACTATGATTTGAAAACTTATTTGAACCATAGCAGTTTTACTTCCAATATGAGACTTACCCCTATTGGATGTAAACTGCTTTCCTTTTGAAAATTTCTTTTCAAAGAATTCAACATTGAATGGAGAACCATGTTTCTTATTATTAGCTTTGACCTTAAAACCTGTCTTATTGACAGGTTTGGCAGCCAATGCTGCTGTTTTAACATGTTTTCCATTAAGTTGTCTATGTGAAGCAGTTTGATACTTTGCAGTGTTTTACAACCTTTTCACATGAACAGTTAGTATTTTGAGGCCTGACAAACCTGTTTGTTGAAATCAACTTTCCATTTACGTTTTGAATAAATGTATTAGGAAGTTCACCAAGAGTAGACAGATCTGTTTCCAGATTCTTGATTTCAACAATTGAAGCTGTTGTATCAAGGTCTCCTCCAAGATAGGCTTGGATTTGAGCAGGAATTTGCTCAATGATACATTGATTGACTCTTTTAGCTGAGTGGCACCAGGAGTCAATGATATTTTAAAGCTTTGAGTGCTTTAAGTCTGTTTCTCTCTTTTCTTCTAACAAAATTGTGTTGATGTGTTTTACTTCATCAAGTTCAGTTTTCAACATATGAAAACATTCAAGTTCATTAAATTTTAGATCAAGATCAGTTTTTAGATCTCAGACTTTAAAGCATCATGCTTCTCAACAGCAGCTTTTAAATCCACAAGCAAGTAATCAAACATTTTATATTTTTCTTCAGAACTGAAATATTTAAAATTTTGTACCTTGTACATCATTGTAGGATTCTAGTTATCCAAAGATCTAAGAGCTTCAGCTTCTGCCAGATCTTGTTTGAAATTACTTGTAGAAGGAATATCAGTGTTGGAAACTAGACAGTTGTTGTCTTCCTCATCAGATGATGAGTCAGAGTCTTCCCAGTCACAGGTTTCAATCGTTAGTCCCTTCTTTTTGTTAGAAGCTACAGAGTCCTCTAACGTTTTCAGCTTGGCCATGGCCATAAGGTACTTAACCCTATAACCATCATCCCTATTGTCTTGTAGGGTTTTGAAGATGAGCCAACAACTTTTGACACACAGTCTGCGGCTATATGACCAGTTTTGCCACACTTAAAGCACTCAGCCTTAGATTTATCAAATGCTTACTTTTTTATATCACCTGAGTTTCTTTGTGACATTTTATTTCCAAATCCTTTCTTGTTGAATTTTCTGACAAGCATGGCAATCATTTGCTCATCATCAAGTTTAGCAAGATCTTCATACTCCTCGTCTTCTTCTGAGATTCCCTTCAAATCATCACCAACCTGTTGATCAGCTTGTGTGAACACATCACACACCTGATTAACAGGTTGCCTCACATTAGCCACTAAGCTAATACCCCTTTTGGACATTTCCAAGGCATTTCTCTTTTGTAGTCTTGATTGTTCATCATTCAGCAAGGATCCATAGAGGTTCACTAGATCCATGCTTTTGATGGTACCTGAGTTTCTGATAATAGTAGATAAGTAGTTCCGTTCCTTAGGTAAGATATCCAAGAACTTGTTCACCAGGGTTAAACTGTCCTTTGTGATCCCAGCAGCTTTGAGATCATTGATTAGAGCAGTAAACCTGGTGTAGGTTTCAGTGAGACTTTCCTTGGGCTTTTGCAAAGAATAGTTCATATTGTCTATCAATATTGTTGATCCTGTTATCCAATGTGATAGTGGGACCATCATAGACTGTACACAAAGTATCCCACATTTCTTTAGCAGTTTTCATCTTCTCAACCTGATTGAACACATCATCAGGTAGAGAGATGACAAGGTTGTTCCCGGCTTTTGCATCAAGGGCCACCAGTCTCTTATCTTCATCAGTCCATTGAGCTTTTGCTTTCTCAATGGTCCTTACCTCAGGAACAACACCTTCAGCAGCAGGAGTAATGGTAGTGACAGAGGTGGGTACATATGGACCTTCCATCACTATCTCTTGAAGTTGCACATCCAGATTCTATAAATAGAGCATCATTCTGCACTTCCATCAAGAGAAATTCTAATGATTAAACTTTGGGGGTTTGGCTATAAATCCATTGTCATAGTAAGAATAAGTGTATTCAGCACTGTTGTCCATGGTGGGAAATGGGAAGTTATGAGAGATCTAGAGTTAACATACACTCTAACACGTTCTAATACCAGTAGTAGATCCCAAAGGTTTCCCAAGTATGTTCTTATAAGCTATAGAGGGGGGTGAATACAGCTAATTCTTTAGAACACACTTTTTCTCAATGTTTGTATGTATATATTAACAATTGTTAATTACAAACAAGTTTGGATTGCGGAATGATCCAAACTGAGATGACAGAAATGAAATAATAGATGTTAAGCTAGTCTAAGACTCACTCAAACTTTGTTAAAATGAATTCACTCACTAAGGTTCACTCATTGTTTTACAAGACACAGACAAACAGCTTCGAGATGGAACAGCTTAGATACACTTGGCTATTCTATTCTAAGTTGAAAGCAGAACTTGCATGCATGGAAAATACAATTCCTTTGCATGTTCTGGAATTGTGGATGTCTCTCTCTATTTCTCTAATTCCTTGGAAGTTTCTTTTATACTCACTCAGTGAATCTCAGTGAAGCTTCTTCATTGGATGTAGAGAAAGCGGGAATGTCTTTGCAAAAAGACAAGGATGCTTTTCTGCACGTCTGACAAATCAGGCTTTGTCCACTTGTTGCAGAATCTTTGTCTTTTCCTATTGTTTCTATTATCTACAACTTTACCTTAAAGAGGAATGTAAAATTTAGACCTTTACTCTTCATGTAATGCTATTTTGATATAAGAAATGGTCTGTCACCCATTTCAATTATCATTTTTGTCTTCATGCTTCAGAGCAGCTTTGGCAGAACTGGCAGCTTCTGATTTTTCACTTTGTCTTAAATTGTAGACTGATTTTGCGTTCAAGAATTTGCATGAGGACATGGAAACAAATTCCATAAGGTTTAAAACCTGTTCACAAAGAACAGAATACTTTACTTGGGTCAAAGTTGTTCAACGGATATGAACAGCTTAGACAGTTTCTGTCAAACCTGTCCAACAGTTATGAATAGTTTTGACAATCTGCCAAGTTACAACGAATGTAACAGTCTTAGGCTGATTTTGCAAATCACTTATCAGGTTTCACTAAGAGATTAAAAAACCTTACATCCTCCATTTAAGTGTATCAAACAGGTTTGATTAAGAATCTTCCCCTATGATAATGATCAGGTTTGATTGAGGCCTTTTTGTGCCTAACACTATTGGTAACTGATATATGGAGATTCCAATGGGATCTATTGGATTATTGTAATTAATATTGAGCATGTAGAAGGTAGACTGGAACCAAGTAGACTTTAATTTCTTGTACTATTATAAGTTGACTTTGATTATTGTAATGAAGTATGGGTTGTTTGTATTAATCCTTGGTGACGGGTATGTGGTTATTTGACAAGGGTGTCACATCAATACCTCTTTGAAACATTTGAACGAAATGACTACAGACTGAGCATTCACTATTGTCAAGTCACTACTCAAGTCCGACATCAATCCATAGTCCATACATACTTTTATGAGTTTACACTCAAACAATTATGCTTTTAAGAAACCAATTTTAAAATAGATAATTAAAACCTTCAAAAATAATTGTTTCAACAAATAAATAAAATGTATAAAAACCCATAAGTTTTTAAATAAAGGGAGAATTTCATATATATCCCTCCAAATCTTCATAATATCATATATACCCAGCTTAAAATTTTAATATCATATATTTCTCTCCTAAACTTCATTATATAATATATATACCCAACTTAAATTATTAATATCATATATATCCCTCTTAAGCATTATTTATATATATATATATATATATATATATATATATATATATATATATATATATATATATATATATATATCTTAAACATTATTAATATCATATATACTCATATTTAATGATATAATTATTTTTAAAGCTCATAATTAATTAATAACCAGTCTGCCCTTATTTATTTCACCTTTCAACTAAACTTCAAAATATCATATTTGTCCAACTTAGATTAATTCTTAATATCATCTCTATTAATAATTTTATATAATTCAGTTTTTTAAACTTTAAATATATAAATTTTTCATAGTAAAAAACATTAACAATATAATCATTGAGAAACTTACATGTAATTAGTAAGTATATGTTCTATAAATATAGTGTTATTTTCGTTAGTAAAGAAATCAATTTTTAGACAAACCAAAGTTTCTCAACATTTATATTGTTAATGTAAATTTGTTTTATGAGGAAGAATTCATATTGTAAAAGTTAAAAAATATTAAAAACTAATTTAAGTTTGTGTAAATATGATATTATGAAGTTTAGTTAAAAGGAGAAATAAAAGGGTATAATGGTCATTAATTAAAAGGTAATATTAATTATGGGTTTTTAAATATATTCAAATTATTGTATTTGGGTATATACGATATTAATAAAGTTTAAGAAGGATATATGTGATATTAATAACTTAAGTTGGGTATATACGATATTATGAAGTATAGGGGGGATATGTATGATATTAAAATTTTAAGTTGGGTATATTTGATATTATAAAGTTTTGGAAGGGTATATATGAAATTCTCCCTTAAATAAATAACTAAAACAATGCTTGCAATCTGTCTTCAACTTTAGTGTCAGCATCATAATCCATGCTCCCACTGTTGCAATGTACTTTTGTTCCTCACTTTTCCGCAGTCCCTGTAAACATTTTGCACAATTAGGTTAGTGAATCAACAAATAATGTGATCAACTTAAATGAGAGAAATGAATTGTTCAGATACTTGAAGTGCCAGTATCACGGGCCTTCTTAATCTTCTCCAGGTACTTAGGACAATTACGCTTCCAGTGGCCTATTTCTTGGCACTCGAAGCATTTGTCCTGTTTTGCTCTAGGCTCTTTGGCTTTAGGCTTGGACTTAGCATCTCCTCAGACTTAGGAACTTCTTTCCTCCTTGGATCTTTCCTTTTCCACGCCTCTAAATCCTACCACCCTTCACCAGTAGACCATCATTGGTCTTGTTCTTAGATGGCTTGATACCAATACTCTCCTCTAAAGTGACTAGCATCTGATGCAACTCACTCACAGTCTTGGTCATATTATGCATAGTGAAGTTGACCACAAAAGACTTGTACTCTTTACTAAGAGAGTTCAAAATTAGATCAATAGCTATTTCATGACTCACACGATATCCAAGCGTTTCAAGATGGTGGTCTAAATACCCCTCCATCTTCAGAACATGAGCACTAACGGAAGATCCCTCAGCAATCTTACACGAGTTCAAAGACCTAATCGTGTTGAAAATTTTAGTTTTGGATTATGTCTGATCATATCATAGGCACCAACATTCATAAGGTTGATCTGCAGGTGAGGGGACATGGTTGCTAGCATGAGGTAACCAACATCCAGGAAATCATCTTTGTGCTTGTTGTAGCGATTTCTCTATTCAACAGACACATCATTTGTTGGCTCGAGTCCCAGAGGATTCTGCAGAACGTACAACTTACGCTCTTTCCAGAGGATTATCGTCATGTTCTTTTCCCAATCGAGGAAGTTCTTTCCTATCAGCTTATCTCTATACAAGACCGATCTCAGAGAGAAGTTATGCAGAGTAGTATTGGTGATAGAGGGTGCAGAAATAGTATTCTTATTTGTTTCATTGTTGCTAAGATTAGTTATGGGTCTCACCATCTGAAATATTAAGAAATTTTCTAACATAATTAATATTTTGCATTAATAAATCAAAAACCCAAATAAAACGATTCATGGATCACTAAGAATCTGTTGACTCATTATGCGACCATCTTTGGCATGTGCCACATAACAAGCTACTTAGACAGTAATTCTTATCAATTACAACTCTTTGCAACTCTTAGTTCTTTATGAGATTTATAATTTAAAAAATTAGACATGTTTAAATCACATCTACACCTTGGGCGCGGGTCCTACATCGGGAATCACCACTAAATAACACTTTAGACAATCGTAGACAACGACCTCCCCATGATACACCGTAGGCAACGACCTCCCCATAATAAAACTTTGGCTTAACTCGTTGGGAAGACAGTTGCTACACTCACATTCCAGTATGCGACGCACCATACAACTTTCGCTTAACCCGTTTCGCCGACGGGGGTAGCATGAGTGTCCCCTTTACGACCGGTGTAATAATTTAGTTTTTTATTGGATTTTAAAGGATGATCAATCTCACCAAGAAACAGTGGTCAGTCAAGTCCGTCGGGGAGGGGGGCAGGATCATTTCGGTTTATAACCTTTTGAAAAATCCAACAACCCAACCCGAGCGTGACTATCCTAGATACCACCATTCTGGTGAAGCAATTTACTCAATAACTAGTTTTAATAACTTTCCAAAAGTTTTCAATGACATACATATAAACCTTTTTTTATATCTTCAAAAAATATGTCAAGAAAAAAAAAACTACTTTTAAAACTCATTCTAAAAACTTAGATTATTTTGCATTATTATGTTCAATTAAATAATCTTCTTATTTAAATTTAGGTGTCAATTTATAAACTACATATCCATGCAGTTAATATAAATACAAAACATAATAACAAGTAAGTAAAAAGTAATATCAATTATATCACATAATAAGTGTTCATTCAAATCTCTCGACAAAATTAACACTTTAATTATTTTAGTTCCATAATAAAAAATTTCATGGACTTGAAACATTTTCAGTCCATAATTCAACATATATTAAATTGTCTCAATTTTAATCAAACACATTTGGATTAACTAGCTGAATTATAATCTCAAAAAAATTTTCCTTTTAAAATGAATTAAACGCTTTTAACGACTTAAAAGCATCTGAAGACTTATTTTCATCAATTTAATCCTCTTTAAATACATGAAATTTAACTCCTTAAAAGATTTATTTATTTTCAACAAATAACCTATTGATTTATTGATTAAACCATTTATAATAAGATTATATCGACAACTTTCAGATATACCAATTAACCAGAAAATTAAATGATCAATACATCAGCTTCGAGACATTTTAATTTGGGAGATCTAGACTCAAATAATTAAAATTTCCAGCAACTTATTTACTTAGAAAAATAATTCAATTTATGCCGAAAATTTCCATCAGTTTTAATTTTAAACGAATTATTAATCGGGATTGCGAAGATTTACTTTAAACCTTTAAACGAACAATCTTAGATTTGTGATAACCCATCAAACCTGAACCCTATGGGTTCCTAATACCCTTAATCAATCCTTTGATCATTTATCACAATTAAAGATGAGAATTCCAATTTTGACCCGATTCAAGCCCGAGTCCCATAATGGTTCTAAAGCCTTTAGGGGCAGTAGCATCATGAATTCCTAATTAATAATCATTGTCGGAATTCTCACTTTCGAATTATTTATTGTTTCGTATCGATTATTGCCTCAATTAAATCAACAATTCGATTAAACTTGAAAGTCGTATAAAACATGTTTAAATATACATGATTAACTCTTTGAATCATAAACATGTGTTTTCTAAAAACATCCAAAAAATAAATGGGTTTACCAAAACTCATTTTCGGTTTTCGATTCGACTTTAAACTTCAATCCAGATTAATCTAGAAAACCCGAAATCCAAAAAACTTGAAATCATCCACTACCATGATCAACTTAATTTGATCACAAGTGATGGTTTTCCAAAAAAAACCCTCATAATATTTGATTTTCAACAATTCTCAAAAATAAATATTTTGTATTTTTTTATTTCGGTTTTCGGTTTGATTTAATTTTAAACGTGCAATTAATCGAAAGGCAGCACTTGGCTAATGAGGTAAGGGTATAAAACACTTTTGGGACCAAACCATGTGAGTTCAATAACCCTCATGTCGGTCAAACCATCAAATCCCAAAAGCAAAACCGTTAGATTTTGATTTCGACTCAATTTTCGATTTAAACAAATAATAATCGAGAGACAAAACGAACACATAATTAATGTGGTATTATAAGTCATTTAGTTACCGAAAATTTCTAAAATTTACATCTCACTTTTCAAAAAAAATGAAAACTTGTTTACTTAACAACAATTTCATAAATTTAATTTCACTTTTTTAAATACCACTTTTCATATTCACTCTCTTACTTATCTATTACCTACCCTATATTTCTTTATAATATTTTCTTTCTCTCTATTTCTTTCTCTTATTTTTCTATTACATATCCTATTTTTCTTATTTTATAATCACTTATCTTATTTTTTTAAAAACTAAAACTTTATCATCTAAACAAGTTTTCACTTTTTTAGAAACCCTTGTTTTTTTCTAAAAACTATAACTTGAAAACTGAAATTGAAAAATGACTAGTTTTTGTTAACTAAACGCAAATCCTTTCGTTATTTTAATTATCGGCTCGATTTACGATTTAAACGATTAATGATCAAAACAATAAAAGAACAGTTAATAAATTTGGGGTTTAGTTATCATATAAAAACATAAACAAATGGGTTCATAAACCCATATCATTCAGTCAAATAACATCACTCAAGATCAACCCTTTTTGTTTTTCGATTTTTGACTAAAACTGTAATATTAAAATTAAAACAATGATTCAATGGATCAAGATCCTAATCAAACCATCTAATCAGAGGATGAATTTTTATCAGACTTGGGGTTTTAAAACCCCACTCATGGCCGAATCCATCATCACTCAAAAACAACACTTTCGTTTTAGATTTTTGATTTTCGCATAATCTGTTTCCAAGCATTCAAACTTTTGAAATTTCATAGCCTTGATCACTACTTGATCATGGGTTCAAAAAACTAGCTTGACCAATAACTTCAATGGGTTAAAACCCTTTGACGGTTTTTGATTTCGGATTCGATTAATGTGTTTATTCGATAAAAATCAAAAGTTTATTGAACTTTATTATGAATGAGAAGTAATAACACGATACTAATAAGTTTAATATCACTTAGAAGTGGCTTCGATACCACTGTTGGATTTATAACATACTTTGCAAAACGATTTCGCGTAACGGAAACATAAAACCACTATAAACCATTGTCGGATTCGTCTAACGATCATTAAACATGTTAAACATTAAAGAAGACATATCTTACTATAATATGATTAACAATGCTCAAAAAAGAAGCCTTTGGATCTACTTGCAATGTCGTTGGTGAACTCTGCGATAGAAATCGACTTGTGCGATACCCAATTAGTGATCTGATCACAAAAAGGAGCATCCTAATGATGAGAAAGGGTTATGGATGAAATTTTTGGGGTAATATATGTAACTTTGTAAATTTGTAGGCTTATATTTTAATTTCCTTATAATTTTGTATTTGACTATAAATAGTCAAATCCCTTGTATTCGTAAATCAATTGTTCACGTAATAGAATTTGATATTTGAGTTTTGATATTCAACATTTCACTCTGTGATTCATACACGAATTGATCTGATTGTGTTCATTGTTTGATTACTATTGTTTGTATCAATTCTATGAATTAACAATTGGTATAAGAGCCTGACAACAAGATTTGAAATCCAAATTTGTAAAAGTATGCTAAGTTTTTTGAAGTTTACTCAACCCACTGATTTGATTCAAAATCTTTTTTCTGGACAGTTAATAGGATTGATAATACATTTCAAGTGTGCATTTATATACATTAAATTGATCTGCAAATTTTCATTTTCTAATTCGAAATCATCAGTGATTAATTTGATTTTTTTTGAAATTTTGAGTGAGAACAGTTTTGGTTAATAAATCTTGATTTGACTGTTTTCGGTGTTATTTGGATTGGAATTTGTTGTGTTTTAATTAGAATGGTTTTTCCCAGTCTACTGAAACAAATTTTGTTAAATTTGCTTCAGATTTAATCGAGATTTCATCATAAATGACTTTTTGAAGAAAAAGCGATTACTGTTGATGATGATGATGTTCTTTGACTCGTGAAAACCCTAGAAAAACATAATTTTACTAAGTGTTCACTTCGAGTGTGAGAGTTGAACTAGATATAGACAAATTCGAAACCTCGAGTAGTATATTCGTAGTAGTTAGAGTGCAACTTTAGATTGAACTTAGAAAATTTAGAAGGAACTCGAACTCGAGTTTACAAAGGTGAACTCAAGTCTTTATATTGTTGAACTTGACTTATTCATCAAGCATTTGAATCCTATGCTCATTGAAACTATTCGAGTATTAAATCAAAGTAAACACGAACTCGAGTTAAGTATAGTCGAACTTGAGTAAAAAAGATTCGAACTCATGTTCAATAGCATTCGAACTCATGAAGCTTAACTCGAACTCGAATTCTGGTTTTTAACCAACTTGAGTTAATTGTATCTCAAGAAGACTCAAACTTGAGTTCATCAGCACCGGGAACTTGTACTCGAGTTCAAACCTTTGACGATTTTTTGACCAGCTCGATCTCGAGTTAATTGTACTCGAACTCGACTCTTGAAGACTCGAACTCGAGTCTGTTCCACTAGAACTCAAACTCACTTGAGTCAAGCCAGATATTCCAACTGTTAGAAACACGAACTTGGAACTTAAACTTTGATTCACTTGAAGTTACATCTTAGACTCAAACTTAAGTCTAACTAACTCGAACTCAAGTCCATCACACTCGAGCTCGGGTCCATAAAACTCGAAGTACAACAAGAGTATTAACCAAGGACTAGCTGTTGCTTAATTGAATATCAATCTGATTGATAAATTCTATTTCTTGTTGAACAGATCTTGAACTCACAGTAAATCTTACAAATAGCAATCATGTCACGCGAACCATGGCAATCTAATCAGACGCAAAAGCACCTGTTTTGTTCCGTGGGGAATACTCACAGTGGAAGGTGTTGGAATTAGTGTCCAAGTCATAACTAATTTGTAATGTTATCATTAATTAGTAGGGTCCTTTTTAGGTTGCCATCACTGAACCATAAAGAGAATTAAATAAATATGTGATATAATATTATTTAGAATTAATATATATTATATAAATAATTAATTAATTGGTTTATTAATTTATTATGTTTAATAAATTAATTAGAAACTTAATAATTGATTATAATTAATTAATGGGCTAGTTTATTAATTTATTAATAGTTAATAAGTTAATCAGAAACTAATAGAATTAATTAAGACAGTACAAGGACCAAAGTGCAATTAACAGAAAATTGCAGAAACCCTAATGGGCTTAGGGTATATGGGTCGGCCCCTATAGGGGTTCCCACATCTCCCATGCAACCTTAAGTTAAGGTTTCCCCTCAACTATAAATAGGGTTGCATGTTAGCTTCCAAATCGTTCATTCATAATTTCAAGTTCCTACTTTCTGAAAGGGATCCAACTTTTGGAACTCAAGATAATTGGAACTTGTAACATAGTTATAAATATTCTCATTGGTTCATTGGGTGTGAACCATTAGAGGTGTTCCTACTTTGGGCACTAGCCGTCAGATCAGAGTTTTTAGAGCTTCTTAGGTTCAATCTTAACATCATATTGTTCATCTAAATCGGTTGTATTAAATCTTGGAAAACATAGGTTTTCTAGCTATTTTGGTCCATTTTTAAAGATTTTTTAAGTGTATTGGTGTATTTTAAAGGCTAAAAAGTGTTAAAAATAATTTTCCAATCATTTAGAAACAACTTTTAGGCCAAAAATCTGCTAGTTTTAAGCCTGGACATTTGCTGAAATTTCATATCTGCTGTAATTCGGACCTAGTACTATAGCATTTCGGACCATAATTCGGACCATACTTCGGTCCATTTCGGACCATCCTTAGGTGACATTCGGACCGTATATTGCCCATTTCGGACCATCCTTAGGTGACATTCGGACCGTATATTGCCCATTTCGGACCTTATTTCGATCCCATACGAACTTTGAACCCTCCGAAGTTCAGATCAGGCAATTTTAAAACACTTAATTTATCTTGTGCTTTAAATTGTATTTTCATTTCGGTCCATCCGAATCCGGCCCATACCCGAATTCAGTGTTCCCTTCTTGAAAAAGTTTCCAAAGTCTTCATCTGTAGTGTGTCCTGTTCACCCGGATTCGTACCATCCGAATTCGGTTCTTCTGACCTTAGTCCATCCGAATTAGCACCCATCCATTTTCACTGTTCACCCGAATTCGGCCCACCCGAATTCGGATCATCCATTGATTGTCAACAAAGCCTAGGTCCATCCGAAATTACTGTGTAGCCGAATTCGGTCCCGTCCGAACCCACTGTTCACCCGTATTCGGTCTTGTCCGAAATTATTCTTTGATCCGAATCGGTACCATCCGGGGTACTATTCATCCGCAGTTCAGTCAATCTGATTCAAGTTTCCACCTTCAAGATCTCATTCTTCTATATCAGCACCCTATATCATGTCTCGTGAAGCTCTTGTCCTCCGATCTGAGAACAGACCACCTGTTCTCTACCCCGATGAGTATGAACAGTGGAAGTCCCGATTCCTAAAGTTTTTCGGTATGCAACCCAATGGCAACCTTATGCTCCAATCCATTTCTGAGGGCCCAGTTATCTACTATCGGGAAAGTGGTGCTAGACCCGAAGCTGACCCTCCTGTACTCACATCAAAAGTTGAACGAGAACCTGCAAATGATGCAGAGCGAGACAGGCAGCATGCAGACAAGAGGGCTGAATATCTGATCTACCAAGCCCTACCCACTGATATCTTAGTAGGAGTAGACAGCAAAATGTCCGCTAAAGAGATGTGGGATGAGTTAGAAGTTCAAATGCTGGGGGCGGACTTAGATGACCGTGCAAAAATTGAGGAGGCAAAGGCAAAGTTTACTGAATTCAGGGCCAAAGACGGGGAGTCACTACAGCCCACATTTACTAGATTCTGTGCAGTTCTGAATGAACTGAAATAACTGGACATCAAGAAAGACAAGGATGACATAAACATCCAGTTCTTTGCAGCCTTAGCCCCCGAGTGGCAAATTGCATGCCGAGCAACACGACGAGTGTTGAACATTCCCGAAGTATCTATCAATGTGGTGTTTAAGGAACTGAAAAAGTATCAGGGTGACGTCGACCATCAGAAGCAGATGGCCAATCAACTCGCATCCTTGTTACTATCTGCCAATATGGGCATGAAACCCACTGATTCTCTGGCCTTGATCTCAAACAAGAACATTCCCACAACATCTTATGCTCAGGGTTCCTCTTCATCCCAGTGCCGATATGCTTCTCCTCCGCATGAGATAATAGATGAGGAAGAAGCGGCTATTCAGGAACAGATAGCCTTATGGACTAATCGTTTACAACAATGATGTTTTTCCAATAAGACTAACAATCAGCTCCGCTACGACACCGGTCCGCGGAGGTACTCGGATGACAGACGCGATGACAGGCGAGATGATTATCTTAGGGACAACTCTCGCAGGGATGACAGAGATGACCGCAGATACGACGATAGACGGGATTATCTGGATGACCGCCGTTATGAAAGGCGAGACGATAGGAGAGATGATCGCAGGGATGATCGACGCGATTATGACCGAAGGGATGATCGTCGCGATGAAAGAAGGGATGACCGACGGGACGATCGAAGAGACTATGATCGTCAGGATAATCGGAGAGATGCTAGTAGGGAACCTCGCCGTGCCGACAAGAGGCCGGTGGAGAGGAGAGATGAGAGGCCGAGAGCAGAAGAGCCGAAAGGAGCCGAAGAATGTTTGTGCTACAAGTGCGGAAAACGGGCCACTTTGCTCGGGAGTATAAGGCCTTATTTGAACATGTCCTTTAGACAAATTCGAATCTATCCTAAATTCGAACCTCATCATTCAAACTTATGTTTAAACTTATATTTCATCTTATGTTTGAATTTATCTTTAAACTTTATGTTTGAACTTCTTGTAATACATTACACCAAGTTCAAACATACAAACAATCAATATCAAACACACATAATCAAACATATATCAAACACTTGTTAATATTCAATATCAAGTAAGTTAACTTACACAAAATGCTATCTAAACTTAGACTGCTATCGTCACACAGGATGTACTAACAGACTCCCCCTTGACGATAGCTTCTATCTATTTACATTTTGTCTAGCTACTTGAACCATATAAACTACTACCGGCATATAGACCTATATCAATACATATTCTAACTATCTTCTGGAATTTCCTAGCTTCAGATCTCCATCCTTCGTGAAAGAAGATAGGCTGATCATGTAGTTTCTTTAGGTCATCCTTTGATAGATTTATTAGATGTAATGGATCATACACTCGCAAAAATAACTTTGTCTTGAGTATCTTCCATCACGGCTACGGCAGTATCATTATCTACATACCACCACTTCATGTTACTTAGAACATCTTGTGGCATCGACTTCATAGGCACTTTTTTCAAACACTTTACACGCTTATACACCATTCTAGCCCATGGTCTACCTGTATGTGGATCAATCCTTGTCTCATCTTCCACTCTGTTTCCCGTCCTTGGCTTGAGTCTTTCAAATTTTCCGGATCGGCCCTACTTCTGATAATCTTGGCTATAACCTCAGCATAAGGATCCTCACCTATATTGATTAACTCTTTCCACGCTAACTCCTTTACTTCTACCTTTGGTAATGTATTAAATACTCTGAGCGTCCGCCTAAGGTATTGAAGTCCATATCTTCTTTTCAGTATGAATAGCTGCAGTTCTCTATCGAAGAACCAGCTTATAATTGCACCTGATAGATTCTCGAAGCCCGGTACCCTCATTCTTCTTTTCATCTTAGGCTCTGCCCTCTTTTGTTCATTTAAGAACCATAGATTCAACAGTTCAGCCCTAGATGGTTCTCTCTCAGCTTCCTCTAGTTTAGAGTCTTCTACTGAAGCCATCTTGATCTCGTCTATATCAATCACATTATGCTCATTCTGCACGTATAACTCTGTGATAGGCTATGAATTTACGATCACCTCATCAACATTATCGTCTTCATCTTCTATCACTTCATCATTTGATTTCCAATCAGCTATGTCCTCTGGCACAAACTCCCCTTCCTCCAACTCTTCAATATCATTTTCAAAATCAAATTCTATCTCTTCATCTTCAATATCCATTAAAGCGTCAATCATCTCGCTCTCCATGGCCTTTGAAGAACTAGGTTCACCTCCTTCAACTCCTGACTGACTAGGCTCCCCCTGAACTTCAGCATGCTGAGCAGAAGAAAAATCTACTGGCTCACTATCTTTTTGTGCATCGGGATCATTGCCATTGTCATCTTCTCTTCTAATCTCTTGAGCATCTCTGCAGCTGGTCTCCCCCTAAGCCTTAAGATTTTTCATTAGCTGCTCGAGGAGGGACTTCATGGTTCTGATCTCAGCAGCCTAATCAACGACAAATGTCTTCAATTCAATATTTTCTTGATCAATCTTTGCATTATGCTCTTGAAGCTCGCTGACTTCTTTTGTGAGTTGGAAGATTTGGACTGTCTGGAAGTCGACCTTGCTTCTCAGCTCTGAGAAACGCTGGTTGTCTGTGAAGGTGGATGAAGTGGATGGAATTGGTGTGATTGGTGACGGCGTGATTGGTGGTTGAACAGATGGTTGAACGGATGAAATCTCAGGCTCTGAAGCAGAAGCAGACGAAGCTCCCTGCATAAACCTGTGCCTTTTTGCCCTTTGCCTAGGCACTAAAGGAGTAGTATCTTCAGCCTCAAAATCAGAGTCATCTTCATCTGAATCTCTAGATGCTCTCTTTTCTGTCTCCCTTTCACTTACAACAACCCTTGATCCATATCTGCCTATCCGAACAGACGGATTGACACACTGAACAGGTGCTCTTTCAACTTCAATCTCCTCAGCTTCTTCTGATGACGACTCAGAGGTGGTCACTGCTTGACCCTCTACCTCTGGCTCATATTCATCTATGTCGCGCATAAGATCTTCAAAACTAGCTGGAGGCTCTAAGATTGTATCGACTAGCTCAGCTGTAATTTCTTCTGGTGCCTGAGTCCCTTGTGCCCAGATCTCCTCCAGAGTTTCCATTCGGGGATCAATTACTGGTGCCACACTAGAAGGACCCGCAGCGTCCGATGACGGACCTGCTTCCACTGACTCTTGTACCCTGCTGGAGCTTGGCCTTGAAGCCTGAGTCGATCTATCTTGAGCTCTTGGCCTCCTTCTTTGTTGTGCTGAAGGGCTTTGCTGTTGTTGCTGCTGCTGTGGCTGTGGCTGTACTTGCTGCGGCTGCGGCCCTTCCCCAACCAAATTCTCACCTTCTGGGGCTTCAAAATCTGGATTTACCACGGCACCAAAAAGAGGTGCATCCAGTGGTCTAACCACGTCAGCCGTACGGGCGTTGTGTGATTGACAATCAGCAAAAATTCGCTTATCGATCACAGCGACACTCTGAATATCGTCTAGCTGCGGCAAGTTCGGCAAAAAGTGTCGAATCAGCATCATTACGAATCTAGGATACATCAGAAACCTTTCCCGTGCTGGAGCAGTTATTTGATGAACAAACTCCGCAAAGAACATCTCGGAGTAGCTGAACTTCTTATTATACACCAATGCAATCATCGACGACTGCATCTTTGACACGATATAATCAAAACCGGCCTTCTTAGGTGCAAAGCACACCATAATGACATGTGCCAAGTACCTCCATTGGCCTATACCACTCTTCATGTATGAGGCTTTAGCTATATCCAGTCCATACCCCATTCTTAAAAAGGCTACTTGCCTTACTTCCAATGTGAAGTCAATAGGCCCAGCTTCCTGTTCTACCGATCCAAGCTGCAACACTCCACGTAACATATCGGCAGAAAACACTAATGGTTGACCGCCAACCCTTGTCCTCAACACCGTCGGCGTCACTGTACAATCGACTTGCAGGTGATCCCAAAATTGTCGAACATATGATAGTACGATCTGTACATTATGAGAAAGGGCATACGACATCCTGGAATTTGCTAAGAAATCCACCATTTGTCGAAATGCCTGAGCTTCAGGAAGCTCCCGATCTGGCGAAACAACCATATTATGATTTTGAAAGAAAGCTCTTTCCCCCATATCTGCACATTAAAGAATAAAATATATTAGAAGGGACAAAATAAAAATGAAACTTGTTTAAATTCAAATTTGTTTTATTTTGAACTTATGTAAGTTCAAAATCCAACACATATGAATTTCTACAAGTTTGACGTTAAAATCATGCAAACATTTAGATATTAATAATAAACTCGAATGAGATGTTCGAATTTGACTTGAATTCGTATTTGTTCAACCATTCGACTTTCCTGACAAGTTCGAATGATGAACAAAGTCGAATTCGGTCACCTTCAAACACAAATCCAAGATTTAAACCCCATTAAACTAAGAAAATAGCATTCACTAGTCCTAGTAGGTTCTAATCGAAGATATATGACACTTATTTGAAGTTTCACCGGTTAAACTTTGTGATTTTGAATCACAAAGTTCAAAACCCTTAAAACTTCGAAATGAGTCGATTTTTGCTCAAATTGAGTCCTAAACTTCCTAAATCTTGTATAATAATGATGTTTATACCTAGATTTGGTTATAGAATCGAAAACAAAGGACAAAACTTCGATGAATAGATGAAAATTCGAAACGGAAAATTCGAATGATCAAGTTCGAAATCGCTCTGAGCAAGTTTGAAGAAAGAAAATCGAATGTAGGTGACAATGAATGTTCACTGTTGACCTATATATACTAACCACCTTCGAATTTGCATTAAATTCGAAATTACTGACAGTTTCGAATGTCAATTCGAATTTGTCTTAAATTCGAATTTAAATGAAAATTTTGAAAATCTTTAAATAAAATTCAACTTTTTCAACTTTTCCAACTTTTTCAACTTTTTCGTGTAACGAAACAAACTATGCAAAATATATTTACACTAAGCACAAGATTTTCACGCAATGTTTGTTTATTCAACTAAAAATGCATCCTTAGTAATTTTGTCCTTTTTCCTAAATAAAATAAAATAAAATAAAATAAAGTAAAATAAAATAAAATAAAATAAAATTTTGAACAAAATTTAAACTTAAACTAATCTACAATACTTTTAAAATTTACATCCTATACTTAACACTAACAAAATATTTTTGGCGAGAAAGTCAAAGACAGGTTCAATCAGATAGCGGTGTCAGATACGCACTTTCAGTATCTTACTTTCACACTTAGGAATTTTTGATTTCTTTGATTGTTTGTCATGACACACATTTCTAGACGATTGTTGGTATTATTTTCCCTTTAAACATGTTACACTTTGGAATATCCCTTGGCCTTTTTATTTATCAAGAAATTACCTTACGTGACTCATACTTAGACATACTTTTATGATCAAGGCATACACACAATGATTATAACTTTTCGGTATTGCAAATTTTCTTTAAAAGGCAATACGTCGGACACAGTTCTATATATACATACAACAGAGTGTCTTAGTTTGTCTTAAAGTTTATTTTAAAGCTAGCAAGACAGCGGTGACAGGTCTGTACTGACGTACGACAAAGAGAGTTATCTTGCTAACTCGAGTCAAACCAGAGGCAACAGGTTTGTACTTACGTACAACAGAGTTACTTGTTTTGACTCTCAATTCAGTATCATGATTTTTCTATTCTTTTCTTTTCTTTAACATGTATCTGATGTTGCTATACATCCCCCTAAAAATTTGCATACTCATTTAGAATCAATGTCTGTATGTCTCTAACATAAAAATTAAGACCATTTGGTCATACATCTAAGTTAGTGACACGTTTGACTTGTTCTTGAATATTTTATTAGCCTTGAGACTCCCTTTGTGTATTATGCCTACCAACACATCAAACTAGATAATGTATAACACTTAGAGTTTTAGGTGCATTATGTGTGAGAGCTTAATACTTAGAGATTGTAACGACTGTGCTAATTTTCGTCACTTTGAACCTATGTATCTAAGACTTAACTCATTTTCTGATATTCTCTTTTTTTTGAACTTGTTATGGTTTTCTCTCTTTTTTCTTTTGTTTTTCATAAATAATAGTAAGAATAAAATAATCTACTAACTTACTATAAAAGGAATGAATTTTTACTTATCTACTAAACTTACTATAAAAGGAAAGAAATTCTACTGCTATAAAAAGAAATAAATTCTACTAAGGTCTAGTTACTCTGGATTACACATTCCGTTTAGTTGAACTAAATACTCAAAACGCGACTTACAAAAGATTTGGTAAATAAATCAGCATTATTACCGTCCGTTGCAACTTTTACCAGCTTAATTAAGTTCTTTTCAGCACAATCACATATAAAATGGTGTCTTATGTCTATGTGCTTCGTTTTAATGTGTTTAACTAGATTATTGGTTATTGCAATAATTGATTGGTTATCTATCCTAATAAGAGTATGAGTATAAGTCAAACCGTAATCCCGCAATTGTTGTTCTATCCACAAAACCTGTGAACAGCAACTACCCGCAGCAACATATTCGGCCTCGCACGTTGACACGGCTACCGAAGTCTGTTTCTTGCATTGCCAGGAAACGAGCCTCCTTCCAAGGAACTGAAAACCTCCAGTTGTTGACTTGCGGTTCAAGCTGCATCCTCCATAGTCTGAATCCGTGAATGCCTCCAATTCCAGATCACCCTCCGCGTGATACCAAAGTCCCAGCTTCGGTTTCGACTTGAGGTATCTTATAATCCGCTTCACAGCTTTCATGTGCATCTCTTTTGGATTAGCTTGAAACCTAGCACAAATACATACAACAAACATTATGTCAGGTCTAAAAGCAGTTAAATACATGAATGACCACATCGAATCTAGCCTAAATTCGAATCTAGCCTAAATTCGAACCTCATCATTCAAACTTATGTTTGAACTTATGTTTTATCTTATGTTTGAATTTATCTTTGAAATTTATGTTTGAACTTCTTGTAATACATTACACCAAGTTCAAACATACAACCAATCAATATCAAACACACATAATCAAACATATATCAAACACTTGTTAATATTCAATATCAAGTAAGTTGACTTACACAAAATGCTATATAAACTTAGACTGCTATCGTCACACAAGATGTACTAACAGGGAGTGCAAGAACAAGTTTGACAGGGACGCCGGTTACTATGAGCGGAAGTTGGAAGCCGCCAAGAAGCGAACAGATGCTATGGCTCTCGTTGCCCAAGTGGGAGACAACGCAATATCCACCAGCATGTCTGATGGCCAGATCCGACGATCCAGAATGTTCGTCATCAGATTCTGAGACAAGAGAGGTACATTCCTTTTACATTCCAAAGCATGTAAATAATTTATCTGTACATAGTGAATGTAAATTGCACACACATATACTTGATTTAGAAGCTAGGTTAAATGCTGAAACAGAAAAGTGTGTGCAGGCTGAACATCTAGCCCAAACTTTAAGATATCATCTGAATTATATCAATCAAAGTGGTTAACTAATCATAATGTGATAAAACAGATGCTAATTGAAAAGGTAGATGTTCAGGATAGGAATACGTACCTAGAATCTTGTATGGATAGGTTATCTAATGAAAAGCTCTCATTAAAAGAAGAAATATATGTTCTATCAAAACAATTAGAGACGTAAAGTATGGAAAACATAGACAGCTTAGAAAAATACAAAATGATAGAAGAAGAAAGAATAAGTTTGTACTCTCGAATAAAGACCCTTGATGATGCATTTTTAAAACGGGATCAAACTGAACAAACAATTCATTTGAATCAGCCCAAAGAAACTAGGTTTTACCATTTTAAACAAGGAATCGGTTTTAAAAATCCAAAATATTTGGAAAAGGCTCAAAGAGTTTTACCTTTGTTTTATGACATGATTACATGGGTGCTGGGCTTAAATCTTTCTTTTTTGAGTCATCAAAAGAAGTTTTAACCCACAAGGATGAGAAACGTAATGAAAACAAGGAAAAAAAATATCTTTTAAATATGAAGAACTAAACGAGAGTTACCCTTCTAGAGTACCCACTCTAGAGGAAGACTTCTTGTCTAGTTATTCGGAAGCTGAAATGAAAGCAGAACCTGTAAAACCAATCCCTCACCTTTACATTCCTACAAAAGTTCTTCAACATCAAGTTAAAGTTTTAGAAATGGAATTAAAGTCAACTCAAAAGAAAGCTCTTGATTTTCAACAAGCTCTTCTTAGGAGTGAGGAAAAATTGGTAAATCAAAGTTTTCAACAATCTGTAGAAGTAATCGTCTACAGAGAAAAATTTGACATGGTTTCTCAAACATTAAATGATCATTTAAAAGAACCAAGAGTTTCACGTCCTACCAAAATCCCACTCGTGTCATCTAACAAAGGCAAGACTAAAATTGAAAATTCTTCTATCAGTTGAAAAGGTGAGTGCTCAAAACCTTTTAAAGCTGAGGTTTCGAAAAAGACTCAGATTCAATCCAAGTCTTTTAAGAAACCCACTATCCAAGAAAAAGAAAAATCTTTAAAGTCTAAGTCTTCCATGCGTACTGACTCTCGTCGTTTTGTTCCTACAGATCATGTAAGAAGAGTACCAAAAACTACCATGCAGGATTTTACGAGTTTTTTTGTGAAGAAGGTTGTTATGCCAATTGATTTTGTTTCTAGAGATAGGATGCATGTAATCTCTGAAAACTAAATTTGTAATGATGTAACGAACTCTAATGCTTGTTTAAAGTACTCTTTTAGTGACTTGTTCAATTTATGTCCAACTCGTTTTAGACGCCAAGTTCCTGAAATGAATGCTTTTGTGCCATATCCTGCTAAAAGAATTCGCAAAAAGAAAATAAAAAATGTTGCATCATCGGCCATAACGAAAAATGAGACTTGTACTTTGCCGAGGCCCAAAACCAAAGCAAAAGTCAAACAAGGCTCAAAAAATCAAAAACCGAAGGTAATTTCATCGCCTAAGGTTCCAAAGCCTGATAAATCCAATTTTCAATGGATTTCAAAAGGTTGTGCATCCAGACTACACATAACTGCAAAATGGGTTCCTAAAATTGCAAACGTGCCATATTCACCTGCAACTGCTAACCCAAAAGGACCCATATTAAGATGGGTAACCAAAGTTGTGTGATCTTAATGCAGATGGTTCTTGGTTACTACAGATCAAGACCCGTACTTCAATGAATTGGCTTCTAGTTATCATATACTAGGACCCGTTCTTTTGCTTGTCGGTTGTGCTTAAACCGACACGTTTGCCTTCTGTGCACACAACTTAGGTTCCGGTTTAAATTCATCATGTTTTCTGAACATCTCGGTTCAGAACACGGTTTGATTGTCAAAAAAAGATGGATCTGTTTGAATGCTTATAGATTTTCATTATATATATTTATTTGTTTTTCAGGCAAAATCCATCTGGTATATGGATTCGGGTTGCTCAAAGCACATGACTAGGAGAAGAGAATTGATGTCCAACGTAGTTGAACAATATTGTGAGACGGTAAACTTCGGGAACAGTCATCAGGCTCACATAAAAGGAAACAGGGATTTAGTCTTACATAATCTACTCATCAAGGATGTTGACTATGTTGAGGGATTATCACATAATCTGTTTATCATTAAACAGCTCTGCGATAAAGGACTAGAAGTAACGTTTAGGGCTAAGAACTGTAGTGTTAAGAGTATGGATGGCAAAGAAATCTTATCTGGTTCCCGTAACTCTAACCTTTACACCATAGACGTAGCTAAGCTCATGGTTAAGGATAGCATCTGCCTTCTATCAAAAGCCTCTTCAAAAGACTCTTGGTTTTGGCATCGAAGGTTATTCCACTTAAACTTTGAAAACATCAACAAGCTGGCTGCCAAACAACTGGTGAAAGGTCTCCCAGAACTAAGATATGAAAAAGACCATCTGTGTGGAGCATGTGAGAAAGGCAAGATGAAAAGATCATCTCACAAACCTAAACCCAAACCATCAACGAAGAGAGTGTTGGAGTTACTTCATATGGACTTATGCGGACCGATGTGGACCCAAAGCATAAATGGGAAGCGATATGTGTTGGTTATCGTTGATGATTACTCACGATATACATGGGTTAAGTTCTTGCGATCCAAGGATGAGACAGCTCAAGAAATCATCGATTTTATAAAGAGGGTCGAAACCCAACAACAACTGTCCATTCAATCAATCCGATCTGACAACGGCACAAAGTTCAAGAATTCGGTAGTTGAGGGCTTCCTTCGATCCAAAGGTAGTCAGCATCAATATTCTGCTTCTAGAACACCTCAACAAAATGGAGTGGTAGAAAGACGTAACGGTACCCTTGTGGAAGCCGCTCGTACAATGTTGACTTACTCAAAGCTACCTCCGTTCTTGTGGGCTGAAGCCGTGTCAACAACATGCTACACACAGAATCGCTCCATAATCCATAAGCGTTTTAATAAAACTCCATATCAACTCTTCTTGAATAAGTACCTTTTATCAAGTACTTACGTGTATTTGGTTGCAGGTGCTATGTGCTTAATGATAAAGACAACCTCGGAAAATTCAACGAAAAAGCGGATGAAGCGATCTTCATTGGATACTCATCCAACTCGAAGGCTTATCGTGCATTCAACACCCGAACCAGGGAAGTCAATGAAAGTGTGCATGTCACATGTGATGGGTTGGTTGAACTGGCACCCGAAGTTGATCATTCAAGATCACGCATTACATCAATGCCTGGAGACTCTTCTTCTCAATCTACTACTTTTTCACCTTCTGATTTAGTTAATTTATTTGATCCTTTTTATGTAGAATTTTTTGGTCCTAATTCTAATGTTTTTTCTACTGTAGGTAATCCATCCAACAATTCAACTGCACCATAAATTCTATCTGATCCATCGTCATCCACATCATACCCTCATCCATTAACATCATCCACTGATACATCTTCAGTTGAATCTACTCTAGAAATACCCTCGCACATCATGCCAAGCATCATTCCTTCACCTGAACATTCTGAATCGGAACCGGAACCAGTGGTACCTTCACTAGAAACCATTGACCATGAATCATCCTCCATTCCCACTCTTACCACTGACATTCCATCTCAAGCACCCCTTCTAAACGAGACAAAATGCACCCGAAGTCACCCAACCGATCAAATCAATTGTGATGTCTCAACCGGTGTCCAACCCGTAGGGCGTCTGCTAATGAATGTCTCTTCGCATCATTCCTTAGCATGATAGAGCCAGCTCGTGTGGATGAAGCCTTAAAAGACCCAGACTGGATAGTTGCAATGCAAGAGGAGCTCAACTAGTTTGAACAGCTCCGAGTATGGCGGTTAGTTCCCAAGCCAAAAGACCGAACAATTATCGGAATGAAGTGGATCTATAAGAACAAACGAGACGAAAATGGCATTGTGATAAGGAACAAAGCGAGACTCGTCGCCAAAGGCTACCGACAACAAGAAGGGATAGATTATGATGAGACCTTCGCTCCAGTTGCACGGATTGAAGCTATTAGAATCTTCTTGGCGTACGCGGCACACAAAGACTTCAAAGTGTACCAGATGGACGTCCAGACCGCCTTTCTTAACGGTGAACTTAATGAAGAGGTGTACGTTGAACAACCACAAGGATTTCTTGATGCACATAAACCTGACCATGTTTATGTGCTAGACAAAGCCCTCTATGGTTTGAAATAAGCACCTCGCGTATGGTATGACAGTCTCTCTAACTTTCTTATTTCTGCTGGTTTCAGCAAAGGTGTGGTGGACACAACACTGTTCACAAAAAGGGAAGGCCCTGTTAGTGCATCCTGTGTGACGATAGCAGTCTAAGTGTAGATAATGTTTTGTAATGGTTCAAGTCTTCGTAATTGCACGATTTACACATGTTTGATATATGGTTGATATATGTTTGATATTGATTGTATATATATGTTTGAACTTGTTTGTGATTGATGTTTTACTTAAGTTCAAACATAAGTTCAAAGATAAGTTCAAACATAAGTTCAAAGATAAGTTCAAACATAAGTTCTAGAACAAGTTCAAAGACAAGTTCTAGAATAAGTTCAAAACCCTGGTTCGAACTTATTGGTGGACAAGTTCGTGGGCTTGGGCCTTCTCCAACTTGTCTAAGTTCGAATCTAATGGTTATAATTAAGGGTTAATCAGTTTTGATTATCAATCTTTGCAGAAATCTTTGTTCGAGGCGATTACGAACTTGTGAGCGTTTGTAGAGTGTTTTCAGAGTGTTCTTGGAGAGAATCATGTGTCGGGACGTTCATGTTTACGTCTATCATCGTGTTGGTCTCCGTGCTTTATGTGTGTGATCAGTCCGTTAAAGCCCTAACGAGCATTCCGCACTCGTTGGAGGGTGTCGTGTCAAGATTGGATCCGTAGGTAGGTGACCTTATAAGTGGTACCAGAGACATAAGGGTGTTCATCGTATTCTTCGTGTTCATCTTAAACATTCTTGGTTTCTTAGCGTTTGTGACGGAACTCACATTTTTCATAAGTTTTTCGAGTTATACAAGCACAGAAAGAAAGTGAGCTAGCAGATCTTTCACAAAGGACTGCTCAGCAAACAATCGTTCAAGGGGAGCCTAGCTCTTCAAGTATGGGAGTAGGTGAAGCTCCAGAGAAAGAAAAGGAGTCTGAAGCCTCAAAGGATGTTGAACAAGAAATGATAGAGGCTCTGATAGATCTTGATGATGAAGATGAATTCGGATTTGATCAGGAAGATCTTGGAGAAGGGGAGTTCATCCCAGAAGAAGTTGCAGACTGGAAATCAATTGATGAAGTTATAGAAGATGAGGATGATAATGTTGATGAAGTATTGATCTAAAGCAGCCTGTTACTGAACAATATGTGAATAATGATCAGAATGTGATAGACTTAGATGTGCTTAACTCAGCATCTAATGAAGTATCAGAGTCTGATACAACTGAAAGGGAACAATCTAAAGAGGAGAAGATGAGATTGCGGTTAGAAAAGAAGAGCAGAAGACTGACTTGGCAGTGAAAAAAAAGATGAGGCTGCCAAGTCCAGGAAAGCTTACAAGCAGAATTCTGAGCTAGTTCTTTGATAGGGAACTGCAGCTTTTCATTCTTAAAAAAAAGGGACGGGCTTCAGTACTTGAGGAAAAGGCTTAAAGACTTCAACTCATTGCCTAATTGTGAGGTAAAGGAGTTGGCCTGGAAGGAGCTTACAAACCTTGGAGACGACCCCTATGCTGAAGTGATTGCAAAGATTATCAGAAGGGAGGGTAGATCTGGAAGGTTTGAAAGGCTAAAGCCTAGATCAGGAACGAGAGTAGAAGACGAGACGAGAATAGATCCGCATACTGGGAAACCATGGGCTCAGATGGTTTACAAACCAGTAAGATGCTTAAAGAAGGTTCCGTTGAAGTCTATGCCACCTCGATGTTCTTTCAAACATGAAGTGGTGGTTTGTAGACAACGAAACAGCTGAGGCAGTAATGGAGGATCATGAGGACAAAGTGATTTTGAAAGTATATGACTCGTTACATCTTGCAAACCTGTCACAGAATGACCTGCAGAAACTTCATGAACAACCTATCTACTTCCACGAAGGTTGGAGATCGGAAGGCAGGAAGTATCAAAAGGTAGTCAAGGTTTGTATAGAAAAGGGCTTATATGCTGGTAGTGTTATGAATAGACCTAGTACTTAGACAAAATGTAAATCTAGTTAGAAGCTACGTCAAGGGGGAGTCTGTTAGTGCATCCTGTGTGACGATAGCAGTCTAAGTGTAGATAATGTTTTGTAATGGTTCAAGTCTTCGTAATTGCACGATTAATACATGTTTGATATATGGTTGATATGTGACACCCTTGCCACAACAACCACCAATTACAATACACCCAGGATTAATCACCATCATACAATAACATAATGATCTGATAACCTAAATTAAGTGCGGAAGCATTTAAATGCATAAATAAAGTAGTGCAACAAGTGTTAAACACCCTACGGTGCTATAAGGTACCAAGTCTAAGACTACACACCCATACATTTATTACAATCATCCAGAATATAATACAACATTGACCAAATCACGATTACCGATTAAATAGTGCCGAGTCTCCCAAATCTTCCCCAAACGACCTAACTAGAAGGTCCAGCAGTAGATTTTCCTTTGCCTGTAAAAATACAACAACTAAAACGTAAGCGAATGCTTAGTGAATACATAGATTATGCATTTTATAAGTCTTTATGAAGCCCAAGAGTAATCCCGACGACAAACGTCGTATACTCTCTTCGTACACCAAGTACGGACCAGAGCCGCAGCCCCTTCGAGCCCAAAGCTCGGCATTTACACATACCATCTGAGACAAACGTACGATCGGGGATGACATACTGCCTACCGGACCTGGAGGGATCAGCTCCAGCGTCATATAGCGCAGTAACATCAGAGTAATCGATGCGACCCACCGGTCCATCACTAGATGCACAACAACCGAAAGGACATGCAACAAGTAAGAATGTGCATCTAAATCTACGCAAGTTAGTAGAATTCCAAACAATCAATGAAACAACAGGTCTCAGCAGGCAAAGCTTACATAAAACAAATATAAACATGCGAAATCTACTGTACTCACAGTGGGTGCGTAATTATCTTTAACCAATTTTATTTCTCTTCGGGCTTTCAACCGGATTCCACCAAGTACCCCACTGTGGGTTAAACAACACCACAAGGGACCTGTCATATTAATTACAACAATTTCCTTATATCATTAACCGTTTAACTCATAAAAATCAAGTCTCGTAAGTTTTGCAACGTTTTCCCCCATTTCGGGTCTACATCAAAATTTAAACCATATCTAAGTTTGAAACCCATTTCAAGTTCATAACTTGTCCTTTGCATAGTTCTTGTCATTTTATGTGTTGTTTATAAGTTTCATTCAAAATACACGAGTCTAGGGAGTAGTATTCTAAATTTAAGCATTAAACTCGAATTTAATGGGTTAGATTCGAATTCCAAGCATCAGAATCGAATTCCAAGCATCAGATTCGAACTAAGCTTCAAATCTAGGCTTAGATTCGAACTCATCTTCGATTCTATGGTTAGATTCGAAATCAATCATCAGATTCGAAATTTATACATTAGATTCGAACTCCTTATGTTAGATTCGAACCTACCCTTCGAATCTAAGGTTAAATTGAACTACACTTCGAGTCTAGGGGTAGATTCGAACCCCCTTCCCTTCGAATCTATGTTATACTCGAAAACATACTCGAATCTAGCACCAAACTCGAGTTTGTTCTAGCATTTCGACTCTGTTCTTGACCCATTCGAGTCTGTTCATCATTTCAACTTAAATCCTTCATTTCTAAGGCAAAAATCACTAATATATCATGTATAATACCTAGATTCGATTCTACTATGCATATATTATCATATTCCAGCAACATTTCAAGCAAAACAAGCTTAAATTTGCATAAAATGACAGATTCGAATTCTAGTTAACTTCAAAACCGAAACTATAAACTTAAAAGGTTCGATTCTTACCTCAATTCGCACGAACTCTGAAATCCGTTTGTATATTGTTGTTGTACTCCTCGATACCTTTCCGATGACGTATAATTCTCGAAAATCCGACGGTCGGTTTGTGATATATCTTAGAGAGATGTAGAGAGAAAACTTCTAGAGAGATAGAGTAGAGAGAGAGTGTAAACTAGAAAATGAAGCCTATTGCCCTTTATATACTACTTTCGTCATTTTGCACATTTCACCACTCGACTTAACCGGTTTCATAAAACACTGATTTAATCTTAGATATATCATAAATAACTTTTAAATTCATAATAATCCACAAAATTGATTCTGAGTTCAATTTTCTCAAAAATAGCAACAAACTTTGCTAAATATCCAAATACATAATAATCACCCAAATTCAACTTAAATATAAATACGTTTTCCACTTAATTAACCAAAATACATCAAATTAAATCCGTGGATGTTACATGATATATGTTTGATATTGATTGTATATATATGTTTGAACTTGTTTGTGCTTGATGTTTTACTTAGTTCAAACATAAGTTCAAAGATAAGTTCAAAGATAAGTTCAAACATAAGTTCAAAGATAAGTTCAAACATAAGTTCTAGAACAAGTTCAAAGACAAGTTCTAGAATAAGTTCAAAGCCCTGGTTCGAACTTATTGGTGGACAAGTTCGTGGGCTTGGGCCTTCTCGAACTTGTCCAGACTAAGTTTGAATCTAATGGTTATAATTAAGGGTTAATAAGTTTTGATTATCAATCTTTGAAGAAATCTTTGTTCGAGGCAATTACGAACTTCTGAGCGTTTGCAGAGTGTTTTCAGAGTGTTCTTAGAGAGAATCACGTGTCGGGACGTTCGTGTTTACGTCTATCACCGTGTTGGTCTCCGTGTTTTGTGTGTGTGTGATCAGTCCGTTAAATCCCTAACGAGGATTCTGCACTCGTTGGACGATGTCGCGTCAAGATTGGATCCGTAGGTAGGTGACCTTACAAGTGGTATCAGAGCCATAAGGGTGTTCATCATGTTCTTCGCGTTCATCATAAAAATTCTTGGTTTCTTGGCGTTTGTGACGGAAAAAATCACATTTTTCATAAGTTTTTCGAGTTATACAAGCACAGTAACGGAGAAAAATTCTTATTGGTTCACTTTTTCAGTCGAAACTATTGTTTTTATCTTTAAAAACATTAGTTTAATCTGAAAACTTGAAAAAATCAAATATTTGGTCGTTTCTCGAACTTGCGGCGCTCGAACATAGGGTGTATTAAGGTTCGTTCGAACTTGTCAGATATACGCTGCTCGCGAACTTGATTTAGGGCTTCCTTCGGATTTGGCTGAAATTCGAACTTGCTAGCATCGAATTTGTCAGATTTCGAACTTGTCAGAAATTAAGTACTATTCGAACTTGTCAGTAGTTCGAACTTGTCAGAGATATTCGAACTTGTCAATCAGTCGAACTTGTTGAATTCGAACTTACTTAAATTTGAATTTAATTTCAAACAAATTTAATATTAAATTAACTCGAACTTACCTAAGTTCGAAGGAGTTTAAATTAAATTAATTCTAAATTAAATTAATTAAGTTCGGGAACAAAAAGTTTGGACAGGATGTCAAGTTTGCAGAAATTCATTGAAATGAATCATGAGGTCGGCAAGGCAAATTCTCCGCCAAAACTGTAGAAGACTATTATTGGTGGAAGGATCGGTTCGCTGACTTTGCTCGTTTCAACGATATGCGCATGTGGATTTGTATTGATGAGGGATATGTGCCACCTACGCAAGAGTTAGAGGGTCGTCTAAGAGTCTTAACTTATCAAAATATGAAGGATGATGATAAGAAACTTTATGAGGCCGAGAACCGAGCATTCTCGATTATCCGAATGGCGTTACCTCAAGAAATTCTACACACCATGATCATAGGACTACTAAAGAGCTATGGGATGCTCTAGAGAAAAGGTGTGAGGGAAATCCACGGGTTCGCAAGAGTAGGATGGAGATGCTGAAACAACAATTTACAATTTTCAAGGCTCTGAAGAACGAGACACTTGATGAGACAATTACGAGATTCTTTCATTTGTTAACGGAGCTTGACAATCACATTGTTGTTTATCAAGAGACTAAGAAGATCGGAAAGCTTCTAGATGGTTTAGTGGCAAGATGGGAAATGTACACTGCCTTAATTAAGCATGATGAAGAGAAGTTCGAGACACTCACTATTGAAGGTGTAGTTAGAACACTGAGGGCTTATAATTCAAAAATACAAAACAAAGAACGGGAGGTTGAGCAGGTTCAAGATCCTGAAATGTATTTTGGAAAGACAAAACCATCGATTAGTGGTGATATGAAGTCGGGAGCCACAACTTTCTTCTCAGGAGAAGAATCAATTCCAATAGCTGTAGAAGAATCGAGTAGTAGGGCGTTCTTAGGGTTTTCGAAACCGGAAGAAAAGCCAACTCAGTCAGCATCTACGTCACAAGGATACACAAGGATGCCAATGAGCGCAAAATCAGCTGAAGATCATCTAAATCTTTTGGCTTCAATTGTCGTCGCGTACGGCAATTGCGTCCAAGGGAATATAAACGATCCTGCGTTATGGGATGAAGACTACGATCAGGTGGATCCTGATGACTTGGAGGAATGGACCTTCAATGGAAACTGGCCATGGTGTATCAGAGAGTCAAGAGGTTCATTAAAAGAACATGGAGAAATCTGAACGTAGGCAACAGCAAGGTTGGGTTTGACAAATCCAAGGTTAAGTGTTACAATTGTCAAGGATTGGGACACTTTGCAAGAGAGTGTCAACGACCCAAAGTTAAAAACTATCAGAATCAATCTCAGGGAAGATATCAGTCTGGTAGTTCGGGTAATCAAGCTAACATCGCTGGTCTGTTAACTAATGTGACATCTGATAGACAGCTCGATGGAACTTACGATTGGAGTACTCATCCGGAGTCGAACGCTAGAGCCTTCATGGCTGAAATGACTGAGACTGGGGATGACAGAGCAGAGGAAGTGACAGAGGACGACGAACAGAATGATACAAGTCCTTTGTTGGTGGAGAAGTCAGATATCAGACCATTCTGGAGTTTGCTGCACAAATGGCGAACGTGGAATCGGATCACAAAAGGGTATTTCTAAACTTTTCTACATTTCATGACTTATGTGTTTTATGTGCTATTTCGAATGATAGGTTGAACTTAGTTTTAGAAAAACCTAATAACTTAACTGCTCAAATCCAATCACTGAAATAAGATAATGCTAGTCTCTTAGATATTAAGGAAGATCTTAGGAATAAGCTAAAAGCAGATGCTCAGGATGCTATAGTTCTAAAAGACAAATTAAGTGAACAATGTGTTAGGATAAAACTTATGTATGAGCATGTTGAGGCTTTAACCAAAGAACTTACCATTAAGGAGGTCGAACTAGCTGAATCAAAAGTCAAGGTTGCTGAGGTAAATAGTAAATTGGAAAAGTTTAGGAACTCGTCACTAAATCTAGGGAAAATCTTAGATGCTCAACGGCAAAATAAGAAACTAGTAGGATTAGGTTATCAAGAGAGTCCTCCTCCTTTCAACAATAACTATGTGCCTCAACCACAGGATAAAACTGATGAAACAGTCGAGTCAGAGGAAACAACTAAAACTGAATCTGATAAGGACAAAACACCTAAGGTGTCTACCACTAACTCTAAGATTAAGAAGGTCAAGTTTGTGCAGTCTTCTAGTGACCAAAAGCTAGGAGAGACTAAACCTGAAATTAATAATCAACAAGAGGAAGTAGTCACGATAGTTGAAAAGAAAGAAAATGACACTAGTGAGACACCAAAGTCAAAGGGCACCTATAAGAAGTCGATTTATAAGATGTCTTGCTTTAGATGTCATGAGAAGGGACATGTTGCGTCTAGCTGTCCGTATAAGAAAGTAGAGTCTACATCTTCTAAACCAGAGTTTAGACCTGCTGTAGGAAAGCCAGAAACAACATAAACCAGTATCTAGTGTTGCTAGCACAAGTGGTTCTCAAAACACTGAGAAGATTGTGAATGCTACACCTAAGATAGGTGTTAGACAAGTACCTGTGTCGGTTAGACCAAATGACATGGTTAGGACTAATTTGCTGAATAGAGTCCCTAATCAGTCTAGCTCAGGACCTCAACAAGCTTATAGGAGTACAACACCTAGAAGGACTTACACTCCAGTTAGGTCTCACACTCCTCAAAGACAACAGACACCAGGTAGAGCCCAGGGATATCAATCTGAAATGCCTTTTAATAGAAATTATTCAAGGGCTCAACAGCAAATGCCTACCCAAAGGCCAAGAGTGAAGTTGAATCACTCAGCACCACAATAAGTTCTCAATCAAAAACCCAAGTCACCTGAAAGGAGAGATGGGTATTTGAAGGAGTTCACGTATGTGGATGAGAATTGTATTACCAAGTCAGTCATGACTTGGGTTCCCCGTGATAACTAACTTGTTTTCTTTCATGTGCAGGAGCTAACTACAGGTCTAAACAACAAATGGTTCGTCGACAGTGGTTGCTCTCGTCACATGACTGGGGAAAGGAGTCTACTCACAGACTTCAAGGGAGGGAACAAGGGATTCGTATCATTCGCTGGGAACAAGGGAGGACATATCACTGGAACGGGAGTGGTCACTAATGGGACTATCTCACTTGATCAAGTTTACCACGTTGATAAACTTGATCATAATCTCATTAGTGTATCTCAGATCTGTGATAAGAAGAACTCAGTAATCTTTACTGAAACTGAAGCGTTAGTGCTGAAACAGGGATTTAAAGTACCTGAAGAGTGGATAATGATGAGAGCCCCAAGGAAGAATGATTTATACATGATGGACATGAACAAATCTGATTCATCAAATGAAACAATATGTCTTCTATCCAAAGCTTCAGAGTCAGAATCTATTTTATGGCACAGACGCATGGCACACTTGCACCTAAGGAAAATGAATTACATCACTAAACATGGTCTGGTGCAAGGTGTCCCACTGAAGAGTTTTCAGTTCTATGACAAGTGTGTACTGTGCAAGAAAGGCAAACAACACAAGAAGTCACACAAGTCAAAGACTCAGAACTCGATAGCGTCCACCTTCGATTTGCTGCATATGGATCTCTTCTGTCCTATCAACAAAAGGAGTATAGGTGGTAGTTGGTATTGTTTAGTTATCACTGATGATTACACACGTTTTTCATGGGTTTTCTTTTTAGGTATGAAGGACGAAACAGCTAGAAAGTTGATTGGGTTCTTAGACCAAGTCGAAAACTCCTACAGGACGAGGGTAAAATGTATCAGGATTGATAATGGAACCGAATTTAAAAACACAGTAATTGGTGTATCTTGCCTATCCAAAGGCATAGTGCATCAATTTATTGCACCATATGAGCCATAACAAAATGGGGTGGCAGAACGTAAGAATATGACTTTGATTGAGGCAGCAAGGACCATGCTCTCGGATTCAAAACTTCCTACCATGTTTTGGGGGGAGGCAGTGAATACCGCATGTCACGTATTAAACCGGGTCCTTACTATCAAATCATTGAACAAAACCTGTTATGAAGTTCTGAATAAAAGACCACCTAATTTAACAGGCTTTGAACCGTTTGGGGTACCGGGTACTTTACTGAAAACAAAACATCAACCTAAGTTTGGTGAAAAGGCTGACGAAGGATACTTCCTAGGTTATGTCCCTAACTCACCAAACAAAAGGGTTTTTAACAAAACAAACGGTATGGTAGAAATTGTGTTTAACATCGATGTTACAAGTTATTCACATGAACCCCAAACAGGTCCTGAGTGGTTATTTGATTGTGACTTATTGTTTGAATCATTTAACATACCTTTTAGTGGAAATGCAGGTACAATGGAGAATGACTTCTCGTCATTAACTCTGAATGAGGACTGTCAAGGTTTTCCAAAGTCAGGCATTCCATCAACTTCTGAGCCTACAACAACAGAAGATAGATCTCCAACAGAGAATGAACCTGAGTTACCTACAAACGAGAATCAGACAAGTACTTCTAACTCCGAGGACAGTGATCATGAGGAAGAGAATGTACCGTCTGAAGTTGTACCCCCGTTAGGTGAAATAAGATCAAACTTAGGAGATAATTTTCGGGTCGACGAGATTGGGACATCAAGGATAAACAAGGATCATCCGATTGAGAGTATCATAGGGAATCCTAATACTGGTGTGAGAACTAGGAGTAGTGTGAATAATAACACTATGTTGTTATCGATGATCAACGACTCCGAGGCCTATCACACTTGTCTTTATTCATGTTTTATTTCGCAAGTAGAGCCGAAGAATGTGATGGCACTGAAAGACAACTCTTGGGTTGAAGCCATGCAAGAAGAACTGTCACAATTCAGAAATCTTGAAGTGTGGGAGTTAGTGCCACTACGTCGAGGAGAAGTTGCAATAGGAACCAAATGGGTTTTTAAGTGAAAGAGAGATGATCAGGGTATTGTTACTCGCGAGAAGGCAAGACTTATAGTGAAAGGATTCAACCAAGAAGAGGGAATTGATTACAACGAAGTGTTTGCACCAGTGGCAAGGCTTGAGGCAATTCGTCTGTTTCTGGCCTTCGCGTCATTCAAAGGATTTAAAGTATATCAACTGGATGTAAAGAGTGCATTCCTGTACGGGAAGGTGAAGGAACTGGTGTACGTCGAACAACCGCCTGGGTTTACTGATCCAAAATATCCCGACAGAGTATATCGACTTGATAAGGCTCTCTATGGATTACATCAGGCACCAAGGGCATGGTATGAGACGCTGTCAACTCATCTTTTGGACAACGGAGTTGAAAGATGGAGAATTGATAGTACATTGTTCGTGAAGAGAAAGGGAGAAGACTTTATCTTGGTACAAGTGTACGTTGATTACATCATTTTCGGGTCGTCAAACGAACAGATGTGCAAAGACTTCAAAAAGGTCATGAAGTCAAAGTTTGAGATGAGTGCTATGGGAGAGTTAAATTTCTTTCTGGGTTTGTAAGTTGAACAAAGGAAGGAAGGCATGTTTATCCATCAGACGAAGTATATCTACGATATTCTGGAGCGCTTCGGGATGGAAGGAACAAAGCTGACCGCTCACTTCAGTACTCCGATTCAAGTGAATCACAATCTCGGACCGGGTACAGAAAGTGATACGGATGTGGATCCGACCCTATATCGGGCCATGATCGGTTCACTCATGTATTTAACTGCTTCTAGACCTGACATTATGTTTGTTGTGTGTATTTGTGCTAGGTTCCAAGCTAATCCGAAAGAAATGCATATGAAAGTCGTGAAGCAGATTCTGCGATACCTGAAGTCGAAACCAAAGCTGGGACTTTGTTATCATGCTGATGGAGATTTGGAATTGGAAGCATACACAAATTGTAGGTCCCGAGAGGTTCCCAAAGTATATAGCTTTAAGCTGTAGAGGGGGGGTGAATACAGCTATTTAAAAACTACACACTATTTTCTCAATGTTTGTATGTATTATCAACAAGTTGTTTAGCCTGTTCACAAAGAACAGGTTCTGTTCACAAAGAACAGAACACTTGTAAACTGCCCAAACTGCTCATCAGTGTAGAGCAGCGTAGACAGTTTATGTCCAGCCTGTTCAGCAGACTGAACAGCTTGAGCAAAGCTGTCTTTGTTGCAACACATGCAACACATAGAACAGCTTTAGGCTGATATTGCAAATCTTTTTCAGGTTTCAATAAGGCATATAACAGGCCTTAAATTCAACCTTCAAAAACATCAATAGGTTTGATTAATAATCTCCCCCTCAGATGCAGAGCAGGTTTGACTGAGGCCTTTTTGTGCCTAACAATCTTCCCCTATTTGCAATAACCAGTCTAAGGTGATCTTATCAAAAGTCACTATACATTTTTACAGTACATTTGTTGAAATAGAATTACAACATCAACATAAAGTAAAAGATCAGTTTATATATATACTGATTTTTGATTATATTAGAACAACACATGTTCTTACAAAAGTACAACTAATGTACTGATGTATATTACAACTAATGTAAAAGAAAATTACAACATATGTAAGTAAAGTACAACTAATGTATATTGGACTGTTTTTGTTGGGAGCAGTAAATGGTAAGCCTGTCCAACTAATGGACAGCTTCCATTCTTCACCTGCCCAGATGGCAGATGGACTTCATCACACTGGAGGGGGAACCTGAAACATCTTTTCCAGCTCTTCCTTTGTTTCCTCAAGTTCTTGAACTTCACTTCTTATTATCATGAACTTGGGATCATCAAGTTCACCTCTTTCAAAGAAGCCTCTGAGCTGATCCCAGACGGCTGCTCTCCACTTACTAGACTGCCTGAATGAAACTGCAAGTCTGAAGGCCACAAGTTGTCTCAGATCCACTTTGTATGATCAACTCCCTTCATTTCGATGGCATAATCGCCTTGTTCAATCAGTGCGAGGAGTTGTTCCATCTCAGTGTCATTCCTTGTCCTCCTGGCCTTAATTTTTGGATGTGTCACAAAGACACCTTCACTTACTTCTTTGGAGATCAGGCCAAGGTTCTTTACTCTCTCCATCAGTTTCTTGACATATGCCCTGATTGTCTTAGCCGTTTCTGACTTTGACTCACTCAGAGCAACTGCCAGCTCAATCCATTCTTTGTACCCCATCTGTGCTACGTCAGTGTAGTCATATGTTTCCAATTCAGGGCCTGTTGCACCCATCCTTGTTAATTTCAACTTCCACTGACTGCCTTTTCTTGATATAGGGACAGCTTTGACAATTGCTTCCTTGGCAAGCCTTCTTTCAGCAACATCTTGAAATTTTTTCTTTGCCTGGTTGTCAAAATGGTACTGAGCTCTTGCATGAGGCCTGTAGGCTTGGTCACTGAGACCAGAGTACCTTTTTCTTTTTCTGCTTCCTTCTCCCCTGCTGATCCCTTAGCAGCTTCCAATATTTTCTTTTGCACTTCCAGAGTAGACATTTTAACTTTCTTTGCTTCTTGAAGTGCAAATGATTCCAGCAGCTTTGGCAGATTCTTCTTCTTTTCTAAGAACTTCCAGGGCTTGAAGCTGTTCTTCTCTAAACTCAAAATATTTGTGCATAGGAAGACCCATTTATTTGGCCCTGGCTTTGTGGAATTTGATTTCTACTGTATGGGATCATCTTCTGCTATTTCTTTTCCTTTAGCTGCTGTAGTGGTAGCAGCTTCAGGACTTTCCTCCTCTTCTTCTTCTTCCTCTAAGATCAGATGCCTCCTTCTGCTGCTTGGCCTGCCCTCAGGAATAGATTCCTCCCCCTTAGACTGAGCAGGGATTGGAGATTCAACCTAAGTAGGCTGAGCAGCATGAGAAGCACCCACTACTGTACCTGTTTCAGAGATTCCTGCTGGTTGACCAGTTTGTGCTGCAGGCACTGGTTTCTCCTTAGGAGAAGAAGTTTTCTCCCCCTTAGACTTAGTCTTAGAGGCAGACGACTTCTCCCCCTTTGAAGGAGATGGACCAGCACCTTCAATACCCGGTCTGCCTGAAGACACAAAGTCATCAGGCTTGCCAGCAGTTTTGGCAGCAGGCCTGGGACCAACAAGGCTATTCACTAAGAAAGCCAAGCTGTCCTTTACCTCTGCAAGCTGGGAAAGACAGGTTTGAAGAGAAGAGGATTGTGTATCAGCAAGAGAGGTCAGCTTAACAATGTTTTCCCTATCAGACTCGGTGAACAGCAAACTTTTAAGCTGTGTAAGATGAAGTTCAAGAGAATCTTGCACATCAGCAAGGTTTGATGACATAGAATTAGATAGAGAGCCAATTAGTGTGGTCAAGCTGGCCAGAGTGGCAGGAAGAGTAGAATTACAAGAAGTGAGGAGAGATGACAGCTGTTGAGAAATAGCTGTCATTGAGGACACAGAGTCCTGTTGCAGTGAAAGAATTGAGGAGAGGGAGGAGGACACATTTTGCAGCTGTGCAGTGAGTGCTAACAGCTGTTGAGAATTATCTGTTTGTGGAGTGGTAGGGAAGGAGTCTTTGAACGAATCAAAGAACCCCTTAAGCTGTTCAGACACAGAGTCAAAAATAATGGAGGGTAGAGAGGTCATAGCAGTTTCCAAAGAACCAACTTTGTTGGTCAGCAGAGAAAGCTGATCCTTCAAAGGTAGGTCTTTAGGAGATGGAGGTGTATGGGTGGACTGTTTAGAATGGGTAGATGGAGAAGATGATGAGGAGGCTGGTGTATGTGGATGTGATGGAGAGGGAAGAGGAACGGTTGAAAAAAGCTCCATAGCCTGGGCAAAAGTAATGTGGCCCAGCTTGGAGGGGTCATAGGGTTCTTCAGCAGCGGCTGTAGCTGCATCACCAGGAGAAGGGGTTGATGTTGGGGGCCTTTCAGATGCTGCTTGTGCTGCAACATCCTCATGAAGACCAGTGGTGGTTCCCTCTGCAGTGCCTTGGTGTAAAAGCACCTCATCATTGGGAGATGGGATATGCATTTCAACATCAGCAGTGGTGAAACCTGCTGATGGAGTTTGCATGGAGGGAACAGCCTCACCAGAGGGATGGTATGATCCCTGAGGTTCATCAGCTTGGGTTGTTGGCCCCTCAGCAGCTGTTTGGTGTAGAACAGCTGTATCATGGGGAGCAGAAGTTTGAGGCTGAGATGCTGATTGGTCTATACCAGCAGCGTGGGGACCTCGTGCAGACTCAGGGTGTGAGGAGATTTGAGTGTGGGACAGTGTGGACTCAGTATGGAGTGGAGAGGACTCCTGTCTTTCAATATCCTCAGCCTGTTCGGAGGCTGGGATAGTTGATGTGGCTATCTCCGTTTGTACAACTGGTTCCTGTTGGGAGGAACCAGAGGGTCTAGGCTGACTCTGGGTAGACTCAGATTGGAGTTAAGCATGCTCCAATGGGGCTGAACCTTCTCCCAATATAGGAGAGGCAGCAGGGGTTGCTTCTCTTACAACTGAACCCTGTTGGGAGGGAACAGAGGAGGTGGTTGTTTTGGCTGGTTTCTTTTTGGAGATGGATTTTCGTTGATAGTGAAGGGATGAAGTGGGTGATTGGGGAGAGCAGATGAGGGGTTCAGACTGGACAAGTTTTGAGACTGGGTCAGAAACAGGTGGGTTGGCCAGTTCCATAGTCTCAGGTGCCACAGAGGCACCAGCCACAGAGGCTTGAGGTTCAACAAATGAACCAGGGTGAGGAGTCTGCTCCCCCTCAGCCACAGAGGCTAAAGGTTCAGACTCAGTCTGAGCTGTTTTTCGCCTTCTTTTTCACAGGCCCAGCTTCAGCAGTTGCCAGGGTCCTCTTAACAAGTTTGGACCTGGCTTTGGATTTTCTTGTGGGAGCAGCAGCTTCTGGATCCACCCTCACAGCAGAGGGTCCTTCCACCAATCCTAACAACCTCCTCATTGGTGTGGACAGAGGAGGTTCTTTTGGGAGTACAGGAGTGTAGAAAACTCTATTCCCTATTACAGGGAAGGCAGCAGTATGAAGTAATGGCTGAGAGTTGTACAGATACTCACCACAAATGTGTCTGAATATGAGGCTCAGAAATCTGGGATATCGGACAGCAGCTGGTCTTGGCTCTTGTTGCACCAGGTTCCTCATGTTCAGAAAGATCCACTTAGCCATATCAATGGTAGTCCCATCCACCAGCTGCAGGACTATGGGGATTTCATCACGACTCAATTGGTCAAATGAACCAACCTTGCTGATGAAGCTCATCATTACTGAAGCAAATAAGAAGCTGTAAGTGGGGGACAACTCCTTCCTGAATAAAGCAGCTCCAATTTTGGGTTCTGCTACACCACAGAAGCGTAGCAGATTGCCCATTTGTTCATCCTCAGCTTGAGGCATATCATAAGTTTCAGCAGTTGGTAGATGAAGCACCTCCCTGAGAAGATCAGTACTAATCTCAATGGTCTGAGTCCCATTGAGAATAGTACCCTTGATGACTTTGGTGTTGGGGTTGTAGGCACAGGTGTACCAGAACTCGTACACCATCTCCTGGTACAGGACACCAGGAGTTGCAGTCATTGCATAGTTCAACGGATAAACTTGCAAAAACTCCACCATTTCGTCATACCCTTTTCCCACATAGTTCTTGGGTATGGTTAGATTTGCAATGTAGTTGGTGGGTTTGATGGTCAGCATTGTGGTGACTGATGAGTGTTTGACAACATCATCACCAACGAACACTGGAAGAAGGGGATTAGGTCTGTGAGCCATTTGGGAAGTTTTGAGGTTTGGAGAAGCAAAAGACACTTAGTCGATTTTTAGGGTTCTTGAGGATTTCTGGAAATGATGAGGAAGACGAAGATGAAACAGTAGGAGGTATTTATAGGATTTGAATGTGAGTGTGTATGAGAGAGAAGGTTTGGGCGGTTCGATTTGAAATGTTAGTTAACGAAAAACGGAATGGTTGTCCATGTCAGAAACATTTGTCAGACCACTTGACCTTTTTAATCACTAACACACGTAACCCACATTATTTGCAGTAATTAAGTTAAATAAAACATAAATTAAGTAACTTAATTGTGAAAAAAGGTAATTAAAAAAAAACTGTTAGTCTAAGCGGTTGGTCAAACCTGTGATGAGCCGGGTCATCACAAGCTGTTCAGTCTTCAAGCTGTTCATTCTTCAAACTGTGCCTTCAGCCTGCTCTCTTTTGTAAGAACAGGTTGTGTTCAATAGTTGAACAGGCTACAAGACAATGGCTTGTAAGACAGTGTGAAGGAGTGAACAAGGTGAAGATTGGACCATCAGAGCAGGCTGGACGAGTAAACTGTTTTTGTTCAGCCTGTTGTGTGCTCAAGCTGTTCAAGTTTTTCAGACAAATGACTAAGTACAGAACATGTAAAACCTGTTCTGTCTAAGCTGTTCTGAGAAACTTGAGCAGTGTGAAGCACACAAATTCTTAGACCTTTGAGAAACACTTAGTCACTCTTGTTTAACATGCCCAGCTTGCTGACAAGGTAATTAAACCTATTTTCATCAAGAGGTTTGGTGAAAATGTCTGCAAGCTGTTCATTAGTGGAAATAAAACTTACCTCCACATTACCTTTCTGAATGTGATCCCTGATGAAGTGACGTCTAACTTCAATATGCTTTGTTCTAGAATGAAATACTGGATTGTTGGAAATGGCTATGGCACTTGTGTTATCACACAGAATAGGAATTTTCCTATACACAAGCCCATAATCTTCAAGCTGATGCTGCATCCATAGAATCTGCCCACAGCAGCTTCCAATAGCAATGTACTCAGCTTCAGCAGTAGAAGTAGACACAGAGTTCTGCTTCTTGCTGCACCAACTTATCAACTTACCACCAAGGAGTTGACATCCACCTGTTGTGCTCTTCCTATCTTGCCTGCAGCCTGCAAAATCAGAATCTGAATAACCTGTTAGTTCAAGGCTGGAGTCTTTGGGATACCAATGACCCAAACCTGGTGTACCCTTCAGGTATCTGAAGATTCTTTTAACAGCAGCTAGGTGAGATTCCTTTGGATCAGCTTGGAACCTAGCACACAGACAGGTAGCAAACATAATATCAGGTCTACTAGCAGTTAAGTATAGCAAGCTCCCAATCATGCCTCTGTAAGCTGTTACTGAAACAGCTTTGCCACTGGCATCAGCATCCAATTTTACATTGGTTGCCATTGGGGTTTTAATAGGAGAACTTTGATCAAATTTGAACTTTTTCAAAAGATCTAAAGTGTACTTTCTTTGATTTATAAAAATTCCAGTTGAGGTTTGTTTAACCTGTAATCCAAAAAAGAAAGTTAGTTCTCCCATCATACTCATCTCATACTTGGATTTCATGAGTAATGAAAAATTCTTGCACAACTGCTAATTAGTGAAACCAAATATTATGTCATCCATATAAATTTGAACAAGCATAATATCAGACTTCACCTTCTTTATGAATAGTGTGGTATCCACTTTACCTCTGGAATACCCATTGCTCATAAGGAAATCAGTAAGAGTGTCATACCAGGCTCTAGGTGCTTGTTTGAGACCATAGAGAGCTTTGTCCAACTTATAGACAAAACCTGGATGTTGTTCATTTTCAAAACCTGGAGGCTGCTTGACATAAACTTCTTCTTGCAGCTTCCCATTCAAAAATGCACTCTTCACATCCATTTGAAATACCTTAATGCTCTTATGAGCAGCGTAGGCTAGATACAAACGAATTGCTTCTAGTCTGGCTACAGGAGCAAATGTTTCATCATAATCAATTCCTTCCTCCTGTCTGTAGCCCTGAGCAACCAGTCTAGCCTTATTTCTAATGACATGACCTTGCTCATCCATCTTATTCCTGAAAAGCCATTTAGTGCCAATTATAGTTTTACCTTTAGGAGCAGGGACCAGCTTCCATACCTTGTTTCTCTCAAACTGATTGAGTTCTTCTTGCATGACAGTGATCCAATTTGCATCTTTTAGTGCATCATCCACCTTCTTTGGCTCCATCAATGAAACAAAACTAGAGAACATACAAAAGTTCCCTAAGCTGTCCCATCGTGTTTGTACCCCTTTGTTGATGTCACCAATTATTTGATCATTGGGGTGACACCTGATCCACTTAGGATCATTTTTCAATGATGATTCACCTGAGTTGTTAACATCTTCAGCAGGTCCTGTTGAACAGCTTTCAGACACACTGTTGTCTTGATCCTGTTCACTTGTTGAACATGTCTGACCACTGTTGAACATATCAGCAGTAGAACTAGGAAAATCAGCATTGATAGGTTCAGGCCATGCAGTTGTAATTAAGTCAGTACACTTATTCACACAGGGTGTATTGGCATAATCATCATCATGCCCATCATGATTAACAGGTTCCATACTGGGTGTGGTGGAAGCTTTTGAGTCCTCTTCATTGTTTGAATTCATCAGATCATCAAAGTTAAGTTCTCCTGAAACTGATTCAGGAACAGCTTTGGTGGAAGCATTCTTGGACTCTTCAAAGGTGACATTGATAGATTCATCTATCACCTTTCTTTTGTTGTTGTACACTCTGTAGGCTTTGGAGATAGCAGAGTAGCCAACAAACACACCTTCATCAGCTTTTGGTTCAAACTTTGACAGTTGATTCCTTTGATTCAGAATGAAACAGGGACACCCAAACACATGGAAGTAACTGACATTTGGCTTCCTCCCTTTAAGCAGCTCATAGAGAGTCTTGTTGAACCTTTTCACCACTGAGGATCTGTTTTGGGTGAAGCAAGCAGTGTTAACAGCTTCAGCCCAGAATGATGAAGGTAAACCTGATGCACACAGCATGGTTCTAGCAGCTTCAATGAGAGTTCGGTTTCTCCTTTCAGCAACTACATTTTGTTGTGGAGTTCTGTCAGGATCTGAAAATTATGAAAATTATGAATAACCAAGATTAACTGATTTGAATTTATCAGAGTATAAATCAATAATTTTGCTTTGAATCAAAGTTTAATTAAGAAGTTTGCGGAATAACACTTAATTATTTTGACAAAAACTTTCAGAATCAATAATAGCATAAAACATAAGAAGTAATCAAGACTGTTTGTATTGCTGAATTCTGATTACAATCACCTCTAATCTGTTTTGATTAGACGAAGAACACAAACTGTTCTTAGGGTTTTACAACCTTAGAGGCTTATGAAAACTCTATCAATAAAGCAATTACAGACTCAAAATATGCAGAAACTCTTATACAATAGAAAGACCTATTCTATGTATTTATATTGCTTTATGGACGTGTTTCCTTGAAGGACTATGACTTCTCTGATAGTAGATATGCTGGAATCTTCTTGTAGATATCTTCCCTGAAAATCAGCACATTCTGTTTATGAAACTGTTGAGCAGCTTGAATGACTTGACAGCATGAACTGAGCAGCTTGAGTTGTTTTGCTCTGGCAGCTTGAACTTTTACACTGGCAGCTCGAGTTTCTTCAACTAGCAGCATGAACTTTGTATTTACATAGAAAATCTACTAACAGTCTGAGAAGTCTAAACTAACAGCTTGAGTATACTTAAACTATTTCCCAACAATCTCCCCCTAACTTAAATTCTTTATACAAGACTTTAAGTTCTATACAAATAAGGAAATGAAAAAGTAAACTGTTATATACAAACCAAGGCTTTCAAAAACTTACAACTGTGCAAGCTTCTGATCTACAGCCTTCAAAAATTCTCTCTTCATCTCTTCTTTATCACAAGATATCCTAACTGATTTTATTTGGAGCAGCATATCTTTTGAAAAATTATAAAACTCGAGATTGAAGAAAATACCAAATCCATCTTTGAATGTGATTCTGTAGGTTCTGGATTTGACAAAAATATGAACTTCCTTGATCTGTTTCCCTTTCTTCTCAGCATCTTCTACTTCTTTTCTTGCAAATTCAGCATCAGCAACTGAACTTAGATCTCTGATAAGCTGTTTTACTTGTGGAAGATCAGATCTAACTTGAGAAACAGATCCTATGTGGTACATCTTTATCAGTTCATCCCTGGTCAGCTTATGAACCATCTGCCAGAATGTATCAAACTCCTCTTCTGGTCCAGATTCTCTCCTTATCACAAACTTGACCCTTAAATTCCTTTCGTCCAATGACTTAGCAAACCAGTAGTTGATTTCTGGCTTTGTGAAGTCATGTTGATCAATCAACTTTTCTATCTCCATAGCTTTTTGCAAATGGTGCTGAAAGATCACCCTCTTAACAGATGATGGAACAGAAACAGTAGGTTGATCAGTGGGAGCAGGTGCAGTAGGAGCAGGTGCATTGGCAGGAGCAGGTGCAGTAGGAGCAGGTGCATTGGCAGCTTCAGGGTGGACTGGTTTAGATGATGGTTGGACTGATTGGGACGGTTGAACTTTTGGTACTGGCTGAACTTCTGAAGAGACTCTTATTTTCTTTCTTTTCTCCATTTCTTTATCATGTATTTCCTGCAGCCTTTCAGTAGTCATAGACTGAGCAATCTTCTTTGGAATATCTGCTGCAACGGCAAAATTGATTAAGAATCTTCTCTTTTCATCCTTGGTATGCCCAGTTGGCATCTTCCTCTTCCTTTCACCTTGCTTTACCACAAACCCTCTTAGGTAATCTCCTAAGGTTTCATCATCTTGCATTGGGGCATGGGTTTGCTGGTCTAAGGCCTGATCTTGTTCTTCTGCTAACTTTCTGGCAATCTCAGCATCAAAGGCAATCTGGGCTTCTCTGGAAGAAAATTTGTGCTTTGGAGACTCAATGAGAATACCCTTGCCCTTATCTTTTGTAGCAGAAGATGCAGCTTGGACTGAACTGGATGGAGCTTGACTGCCTTCTCTAATAACAACTCCAGTTGCTCTTGTAGAAGCAGCTTGAGTTTCTAGGCTAACAGCTTGAGAAGCTGTTGGGACTGCTAGCCTAGAAGATGGAGCTGTTGATGCTGCTTGGACTGTTGGTGTTGGAGCTGCTTGGACTGGTTCAGGAACTTCCTGATTCTCCCCCTTTTTGGAAGCATTGGTTTGGTCAGAAGGACCTACAACCTTTGCCACATGGGTTTGAATCAACTGCTCTAGTTTGATGAGCTTATTTCCACAAAGAGTAAACCCTTTGTGTAGATTAGCCAGTTTCTGATTGTGAGCAGCTTCTGCCTGTTTGAGTGCATGAATTTGTGCCCCCTGTGCAGCAATGATGGACATTTGGTATTCCAACATTGTTACAACAGGTTTCAGCTTTGGATCCGTTAAGAGCATCAGTTGCAGGCTAGTCTCAAGATCAGATAACACCAGGGGTGTTTGTGGTCTATCACTGACATTAACACCAGAAGTAGAAACCTCTGGGCCCCTCTTTTCTTGGTACTGGGGACTTCCAGCTCGTGTTTGCACACTTGCTGTTGCCATGGGTGTGGTCTTAGAGATGTTGGCCCTGTCCTGTGCCTCTTGTGCAGAGACATCAGTAGTGCCAGCCACAGAACCCATATGAACAGTCTCAGAAGAGATGTTCACCTCCTGATTGAGGTTGGGAGTGTCCTCAATTGGTTCCCTTTGGATATTCTGTGCAGAAGTATCCTCCTGCACAGGGATATATGGCTCTTGTCTAAGGGAGGAGGAGGAAGGAGCTCCTCGTTCCCTTTTCCTTTTATATAAGTATTTTAGTGGGCGTATGGGCTGTTCAAAAGGATCAGTGGGAATATCTGTATCATGAGGAGTGGGTTGGGGTCCTGGGGTTGAAGCAGTAATGTTGGGCTGTGTCTGCTCAGGCCCCTCTCCTCTGTTTCTTGTGATGATGTTCATCATTGCAGAGGGCAATGGAGCATCAATACTGACAAAATTGGCACTTGGCTTTATCAGCCTTTTGATTAAAGATAGTGAGTGCCTATGGGAAACATGTATCCTCTTATGTAAATTTGAAGAAGTGGTGCAGGTGTGTGCAATTATTTTTGCCAAAAATCGAGGATACATCAAAAATTTCCCATGCTTCAAGGAATGATGCCTTAACATTCCTTGAAAGATCATATTTGAAAAATTTAACTGTTGGCCAGTAGAGAAGCACACTAAGGCAGTGGCAATATTTGAAGAAAATTCGGACCAACCAGTTCTTTTGGGGCTTAAACATTGCTGAATAATATGCACAAGGTATTTCCATTTAGGAGAAAAGTGTGCTTTCAAGAAAGTAAAAGAATCAGCAGGGCCCCTATATCCGATATTTTGAAGACCAAAGTGTAAAGCAGTAAGAGATAGGTCTTTTATACCTGTGGCATCTTGAAGATGCAGATGATGTCTGATGGACTCCTCGGTGATATTGATGGTAGTACCATCGATTTTGGAAGTCAGGGTAGGCACTCCATTGATGGTTTGAACATAGGCATGATTCCAGAATTGCTCAATATGAGATATGTATATATTGGGGTTAATATTGAGGGCATAGTGGATATGGGAGTGCCTGAGGAAGTCCATCATCTCATGGAACGGTTCAAGGTCAGTGTGTTTCAGGGTGTATGGGAGGCAGTTGTGTTCTTTTACGAACTCCATTGATCAAGAAACGACGGTTTAGAGTTTAGGGTTTGAAGAGAATGTGTGTATCGTTCAGAGAGAAAGCAGAAGGCCGTGGAAGAAGAATATGTAACTGGTAGTTACAACTGAACGAAACTGGGACCTTTAAAGGTTTCGAAAAGGTTAGGTCCCGCGCACACATTTGGAAAATTACCTAAATACCCTGCACACTTTGACAGATCAAGTGAAAATAACTAGCAGTCCGAGAAATTGAACTAGCAGCATGAGAAAAGACTCATGCTGTTAGTGTAAATTTGTGCAAATTTTCAATGGAATAGTGTCTCCCCCTTAAATTAGCATATTGAGTTGATAATAATAAAAATCAATTAATCCATGTTTACCATACCAATGTTTGATATTAGGAAAGTGAACCTTCCTACATCAAAAGGTTTTGTAAATAGATCAGCTAGCTGATCATCGGTATGTATTTTGGTAACTTGGATTAACTTCTTTTCATTACAATCTCTGATGAAGTGAAATCTGATTTCTATATGCTTGGTTTTTGGGAATTTCACTGGGTTTTGCACAATGCTAATGGCACTTGAATTGTCAATATAAATAGGAGTGGATAAGAAATTCATACCATAGTCTCTTAGCTGATTTTGAATCCACATTACCTGGGAGCAGCAGCTTGCAGCTGCTACGTATTCTGCTTCAGTGGATGATGTGGAGACAGTTGTTTGTTTCTTGCATTGCCAAGAGACCAGTCTTGCTCCTAGGTATTGACATCCACCAGTTGTGGATTTTCTGTCAATGTTGCAACCACCATAGTTACTTCTTTGGCCTTATGAGAAGTTTTGTGTTGCTTACCTTTAAGACATGCTACACAATGATCATCACAGATGAACTCCTTTTGTGGTAAACCTCTTACCAGATTCTTTTTAACTAACTCATTCATGGACTTGAAGTTCATGTGACACATCCTTCTATGCCAAAGAGCAGACTCATTTGATGATGCTTTGGATATTAAACAGCTTAAAGTATTTGATTTAGTCAAAAGAGCTGTGTCTAGGCAGTAAACATTGTCCTTTCTTGGTGTTCTAAGTAAAACAAGATTTTCAGGAATTTTGAAATCCTTTGAAAGAACAATGCACTCAGAATCTGTGAACAGAACAATGTTTTGTTTGTCACAGATTTGAGAGACACTCAATAAATTGTACTTAAGCTGTTCAACATACAAAACATCATGGAATGTCATGTTGCCTGCATTTACAGTACCTTTACCTGTAACCTTACCTCCTTTTGAGTTGCCTCCAAACGCAACAAACCCTCCATCAAATCCTTTGAAATTCGACAAGCATTCAGAATTGCCTGTCATGTGCCTAGAGCATCCACTGTCCAGATGCCATCTTGTCCCATGAGGAGACCTGTGGTTGCCCTGCACAAATAACAGCTTAGTTAGTAGTGGAGTAAACCCAAACCAAATTGGTTTTGGGTTGGCCTTGTACATTGACATAACTAAAAACTGTTTTTGACTTCTTTTATTTGGTGAGATCTACTGATGGAGTCTTTGGAGAGTATTTAGTGATAATATGAGGTATCCAATTATTTTGATCTTCTTTTCTTCTGACAGTCTCAGATGATTCACTACCAGCTCCAGTTTGATGCTCAGCAGCTTGAGCTGTGTTTGTAGTGCTAACAGTTTCAGTTTTTGCACTAACAGCATCAGATTTTGACTTAGCAGTCTGATCTTTTGCATTAGCAGTTTGAGCAACAGATTTGTCCTTGACACACCATATTTGTTTAAAACTTGATTTAGGCTTTGCCAAAACTTGTTTTTGATGTGTGGACTGTTTTTTATTAACTTTTGAGAATCTGTGATCAACTGTTCTCTTTGGAGCTGCTGTGGAAGTTTTCACTTTTGAGTGCTTTGCCTGTTTAGGATTTGATTTTGTGTGATGCACAGTCTGTTTTGCAACAGCTGGTTTGTAAAAACAATCCTTAGCTAAGTGATTCTTCCTTCCACAGTGAAAGCATCTTTTGTCAGTTTGAATTGGAACACCAGACTTTTCTGTCAATTTCTGGTTCTTGTTTCTCTGGTTTCCTCTTACCTGCTGTTGTTTAGAAAACTTTTGAACACCATGCTTTTGGCATGTGCAGATAGAAACAGTTTTATCTCTTTTAGTTCCTTTTGATGAAGATGCAGTGTTACAGTTAGAATGTACAGAAACTTGTGGAGTAGCATTGCATACACTCATCTTCTCTTTTCCTTTCTTACTGGGAACTTGGACTTCTATGGGTGCACTCTTTGTGTCACAGTCTCTATTTTGACTCTTATCTTCCTTTGGTTCAGGACTGCTGTCAAGGATAGGATCTACAATAGTCATAGACTCATCTAGTGGTTCATTGACAAGTCTATCAGCAACTTCACTCATTGGATGAATGTACTTGTTATTATATGGAGGTGGAGTAGCTCTGTATCCTATTCCTTCTTTGGGATTGACCTGAGATTTGACTCTATCTTTGAATTGAACTTCCATTAGGTGTTCTAGCTTTTGATTTGCTAACTTGAAGTTACCTAAATCTATGTTAACAGATTTCAGTTTCTCATTAGCCTCTAACACCTTCTGTTCAGTTTCTTCTACCTTTTTATTCAAAGATTCTATTTTCTTATTGAGTTCCTTTTTCTCCCATTCATGATAGTTTCTATCATACCCCATTTGAAGCTCATTATCCTTATAGTCATTGATCTGTTTTTCCAGATCTTCTATGGCTTGCATATATTCATATCGACTTTCTTCCATCTTAGCTAGAGTTTTGCACATGCTCTCATTATGATCTCTGTACTTTTTAACCATATTTTTGCATGATTGAGAGCAGAGTTTAGAGTTTACCTCAGATGGTAGTTCAGTTGAGGAGACATTTGAGGTTTCTGCCATCAGTGCTTGATTTTGGAATTCTTCCTCTGTCTGATCACTCCAGTCAAACACATTGTCTTCTTGAGAAACAAGTGCTGTTGATGAGGAAGCTTGGATGGGCTGTGAAGTCCTTGATGGTTGTTGACCTTGAGATCTACATTCTCTGGCAAAGTGACCAAGCTTATGGCATTTATAGCATTCCACTTTTGATTTATCAAAAGATGGTTTGCCATCTTTTTTGGCTTGAAAGTTGGTCCTTCCAGTTCTTTTCAGGAATCTTTTGGCTCTCATGGTCAGCATTGCATGTTGCCACTTTAAATCCATCTCTTCAAGATCATCAGGATGGATTTGTTCCAAGTCTTCAATATTTAGAGCAAATAATCCATCATTGGCAACAAAAGCTTCATAATGAGTTTCAGCAGAATTGCCATCACCACCTGAAAAAGAATCACAGTTATTAGATTTTTCAGAGGACAGAAGAGCAGTGTTGTGATTATAAGAAAAGGATTTCTTTTTAGCATCAATTTCAGTCTCAAACACTCTTAGACTGTTGTATAGATCATCCAATTCTATCTCATCAAGTGTGTCTTTTGTTCTCCACTGTGCAGCATAGACTGTCCATTCTTCTCCAAGAGATCTGAGAAACTTTCTGTTGACTTCATCTTGATCCAGATTGACCTTTGCACTTTCCAGTTCACTTATCAGTTTGTTGAACCTGTCAAAGATTTGAGTGAGGTTTTCATTCTTGCCACCAGAAAAGTTTTCATACTGCTGTTTCAGGAGGTCTTTTTGATTTCTCTTGATACTTGCATTACCAGCAAACCTCTTCTCTAAGGCATTCCAAAGAGAGTGAGCAGTATAAAATTTTTTAAACTGATGTTGATAAGCATTAGGAATGGCTATTTGTAATAATGTGAGTGCTTTCACTTCATTCATTCTAGCCTTCCTTTCAAGTTCAGTTTTTGGAGGAGTTTTGACTGGTTTTCCCTCAGCATCAAGTTCTGGATCAACTGCAGGAGGGAATTCAACAGCTTCCCATATGGCATAATCAATGAATTGAATATGCTGTTGAATCCTGAGTTTCCACATCTCAAACTCAGTGGGCTTGAGCATAGGCACTTTGAGTCCTTGCCCAGATCCACTGCTGCTATTTTCAAATTCCATTGAAAAAGATTAAAAATTTGAAAGAAAGTTTTCGACTTTGAAAAACAAAGAACGACCTGTGGCTCTGATACCACTTGTCAGGATCTATAACTTATGAAAATTATGAATAACCAAGATTAACTGATTTGAATTTATCAGAGTATAAATCAATAATCTTGCTTTGAATCAAAGTTTAATTAAGAAGTTTGCGGAATAACACTTAATTATTTTGACAAAAACTTTCAGAATCAATAATAGCATAAAACATAAGAAGTAATCAAGATTGTTTGTATTGCTGAATTCAATGATTACAATCACCTCTAATCTGTTTTGATTAGACGAAGAACACAAACTGTTCTTAGGGTTTTACAACCTTAGAGGCTTATGAAAACTCTATCAATAAAGCAATTACAGACTCAAAATATGTAGAAAACTCTTATACAATAGAAAGACCTATTCTATGTATTTATATTGCTTTATGGACGTGTTTCCTTGACGGACTAGGACTTCTCTGATAGTAGATATGCTGGAATCTTCTTGTAGATATCTTCCCTGAAAATCAGCACATTCTGTTTATGAAACTGTTGAGCAGCTTGAATGACTTGACAGCATGAACTGAGCAGCTTGAGTTGTTTTGCTCTGGCAGCTTGAACTTTTACAGTGGCAGCTCGAGTTTCTTCAACTAGCAGCATGAACTTTGTACTTACATAGAAAATCTACTAACAGTCTGAGAAGTCTAACTAACAGCTTGAGTATACTTAAACTATTTCCCAACAAGTTCTTACAGCTGAAAAGTTTTGAGTGATTCCTTTCTCTTCATAGAAGTCTTCAAGAGTACTGTTTCTGAATTCAGTACCATGATCACTTCTAAGCTGCTTCACTTGGGCAGAGTTTAGCATTTCCATCTTTTTCACAAATCCAATAATTTCTCTAGCAGCCTCTCCTTTGGTCTTCAAGAAGATAACCCATGTGTACCTGGAGAACTCATCAACTATTACTAGAGTGTATCTTATTCCTCCTAGACTTGGGACATTAACAGGTCCAAACAAATCCATATGGATTAAGAAGAGAGGAGTGTCAATAGAGAAGTTATGTTTGGATTTAAATGATGATTTTCTCAGCTTGCCTTTCTCACAAGCTGTGCAGAGTTTGTCTTTAACAAAGGTCATTAAAGGCAAACCTGTCACTAACTCTTTCTTACAGAGTTTATTGATGTTCTTGAAGTTCAGATGTGACAGCCTTTTGTGCCATAACCAGTTTAAGTCTGCATTTGTTCTTGTGAGAAAGCATGTTTTAGTTGTGGATCAGCAGATTGCATGTCCACAACATATACACCTTTCTTTCGTTGAGCACATAGCACAACTTTGCCTTGGGGATCCAATATGTAACCCAGGTGCTCATCAAAGTCAACTTTATAGCCAGCATCACATAGTTGGCTGATGCTAACCAGGTTATGTTTTAGCCCAACCACATAGGCTACTCTTTTGAACACTGCAGCACCAGCTTTAAGAGTTCCATATCCCTCAGTGGATCCCTATACATTGTCACCAAATGTGACTTTTGGCCCCTTTTCAGGCCTGAGATCACTCAGCAATTCTTTACAACCTGTCATGTGCCCTGAGCAGCCACTGTCCAAGTACCAAACTTGGGAAGGTTGTTTTTCCTTATACATCATTGTAGGATTCCAATTCTCCCAGCTGCTGAAAGCTTCAGCTTCAGCCAGATCCTGTTTGAAACTGCTTGTTGACGGGACATCAGTGTTGGCCATCAGACATTGATTGTCTTCTTCATCAGATGATGAATCAGATTCCTCCCAGTCACAAGTCTCTGCCATGAGTCCCTTTTGGCGGTTGGAACCCACTGAGTTTTCCAACTTCCTCAGCTTAGCCATGGCCATAAGGTACTTAACCCTATAACCATCATCCTTGTTTGTCTTGTATGGTTTGGATGACTGACCAACAGCTTTTGACACACAGTCAGCAGCTATATGGCCAGTTTTGCCACATTTGAAGCACTCAGCCTTGGTTTTATCAAATGCCTTCTTTTTGCCAGCACCTGAACTTCCTTGCAGCATGTTTCTTCCAAACCTTTTCTTGTTGAACCTTTTGACAAGCATAGCTATCATTTGCTCATCATCCTGTTCAACAAAATCTGCATTATCTTCCTCATCTGACACTTCCTCCTTATCATCATCCTGTTGATCAGGTTGAGTGAACACATCACTCACCTGATTCACAGGCTGTCTCACATTAGCCACAAAGGTTGCACCTCTTTTAGACATCTCCAAGGCAATTCTCTTCTGTTGCCTTGATTGTTCATCATTTAGTAAAGATCCATACAAGTTGACAAGATCCATACTTCTGATGGTACCTGAATTTCTTAGGATTGTTGAAAAGTAGTTCCATTCTTCAGGAAGGATGTCCAAAAACTTGTTCACCAAGGTAAGGCTGTCCTTAGTGATCCCAACAGCTTTGAGATCATTCACAAGAGCAGTAAACCTGGTGTAGGTTTCTGTGAGAGTCTCCTTTGGTTTTGCAAAGAAGAGTTCATACTGTCTAACAAGATTGTTAATCCTGTTATCCAGTGTGATTGTGGGTCCATCATAGACGGTACACAAAGTATCCCACATCTCCTTTGCTGTCTTCATTTTCTCAACCTGCTTGAACACATCATCAGGGAGAGAAATAACCAGGTTATTCCTAGCCTTTGCATCCAGAGCTACCAATCTCTTGTCTTCATCAGACCATTGAGCTTTAGCTTTCTCAAAGGTCCTGATTTCAGGAGCAGCTCCTTCAACCGCTGGAGTTATGGTAGTAACAGAGGTTGGTACATAGGGGCCCTCCATCACTATCTCTGGTAGTTGTACATCCAGATTCTCTAGATAGAGCATCATTCTGCACTTCCAGCCAGAGAAGTTTTGATGATTGAATATTGGAGGTTTGCCCATAGAGCAATTGTCATGGTATGAGGAACCTGCAGCACTGTTGTCCATGGAAACTTGGGAGAATGAGAGATCTAGAATGACACACACTCTAAACTGCTCTGATACCAGTTGTAGGTCTCGAGAGGTTCCCAAAGTATATAGCTTTAAGCTGTAGAGGGGGGGTGAATACAGCTATTTAAAAACTACACACTATTTTCTCAATGTTTGTATGTATTATCAACAAGTTGTTAATTACAAACGAGCTTGAATGCAGAAAGGTTCAAGCTGAGATGACAGATACAACAGTATGTTTACTAGTCTAAGACAGACTCAAACTAGTTTACAATGAATACACTCACTAAGAAGCACTCACTGTGTTTACAAGACTCAGAGGGACAGCTTATGTAGAACAGCTTAGACACAGAGAAACTGTATTACACAAGCAGGCTTGCATGCATGAAAAACACACTTGCACGTTCACTCTTGGTTTCAGCACTTAGCTTATCTTGGCTAATTCTTTCTGACCTTAGAAGTTTCCTTTTATACTCACTCAGAGGATCTAAGAGAAACTTCTTCATTGGACGGAATGAAAAAGGAGAAGTCTTGTTGAAAAGACAACATAATCTTTTCTGCACTTTCTGAAAAGCAGACTTGTCTTCTTGTGTGCAGAACTTTTGTCTTTTCACTTTGTCTACTGTTGCATTGCCTTTAACTAAATAAGGAATGTCAACTTTGCGTCTTTCTTCCTTGTAAAGGCCTATTTTGATATAAGAAAAAGGTCTGTCACCCTTTTTCAAATAACATTTTGTCTTCATGTAACAGAACAGCTTGGGCAGGCTGAGCAGTTCTGATTTCCACTTTGTCTTCGACTTTGTAAACTGATCTTGTAGCCAAAAACAATACATGAGGACTTGGAAACATATTCCATAAAGTGTTTAGCCTGTTCACAAAGAACAGAACACTTGTAAACTGCCCAAACTGCTCATCAGTGTAGAGCAGCGTAGACAGTTTATGTCCAGCCTGTTCAGCAGACTGAACAGCTTGAGCAAAACTGTCTTTGTTGCAACACATGCAACACATTAAATAGCTTTAGGCTGATATTGCAAATCTTTTTCAGGTTTCAATAAGGCGTATAATAGGCCTTAAATTCAACCTTCAAAAACATCAATAGGTTTGATTAATAATCTCCCCCTCAGATGCAGAGCAGGTTTGACTAAGGCCTTTTTGTGCCTAACACGGATTCTGACTATGGTGGTTGCAGCTTGAACCGGAAATCAACAACTGGAGGTTATCAGTTCCTTGGAGGGAGACTCGTATCCTGGCAATGCAAGAAACAGACTTCGGTAGCCGTGTCAACGTGCGAGGCCGAATATGTAGCTGATGGTAGTTGCTATTCACAGGTTTTGTGGATACAACAACAATTGTGGGATTACGGTTTGACTTATACTCATACTCCCATTAGGATAGATAATCAGTCTACAATTGCTATAACTAATAATCCAGTTAAACAGAGTAAAACAAAGCACATAGACATAAGACATCATTTTATACGTGATTGTGCTGAAAAGAATTTAATAAAACTGGTAAAAGTGGCAACAGAAGATAATAATGCAGATTTATTCACTGAAGCTTTTGATAAGTCACGCTTTGAGTTGTTAGTTCAACTTAACGGTGCGCGAAATCCAGTGTAACTTGACCTTAGTAGATTTTTTTAGTAAGTTAGTGGTTTAGTAGATTTTCTTTCCTGTTTTAGTAAGTTAGTAGCTTAGAAAATTTTCTTTGCTTTTATAGTAACTTAGTAGGATAGTTTATTCGCTTATTTTAAAATGAAAAACAAAAGAAAAAAAAAAGAGAGAAAATCGTAAAAATTAAAAAAAAAAAAAGAATATCGAAAAATGAGTTAAGTCTTAGAATCATAGGTTCAAAGTGACGAAAATTAGCACAGTCTAAACAAACTCTAAGTGTTGAGCTTTCACACATAATGCACCATAAATTCTAAGTGATATACACTATCATGCTCGATGTGTTGGTATGCATAATACACAAAGGAAATCCTCACAGCTAATAAAATAATCAAGAAAAAGTCATATGTGTAACTAACTTAGATATATGATCAAATGGTCTTAATTTTTATGTTAGAGACATACAGACAATGATTCTAAATGAGGTACGCAAATTTTCTGGGGGATGTATAGCAACATTAAAATACATCATGAAGGAAAGAAAAGAAAATTTTTGAAAAGAAGAGGGAGTCAAAACAAGTCGCTTTGTTGTACGTAAGTACATACCTGTCACCGTTGTCTTGTTAACTGTGACACCCTTGCCACATTAAACCACAATTACATAACCCCCAGGATTAAACACCAACATAAATGCAATAATGATCTGAAAGCTTAATTAAAATGCGGAAGCAATAAAAATTACATAAATGAAATGTTACAACTGTTTCAAACACCCTACGGTGGTGCTACAAGGATCCAATTCTAAGTCTACATACTCAGTAACATTACAATCATCTTCAAATACATATTATAAAAACAATCCCATTATTCAATTACCACTCTGATTAGTAGATAATCTTCAATCACTTGAACAAATGACCTAGCTAGACGGTCCGGCTGCAGACTTTCCTTTTCCTGTGAAAACATCAACAACTGAGGGATAAGCGAATGCTTAGTGAATACACAGATTACACATTTTATAAATTTTTATGAAGCCCAAGGGTAAAACCGATGACAAACATCGTATACCCTCTTCGTACACCAAGTACGGACCAGAGCCGCAGCCCCTTCGAGCCCAAAGCTCGGCATTAAACATACCATCTGAGACAAACGTACGATCGGGGATGACATACTGCCTACCGGGCCTAGGAGGGATCAGCTCCAGGTCATATAGCGCAGTAACATCAGAGTAATCGATGCGACCCACCGGTCCATCACTAGATGCACAACAACCGAAAGGACATGCAACAAGTAAGAATGTGCATCTAAATCTACGCAAGTTAGTAGAATTCCAAACAATCAATGAAACAACAGGTCTCAGCAGGCAAAGCTTAACATAAAACAAATATAAACATGCGAAATCTACTGTACTCACAGTGGGTGCGTTATTAAACTTTAAACAATTTTATTTCTCTTCGGGCTTTCAACCGGACTCTCCAAGTACCCCACTGTGGGTTAAATAACACCACAAGGGACCTGTTACATTTCCACATGATAAACATATCATTATTACGTGTTCTTTAACAAATTGGCATCAATTTGTACCAATAAAAGTTATTACAACATTCGGAACCAACACCCGAAACTTACAATTAAATCCTCTTTTAATAATACCATCAATCTTTCGTTTAATAATTGAGTCTCACCAAGTTTCTCAATTTATTGTGTCAACCCGTCCAAATTATTTCGAAGTTTATTCTTTTAATCTCCAATATTTGAGATTGTCAAAAATGTCCGACCATTTATACTTATTTCATCAATAAAACCCAACCGAAATGATGTATATATATATATATATATATATATTCCTTTATATATATATATATATATATATATATATATATATATATATATATATTTTTTTATATATATATATATATATATATATATATATATATATATATATATATATATATATATATGTGAGTTTCGGTATATAGCTAAAACTAAGAAGGTTTCGGTACCATTCTGTAGTTTCGGTATATGTACCCCTCTTGGTTTCGGTACACATGCATACTATGGTTTCAGTACAAGGAGTTTCAGTAATATATGTTGGTTTCGGTAAGGGAAGGAAGTTTCGGTACTCAGTACCGAAACCTTCATGGTTTCGGTACTCCCAAACAAGTCTCGGTATATAGGCTTAAATATAAGGTTTCAGTATACTGCTTGTGGGTTTCTGTATGAACATATATATTTCGGTATGGGGAAAAGCCAATACCGAAACCTTGATGGTTTCGGTACCCACATCTAAGGTTGCAGTACTTAAACACGCACACACAGAATATGTAAAATTTTCCAAAATCATAAGATTTCACTTGATTTAGTTACCGAAATTTTGTTCACAACTTCCACAATACTAGATTTACATAAACCCACAATAATATCTAACATGCATCAACATTTTGAATCCGAAAATTTCAGATTCGGTTTTCATCCAAAACCGAACTATAAACTCTTAAATTTGTAAATTTGAGAGATATTTACCTTAAATTGATGCTTGTAATGTTTATAGTTCCTTCTAAACAACTTGAATCCCGATTTTCAGCCTTCAATTTTACGTTTTCGTTGCTCTTGATTTGGAGAATAAAGAGAACCGTGAGTTTCTTTGGTTTAGAGAGAATGTAGAGAGAGAGATGAGTGATCAGAAGTTAAAAGACTTATGTCTTTTATTTTCCCCTTTTTCCCACTTTAACACATTCAACCCCTTAACTTTCTAATTTATCATTATACTTAAATAATTAAACAAGAAATTCTATAATTTCATAATTCTTCAAAATAGCAATCAATTCCTTAAATTCCATTAAATAAAGATTAAATCTTTATTTTATCATCTCAACCACTTAATAATAATCTTATAAACTTAATAAATTAAATCATCAATTTCTGAATAAAGCAACCGACTTTTATAATAGATTAAAATACGATTCCACTTAAATTACAAATTTTAAACTAATAAACCGCAATTACAATAATTAAATATCAGGATGTTACATTAACTTAAAAGGAACTCTAAGACAAACTAAGGCACTCTGTTGTATGTAAATACAGAACTGTGTCCGACGTTTGCCTTTTAAAGAAAATTTGCAATACCGAAAAGTTATAATCATTGTGTGTCTGCCTTGATCATAGAAGTATGTCTAAAAATGGGACACGTAAGGTAGTTTCTTGAAAAATTTAAAGGTCAAGGGAATTTCCAAAGTGTTAAATGTTTAAATGCAAAAACATACCAACAATCGACTTGGAACGTATATCACGACAAATAACCAAAGGAATAAAAAATTCCTAAGTGTGAAACTGAAATACTGAAAGTGCGTTTGACACCGCTATCTGATTGAACCTTCTTTGACTTTCTCGCAAAAATATTCTGCTAGTATAAATTATAAGTTTTTTAAAGGTACTTTTGAGTCATTTTAATTTTATTTTTACTTTATTTTATTTTATCTTTTTTTTTATTTTACTTTATTTTATTTTATTTTAAGTAGGATAAAGGTCAAAGTTACAGGGATGCATTTTTAGTTGGAGATACAAAATTTTGCGTGAAAATATATTGCTTAGTGTTAATGGTTTTGCAAAGTTGAAAAATTTCGTTACCCGAAAAAGTTGAATAAGTTGAATTTTATTCAAGGATTTTCAAATTTTTCACTTAAGTTCGAAATTCAGACAAATTCGAACTTAACTTCGAACTTGCTGGAAGTTCGAACTTAAGCTAAGTTCGAAGGTAGTTGATATAAATACGTCAACAGTACTTCCATTAAGGCACCTACCTTCGAATTTAACTTCTCGAACTTGTCTGCGACGATTTCGAACTTAATCTCGAACATCTCGTATTTCGAATTTCAGTCCTATTCCTCGAAGTTTTTCCACTATTTCACGAACATAGACGTATACTTAGGTATAGTGATCATCAAAATACTAAGTAAGTGTAGTTTAGGACATTATTCTGGCAAAAATCGACCATATTTGATAGTTATGTTATTTGAAACTAGGTGATTTAAAATCACAAGTTTTAAAAGATAAAACTTCTAATAAATGATACATTACTTAGATTAGAACCTAATAGGACTAAGTCACACGGTTGATTAAGTCAAATGGGGTCAAAATCATGGTTTTTAAGTTGAAAGTGACCGACTTCGAATTTGTTCTTCAGGTTCGAACTTGTCAGAAAGTTCGAACTTGTTGAAATATCTATAAGTTCGAAGTCAGTCAAGTTTGAATGTATGCCTCGAATTTATTTAAGTTCGAATGCTTTTAAATAATCCTGAATTTGTCTAAGTTCGAATGTGTTGGACTTCGAACGTATTCAAGTTCGAAGTTATGCAAATTCGAATATAACAAATTCCATTTTATTTTAATTTTAATTTCTAATTTTGTTTGATGATTTTGTGTGCATATATGGGTGATCGTGCTTTTTATAATAAGCATAATACGGTCATGGTTGTGGATCTCCAATTGCCAGAGGCCCAGCCTTATCGTCAGATGATTGAATTCCTGACGCAGTCCCGAGTTTCTTATGCACTCACACATAATCTTCAAATCACTTTGACGTATGTGAGACAATTTTGGGAGCACCTTCAAGTGGACTGCTCGGTTACCCCTACTGTGCTGCGAACAAGAGTAGGCGGTCAACCAATTACGTTTTCAGCTAATATGTTGCGGCAGATTCTACAGTTGGGCACTAAGGACCAAGAAGCAGGCCCAATAGATTTTCCTCTACCTATAAGGCAAGCGGCCTTTTTAATGGGATACGCGCAAGATATAACGAAAGCTTCTTACGTCAAAAGCAGACTGATTGGACGAGGTACCTGGTTCATGTTATCATGGTGTGTTTCGCGCCGAAAAAGGCAGGGTTCGACACTATGGTGTCAAAGCTGCAATCTGCTATGATTTCCTTGGTATACAACAAGAGGTTCAGCTTTTCAGAGAAGTTTTTTGGGGAATTTTTCCGCCATTTTTTCCATAATGATTATCCGCCATTTTTTTCCAAATCTGCCACCACTTCCTGATCAAAGTGGCGTGGCTTTGATTGATAAGCACATCTTTGCTGACTGCCAGACCCATAATGCTAGAAGGGCTGAGCAGGTCATGCCCCAAGTGGCACCGTTGTTTGGGGCAGTTATAGATCCGGATTTTGTTGCCCCGGAAGCTGAAGATTGGATTGGTGAAGCCCCACCCCAATAGCAACAGTAACAACAGCAGCAACAGCAGCAGCAACAGAGAAGAGCACCGGTTAGAAGAACTCTGGCTGCTAGAACCATCTCTCGCTCCCAACCAGCCACTGCAGCTGCTGGACCATCATCTGAAGCTGCTGGCCCATCTAGTTCGGCTCCATAATAAGACCAAAGGGAGCAAACTCTGGAAGAAATTTGGGCGCAAGGAACTGCTGCAGAGCAAGATATTGCAGCAGAATTAGTTCAAGATATTTTGGAGCCTCCGGCTGATACGCATGACATTTTTAAAGAGATAGATGAATATCAACCCTCTGATGCCGAGTTTGTAGAAACAGAGGTTCATGCTAAAGAAGAGATTGCTAGGGATCAGACTGCGGCTGAGGGTCACGTCGAGACCGCCTCCGAGTCTGCATCTGAATCTAGTTCTGAAGGTGAAGATCCGAATGTCACAATCAGCAGATATGGATCTAGGTTAGTTGTTAGCAGAAGGAGAATGACAAGGCCAACAATTAGTGATGAAGAGGCCGAAGAGTCTGAGTTTGAATTAGAAGAAGAAGCTCCTCTCGTCCCTAGGCACAGAGCCAACAGGCATAGATTCATGCAGGGAGCTCCATCCGCTTCTGCTTCTCCATCTGTATTACCGACTGCTCCATCATCATCAACCACAGCTCCATCTACATCCGCCTCTACTCCATCTACCTCGACTCCATTCACAGAGAACCAGCGGTTTACAGAATTCAAGGGAAAAATGGACTTCCAAACAGTCCAAATTTACCAACTTTCAACAGCCGTAAAAGAGCTGCAACAGCACAATGCACGCTTAGATCAAGAGAATGATGCATTACAAACAACTGTGGCAGATCAACAAGCTGAGCTGACGACTCAACAAGCACAAATTCTGACTATGCAGACTCTCATTGAGCAGATTATGAAAGATCTCCGAACTCAGGGGGAGAGTAGCTGCAAAGATGATCAGTTGTAACATCCGGCACTAAACCATGATAGCAACAATGACCTAATATGTATTTAATAGTCAATTATAGCCTAATCAGTGGTCATTAGAAATTAATCAAGTGATTAACAAGGTTTATTAGAAAATTCAACTCAATTAGAATCAAATTCATCGGTGCGATGAATCGGGAAATCAATTAATCCGATCAATTTACGATATGAGGGATTAATTCAACTAAGTACATAATTAAATTATGATTAGTGACACTAATCATACACTAATACAATTACTTAACATTAATTATGCAAGACTAAAACAATTCATTAAAACAATGCATTCAAAAGTATTTATGAATTTACAAGAAAAGGGAAATACAAGAATACATTCTAAATACTTTTATACAAAAAAAAATATATAATAACATGAAAATAATCCATAAAAATCTGGTCATAGGGTAGTACTACCCAAGATTTGATTTCAATTTTTTTAATTCCCAACTCCATAACCTTTCATAATCAAATCTTTCACACCCCATTCTCCTTTCATTTCAACATGATCTTACACTCCACCTCAATTTGAAAGACCAAGACTTTGCCTATAAATAGAGGGCTTCCTTTTCATTATTTTCACACCAAAATATCTCTTTCTCTCCTCTCAAAACCGGATCCAACACACACACACACTACAAACCTTTTCATTCAAGTGTTCTTGGTGAAATTCAAGTGTTCTTGGTGAACTTCTAGTGTTCTTGGTTCAAATCTTGCAAGAGTTCCAACTTCTTCTCAATTTCATACTCCAAATACATCAAAGTAAGTAAATACTAACTTATTTCATCATATATTTAAGTTTATATAAGTCTTGCATAATATATATAATCACCTACAACAACAAGTTTCATAAAAACTCAAGTTTATAAGTTTCTAGTTGTTATTTTTAAGTTGTTTCTTTAAATGTGTTTATGAATATATGAACACATTATAAGCATGTTAATATTATGAAAACATGTGTTATATATGTGGTTTTATAACTATTATGGCTTTTAAACAAGTTGTCTTTAAATAAACAACAAGAATCATAAGTTGTTTTAAATTTATAAACTACGGAATTTCGGCAGAATATTTGTATCGACTTTGAAAAATCATAACTAATTCATAACTCAACGAAATGAGTTGATTCTTGTCTCAAAAGTTAGATCTATGTCTTAACTATAGATCTGCAATTTTTCATAATTTATTTTGAAGTTTAAGACCTCCAGAAATTATTTGAGAAACCGAAAGTTTGAAAGCTCAAAAATGGCCAACATAGCGTTTTTAACGAGATTTTTCACCAACCTAAACAACTCGAAAAATGGCCGTTCTTGATTCTAAAAATCCTTTGTATATAGTAGTTTAATGTCCTAGAAAACCAAAGTCTAAAACATTTTGGAGCTTGGTCAAAAACAGCCTCAAAGTAGGCCGAAAAACCTCCGAAAAAGCTGGAAAATTATATATATATATATAAACTTGACGTTTTAAGCAAATCTTATTTATAAACTTGTAATGTTGGGTGATTTAAGACATAAAATCTATAAATATACATATTATCATATATTAGTGATATTAAGTCCTTATCATCATTTAGGACTCGGTTAAACACCTCCGGTTTCATCACCCATCAAACAACGCACTTTTGCATTTTTGCGCGTCGTTTTGCCATCACAAGTTCGGTGAGTCTTCATAGCCCCTATTTTTCACTATCTATTTGGGTGGAAATACATGCACTGTTTTTCATATGGACATCAAAACTGTTTATTTCTTATATGTATTACATGTTCGGATTCCATCAGCCCTTATATCGTGAACCGTTAATTGCATTTATTTGTAAGCGCGAGTATATTGTGGATAGATCTATTGGGAGTCATGTCCCCCATTCGTGTTAGCTCGGTTCGGCTAACAGCGAGTGCATATATATTCAACACACGGTATTACGTATGGGAATACTGCACAGGGCAAACTCATTCTAATTAAGCTTCGGTTGAATGATGGTTTATGTAATACATACACGGAATTTATGATTTTATAAATTCAACTCATCTGATAACGTCCATACAACTGGTCTTTTCGCGTAAACCTATGAGCTCACCAACAATTTTTGTTGACGTATTTTAGTATGTATTTTCAGGTAATTAAGGCAAGTGTGCATTCGGATACACCAACTTTTAAGCTTCCGCATTTCATGGAGTCGCATGCATATTTCGAAAACTAACGGAGATTTGACTGCATTATTTTTGGACGCATTAATTATGTTTCAGAATCTCTGTATTACGCGAACTTCATTCCTTTCATTTTGTAAAACATTAATACATTTTTAAATTTTAATGTCGTAATATTTCGAAAACGTCCATATAGTGGTCGTTCGTTATAATTATGGTTTCGCTTCCGCACTCGTCACGTCTCGCTGCCAACCAAGGTAGCAGGGTGTGACAGATTGGTATCAGAGACATAGTTATAGTGAACTAGGTTGCATTAGTACCTAGACTATAACTGTTACAAAAACTAAACTTTCTTCAAGAACTGTGAACACATATATGGACCCTGATGACAATAACATATCGAAATTCACCCCTAGGGAAAGGGTGTGACTAGCACAACGGGAGTCTATCCCGGTACCTGCCCATCAGCCAAGCCCGCCGCAGTAGTAACGGGCAAGCATAGGACAGTGGGGATGGATGCCTCACACTCTCCAAGAGTGGAGAAACGAAGAGGGGATCCAAATCCAGTTTGAAGTCAGAACACCATCTTCCTCTCAAGTGCCGACACTTACCCAGAAACCTACGTAACAAACAATGTCTCTGTTGGTGGCAAGGGCCGCCAGACCTGACCTCCAATTTCGACAAAATCCACCAAGAGGCCAGTGAGATCTTTGCAAGGATTAAGCAGGAGGCAATGCAAACCACCAATAAACCTTAGGCCAACCAGAATAAACAGGCGATTCAACCAGACGGAATCAACAAATTGTGACAACGCCTAGCGGAGCACAAAACCCGCAATGCAGAACTAACCCAACGACTTAACACTCTGGAGTACGAGGAAAACCCAGAGGCATCTCATACCTAGTACCCTTCTACCATTTTATAGTATTTATCTAGGCTTTACTATCTGATATATCTTAGGGTAAATAAGGCTTAAGAATTTATCAAAAAATTTTTTGACCATATCACATACAAAGATTAAGTATCAAGAACTTTTATGTGGAATTAAGTTTTAACTACAACTCTGCGTAGGAATAGATAAAGCTGTGACTATCTGCCTAAGAAATTTCAAACCCGTAGACTTATCCTCTTACCCCATTAGATACCACTTATGCATTTCTACTATTTGATACTGGTGCTGATAAGAGCTTTATATCCACTAAGTTCACGAAGCTGATAAATTCCGTTAAGTGCTACTTATGCTATTGAGGTTGATGACAGTGAGACGCTTAAGACAAATAATATAAGTCGAGGATGCTCCTTAGAATTAGTAGGCCGACTCTTTGAAACAGACATGATACCCATCAAACTGGGAAGTGTTTACGTGGTCATAGGCATGGATTGGCTATCGAAAATCGTGAGGAAATAGTATGCAACAAGAACATAGTTCATATACCTTTAGCCAATAAGAAGGTCCTTACCGTCCAACACAAAGCAAGAAATACCAAAGTAAGCATCATCTCTAGCATTAGGACCCTGAAGTGTTGATAGAGAGGGAACCAAAGGGAAAGCGGCTCGAAAATATTCTTATTATTTATGGTTACCCCAAAGTTTTTCCAGAACACTTACCTGAACTCCCAACATTGAGGCAAGTCAAATTCAAAAATAGGCCTAGTATCAGGTGCGGTACCAGTGGCTCGAGCACCATGCCGATTAGCCCCATCAATTGTGTAAGAATCGTCCAACCAACTCTATAGGAGGCTCTTAGCAAAAGGGCCTATCAAACCGAGTTCCTGCTTTTGGAGGAGCTCCAGTTTTGTTCTAATTTTTTTGTGTGAGGAAGAACAAAAAAAAAGCCCAAAAAAAAAAAAAACAGGATGGAACTTGTCGGATTGCATCAATTACCGAGAAATAAATAAGCTAAAAGAACCAATACCCACTTCCAATGATCAATGACTTGCTGTGAGCAAGACTCCAGAACTTAAGCTTCTATTCGACAGAATCGTCCTATATGTCTGGAGTGTAATTGAGACATGCAGGTTAGAGTTTCACAAGAAAGGTTGTTCCAAAGAAGCTTTCAGATTCCTTGTTTCGGTGCATCCATGAAATTCCTTATTTTTAAATGCCGTTTTGGATTAACCTAGGTGTCCGCCGCGCGCTACTAACATGGATCCGTCAGTCCTTATTTGTGGATCAATTTCGTGATTGTTATTTCATGAATGACTGTTATAAATCGATACTCCACACAACGAGGAAGGAGGCAATGAGCCCGGCGAATGCTCAGACTGATCCTGGAGAAATGT
>JAANYP010004175.1:165783-300635 GCA_020465985.1 Centrapalus pauciflorus
TGGGCTTATATAGAAAAATAGGGACATAGCTTATACTTTATGAAAACTTAAGGTTCACTAGGTGATTTACACAACACATGATCTGGATCTTGAAGCAGTAGTCTTAATCCTTGGAGACAATAGTTGTACGGGATGAAGTGTATTGTATTCACAGACCATAAGAGCCTCCAACACATCTTGAACCAGAAAGAGTCGAATACGAAGTAGTACCGTTGGATGGAACTAATATGTAATGGCAACCGTGAAAATTCGTTATCACCTGAGGAAAACTAAGGAGCTAAGCCGTTAAGAGTACAAGTGGATAAATAGTTTAGAATAAGGGCTAATAAAAATCGATAATTCATGAATAGAATCTGATTACTCTGTTTGGTGGAATAAGAAAGCTGGCTATGGATGAAGGACACAAATTAAGATATGTCTTTCACCCCGGATCCAATAAAATGTATCATGACCTTAAGAAACTATACGGGTGGCCTATCATGAAGAATGACTTGCCAAATCAGTCAGAAAATTCCTAACACGCTCCAAAGTTAAGATAAACCATCAGAAACCATTTGGGTAATAGTCGACAACCTAACAAAATCCGCGCGTTCCTACCAATCAAGAAGAACATCAGGATGAATAAGCTAGTCCAAACGTACCTCAAGGAAGTCGTCTCCGGACACGGAGTGCCTATTATAATCATTTTGATATGGATAGCAGATCTACAGCTAAGCTTTTGGCAATTATTATAGCCAACTCTGGATAAAAACCTGGACCTGAGTACCACATATCACTCTCAGACCAATGGTCAGAATAATAGAACGATCCAAACCCTAGAACGTACATTAAGAGCCTGTGTAATGGATACTTATTTGCCTTAGTGGAATTATCGTACTACAATAGCTATCACTCAAATACTAAAGCTGCTCCGTTTGAGGCCCTCTACGGGCAAAAGTGTCGATCACCAATTTATTGGGAAGAAGTGGGAAACGGCCAAATCATTGGCGTTAAGATCATTCACAAAATTACCGAAAGGATAGTACGATTGCGGAACTGACTAAAAGTTGCCCGAAATTGTCAGAAAGTTATGCAGATGTAGGAAGAAAATCCCTTGAATTCTAATTAGGAGAACGAGTACCAATGAAACTCTCGCCTTGGAAGGGCGTAATCCGTTTTGGGAAACGAGGAAAACTCAATCCTCGTTATATCGGACCATTCAAGATCACCAAAAGAATTGGCCCGGTAGCTTACCGACTCGATCTGCCCCCAGAGCTTAGTAACGTTCATAATACCTTCCACGTATCTAATCTTAAGAAGTGTCTGGCTGATGAAACACTAGTTATACCCATGGACGAGCTGGAACTAGATGATAAGTTGAACTTCATTGAGCAACCCGTGGAAATAATGGACCGAGAAGTCAGGAAACTAAAGCACAGCCGGATCCCGATATTAAAAGTCAGATGGAACTCTAAGCGAGGTCCTGAGTTTACGTGGGAACGCGAAGACCAGTTCCGAGAAAAATACCCCCATCTGTTCTCAAATACTCAAGAAGTGGAGAACACGAGCTAATTTCGGGACGAAATTCCCTTAACAGGTGGAGACTGTAACATCCGGCACTAAACCAGGTTAGCAACGATGACCCAATATGTATTCAATAGTCAATTATAGCCTAATCGGTGGTCATTAGAAATTAATCAAGTGATTAACAAGGTTTATTAGAAAATTCAACTCAATTAGAATCAAATTCATCGGTGCGATAAATCGGGAAATCAATTAATCCGATCAATTTACGATATGAGGGATTAATTCAACTAAGTACATAATTAAATTATGATTAGTGACACTAATCATACACTAACACCATTACTTAACATTAATTATGCAAGACTAAAACAATTCATTAAAACAATGCATTCAAAAGTATTTATAAATTTACAAGAAAAGGGAAATACAAGAATACATTCTAAATACATTTATACAAAAATTAAAAAATGAAAATACAAGATAATATCTTGAAAAATCTGCCCATAGGAGGTACATAAAGGACTTGATAAATATTTTTTTACTCAACATATCTACATCAAATCCCTCTACACCATCCTCCTTTCAATTCAAAGAAGATCTTACACTCCACCCCTCTTATCACCATCAATTCAAGACTTTGCCTATAAATAGAGGGCTTCCCTTTTCATTATTTTCACACCAAAATATCTCTTTCTCTCCTCTCAAAACCGGATCCCACACACACACACACTACAAACCTTTTCATTCAAGTGTTCTTGGTGAAATTCAAGTGTTCTTGGTGAACTTCTAGTGTTCTTGGTTCAAATCTTGCAAGAGTTCCAACTTCTTCTCAATTTCATACTCCAAATACATCAAAGTAAGTAAATACTAACTTATTTCATCATATATTTAAGTTTATATAAGTCTTGCATAATATATATAATCACCTACAACAACAAGTTTCATAAAAACTCAAGTTTATAAGTTTCTAGTTGTTATTTTTAAGTTGTTTCTTTAAATGTGTTTATGAATATATGAACACATTATAAGCATGTTAATATTATGAAAACATGTGTTATATATGTGGTTTTATAACTATTATGGCTTTTAAACAAGTTGTCTTTAAATAAACAACAAGAATCATAAGTTGTTTTAAATTTATAAACTACGGAATTTCGGCAGAATATTTGTATCGACTTTGAAAAATCATAACTAATTCATAACTCAACGAAATAAGTTGATTCTTGTCTCAAAAGTTAGATCTATGTCTTAACTATAGATCTGCAATTTTTCATAATTTATTTTGAAGTTTAAGACCTCCAGAAATTATTTGAGAAACCGAAAGTTTGACAGCTCAAAAATGGCCAACATAGCGTTTTTAACGAGATTTTTCACCAACCTAAACAACTCGAAAAATGGCCGTTCTTGATTCTAAAAATCCTTTGTATATAGTAGTTTAATGTCCTAGAAAACCAAAGTCTAAAACATTTTGGAGCTTGGTCAAAGACAGCCTCAAAGTAGGCCGAAAAACCTCCGAAAAAGCTGGAAAATTATATATATATAAACTTGACGTTTTAAGCAAATCTTATTTTTAAACTTGTAATGTTGGGTGATTTAAGACATAAAAATCTATAAATATACATATTATCATATATTAGTGATATTAAGTCCTTATCATCATTTAGGACTCGGTTAAACACCTCCGGTTTCATCACCCATCAAACAACGCACTTTTGCATTTTTGCGCGTCGTTTTGCCATCACAAGTTCGGTGAGTCTTCATAGCCCCTATTTTTCACTATCTATTGGGGTGGAAATACATGCACTGTTTTTCATATGGACATCAAAACTGTTTATTTCTTATATGTATTACATGTTCGGATTCCATCAGCCCTTATATCATGAACCGTTAATTGCATTTATTTGTAAGCGCGAGTATATTGTGGATAGATCTATTGGGAGTCATGTCCCCCATTCGTGTTAGCTCGGTTCGGCTAACAGCGAGTGCATATATATTCAACACACGGTATTACGTATGGGAATACTGCACAGGGCAAACTCATTCTAATTAAGCTTCGGTTGCATGATGGTTTATGTAATACATACACGGAATTTATGATTTTATAAATTCAACTCATCTGATAATGTCCATACAACTGGTCTTTTCGCGTAAACCTATGAGCTCACCAACAATTTTTGTTGACGTATTTTAGTATGTATTTTCAGGTAATTAAGGCAAGTGTGCCTTCGGATACACCAACTTTCAAGCTTCCGCATTTCATGGAGTCACATGCATATTTCGAAAACTAACGGAGATTTGACTGCATTATTTTTGGACGCATTAATTATGTTTCAGAATCTCTGTATTACGCGAACTTCATTCCTTTCATTTTGTAAAACATTAATACATTTTTAAATTTTAATGTCGTAATATTTCGAAAACGTCCATATAGTGGTCGTTCGTTATAATTATGGTTACGCTTCCGCACTCGTCACGTCTCGCTGCCAACCAATGTAGCAGGGTGTGACATCAGTTGAGGAAAGTTAGGAGAGATGATGAGGAAGGCGCGCACAGAAAGAAAGTGAGCTAGCAGATCTTTCACAAAAGAATACTCAGCAAACAATCGTGCAGGGGGAGCCTAGCTCTTCAAGTATGGGAGTAGGTGAAGCTCCGGAGAAAGAAAAGGAGTCTGAAGCCTCAAAGGATGTTGAACAAGAAATGATAGACGCTCTGATAGATCTTGATGATGAAGATGAATTCGGATTTGATCAGAAAGATCTTGAAGAATGGGAGTTCATCCCAGAAGAAGTTGCAGACTGGAAATCAGATAATGAAGTTATAGAAGATGGGGATGATAATGTTGATGAAGTATTGATCTTAAAGCAGCCTGATACTGAACAAAATGTGAATAATGATCAGAATGTGATAGACTTAGATGTGCTTAACTCAGCATCTAATGAAGAATCAGAGTCTGATACAGCTGAAAGGGAATAATCTAAAGAGGAGAATATGAGATTGTGGTTTAGAAAAGAAGAGCAGAATACTAACTTGGCAGTGAAGAAAAAGATGAGGCTGCAAGTCCAGGAAAGCTTACAGGCGGAATTCTGAGTTGGTTCTTTGATAGGGAACTGCATATTTTCATTCTTAAAAGAAGGGACGGGCTTCAGTACTTGAGAAGAAGGCTCAAAGACTTCAAATTATTGCCTAAGTGTGAGGTAAAGGAGTTTGCCTGGAAGGAGCTTATAAACCTTGGAGACGATCCCTATGCTGAAGTGATTGCAAAGATTATCAGAAGGGAGGGAAGATCTGGAAGGTTTGAAAGGCTAAAGCCTAGATCAGGAAAGAGAGTAGAAGACGAGATGAGAATAGATCTGCATACTGGGAAATCATGGGCTTAGATGGTTTACAAACCAGTAAAATGCTTAAAGAAGGTTCCGTTGAAGTCTATGCCACAGGATGTTCTTTCAAACATGAAGTGGTGGTTTGTAGACAACGAAACAGCTGAGGCAGTAATGGAGGATCATGAGGACAAAGTGATTTTGAAAGTATATGACCTGTTACATCTTGCAAACCTGTCACAGAATGACCTGCAGAAACTTCATGAACAACCTATCTACTTCCACGAAGGTTGGAGATCGGAAGGCAGGAAGTATCAAAAGGTAGTCAAGGTTTGTATAGAAAAGGGCTTATATGCTGGTTGTGTTATGAATAGACCTAGTACTTAGACAAAATGTAAATCTAGTTAGAAGCTACGTCAAGGGGGAGTCTGTTAGTGCATCCTGTGTGACGATAGCTGTCTAAGTGTAGATAATGTTTTGTAATGGTTCAAGTCTTCGTAATTGCACGATTAATACATGTTTGATATATGTTTGATATTGATTGTATATATATGTTCGAACTTGTTTGTGATTGATGTTTTACTTAAGTTCAAACATAAGTTCTAGAACAAGTTCAAAGACAAGTTCTAGAATAAGTTCAAAGCCCTGGTGCGAACTTATTGGTGAACAAGTTCGTGGGCTTGGGCCTTCTCGAACTTGTCCAGACTAAGTTCGAATCTAATGGTTATAATTAAGGGTTAATCAGTTTTGATTATCAACCTTGGCAGAAATCTTTGTTTGAGGCGATTACGAACTTGTGAGGGTTTGCAGAGTGTTTTCAGAGTGTTCTTGGTGAGAATCACGTGTCGGGACGTTCGTGTTTACGTCTATCATCGTGTTGGTCTCCGTGTTTTGTGTGTGTGTGATCAATCCGTTAATGTAAGGTCTTGAACTCACGTATCTATCTAGACGCGACACCGTCCAACGAGTGCGGAATCCTCGTTAGCGGCTTGACGGTAAGATCACACGCACGGAACACGGATACTACCACGATGTTATACGAACAACGATGAACGTACCTACACGATGATTCTCTCCGAAAACACTCTCTGATTACTAGTAAACTCGAGATCGCCTTTGCTTAATTACTCTCCGAAATTCTACAAAAGTCTGATAATTATTCGAGTTAATCCTTAATTATACTGACCATTTCGAGTTTGTCTTAGGAAAAACTCGAACCAGGCCCAAGGCCCATTCGAATTTGTCCACTTGACAAATTCGAATCTACCATAAGTGCAAATTCGAATTTAGTCTAAATTCGAATTTCACCATCAACTTTATGTTTGATTTTCTGTCTTAACTTATGTTTGAATATATCTTTGATCTTTTATGTTTGAACTTCTTGTAACCCATTACATCAAGTTCAAACATACAATCAACCAATATCAACCACACATAATTGCATATATCAAACACTAGTCAATATTCAATATCAAGTAGATAGACTTATACAAAATGTTGACTATACTTAGACTGCTATCGTCACACAGGGTGTACCAACAGTTAAACCCCTAACAAGGATTCCGCACTCGTTGGACGGTGTTGCGTCTAGATTGGATCCGTAGGTAGGTAACCTTACAGGCCCGCACATAATGCTAGTGCAAATATATGGCGACGACATTATATTTGGATCTACTAACAGTAATTTCTGTAAGGAATTTTCAGCCCTAATGGAGTCCAGGTTCGAGATGAGTATGATGGGGGGAAATGATTTTTTTCTCGCATTACAAGTCAAACAACTTGAAAATGGGATATTTGTGAACCAGTCCAAATATACTCTTGACATTCTCAAGAAGTATAAGTTAGACTCTTGCACGAGTATCGCAACTCCCGTGGCCTCCAACTATAAGTTAGACACCGATCCTTCTAGGAAAAGTGTCGATAATACAACTTACAGAGGGATGATAGGATCCTTACTATATCTGACTACTAGTAGACCTGATATAATCTTTTCAACATGTCTTTGTGCTCGTTTTCATGCCGACCCAAAAGAATCACACCTAACTGCGGTAAAACGCATTTTTCTGATCTTAAGGGTACACCCGATCTTGGTCTCTGGTATCCGAAGGGAACCGATTTTGATCTTACTGCCTTTTCAAATGCTGATTTTGCAGGTTGTCGAGTTGACAAGAAAAGCACATCAGGTGGAATACAGTTCTTGGGAGACAGACCGGTGAGTTGGTCGTCCAAAAAACATAATTGTGTTTCAACATCCACAGCTGAAGCTGAGTATGTAGCAGCTGCAAGTTGTTGCTCTCAAGTGCTGTGGATGAGAAATCAATTACGTGATTATGGATTCTCGCTCACTAACATCCCAGTTTACTGCGATTCTCAAAGTGCAATTGCCATCTCTTGCAATCCCGTGCAGCACTCTCGAACAACACATATAGATATCAGGTATCATTTTATTAAAGATCATGTAGAAAAAGGAACAATTGAGTTGTATTTTGTAGGCACGGAATATCAACTTCCGGATAATTTTACTATAGCTATAGAAGAACCTCGTTTTCAGTTTTTAGTATCCCATATCGGCATGTTGAATCCACCTTCTAGTTAAATGTCAGACATTGTCTAAAATAATTCTATTTCAAACTATCATGTTTGAACTCTTATTTTAGAAAATATCTGTTATTTAAATCTAAGGGGTGTGTCACAAAATTAAATTTCAATATTTTCTTACCTATGTACATCTTTAATAATTAATGATCCTGACAATTGTTGTATGAATTGTCCATCACTGAGTAGGACGCAAAATTAATTCAGGTTTGTCTGTATCTTTAATGTTGAAAAGGTTCAAGAAATTGATCTGAAAAAGAAAAAGAAGAGAATAGGTGTTTATTTGAGGGGGAGTATAGTTAGGATATTAGTTTTTATAATTTTTGTTCTTTTTATTTTCTCGATAATTTTAGATTTTAGGTTGGTTAATTTTTAGATGTTAAAGTTGGAGATAATCTGTCAGAAAATCACAAAAAGATTTTATTTGTTTTTAAATACGTCAAAAAGCCAAAAATATTTTTATTTTCACTCTATTTCATTTCTTTTGTCTTAACTTAATTGTCAAAGAAAATCAAAAAAATATTATATTTGCATTCACTTATTTTAAGTTTCAAAGAAAGTTACAAAAAGAGTTTGTTTTATTGGGCCAAAATTTTGTTTAAAATTTTCTGTTTCTGTTTTGTTTAAAAGGCCCATATTTTTCAAAAATTAAAACCCGGTGGCCCTTGTGAGGATTGGGCACGGATCCCCTTTCACCCGACCCAACCCGCTTCCTTTAAAAAGGGCGGGTCAACGGTCAAAACCATTTACTTCTCCTTCAATATATTTTTCAACTCCTTCTTCTTCTTCCTCCTTTCACCGTCGCACACCAACCGCCCAAACCACCATTTTTAATTTCCAAGCTTCTCGGGTCACCATTCTTCCTCGTTATTCTTGCGTTTTTCAACTTCGACACTACAAGGTAACCTTTTCACACCATTATTTCAGCTACTAACTTCATAGTTTGTGTGTTTGATTTTCAAGTTTTTATAGTTATAATGTTCCGGTTTTTCCTATTTTTAGGACCTTAAATCTGTTTCTTTTAGTTTGTTGTAGTTAAATAAAATGTTCTTGTTGTAGTTAAATAAAATGTTCTTTACATGTTTTTAGACTAGGATCTACATTTTCATGCATTTTTATCACTTGTTCACGTAGCATGTTGCATGAACATTAAATGCTAACTGTTGGAATTCGGTCCATCCGAATTCGGACCAGCACCCGAATTCGGATGTCATACTTAGAAAATTTCAAAAAAATTTCCAACTATCATGACCGAATTCAGACCACTGTACATCCGAACTCAGACCACTGTGCATCCGAATTCGGTCCTTCAAAGCATGTTCAAAAGTTCAAATTAATTTTCCAAGTTTCATTCTCTGTGCATCCGAAATCGGATAGTGCCCGAATTCGGTCCCCATCCGAATTCAGAGCCCATGCGGATTCGGACCTTTTCTTTTCAAATTCATGCATCATTGGGATTTCGATCTGAACCGAATTCGGTTTCACTGTTCATCCGAATTCGGCCCACCCGAAATTCAACAATTAGCATATTTTTCCAATTTTTCCATTTCTGCATTCTCATTATATATCAAAAACCCAAAAATATTTTCAGTCCTGTGCACCATTGGTTAGAGTTAGGATCAGTGTTTGAGTGAAAATGTCTGTTTTAACATTGGTCTCTTAACGATTGACTTTGGACTTTATTCAGTAGAATTCTCATTCTACTAATAAAAACCCAATGCTCTAAACTATACAAAAATGTTCTATTTCACACTTATCCCAGACTTAGTATCAATGCCATATCTCTTAAGTCCTCTATTCTAACTTTGTTGCACTCTTACAGGACTCATGGAACCCCCGGTCGCCATAACCATGCCCCATTCCCCAATCCCAAATAACAACGCCCAACTACCCGAAGAATTCATATTACCCCAATCCGAGTACGTCGAGTTCTTTGCACATAATTGGCAGCTTGACGTATCAATCCTCAGCTGCGAAACCAAAACATTGCCTTTGACATTCTTAAAAACCACCCAATCTACTACTCACTTTCCACAGCCATCTCCGTACCCCAGATTTACCTACAACAGTTCTGGCATCATCTTAAATTTGTTCCCGATGCCGAACCTTACTTTACTTCCACTATCGATTGTGTCCCAATCAAAATCACCATTGCAGCCATCCGCCATATTCTACGCCTCCCAGCCGAAGCCTTTTCCCTTAACCGCCTACATTTTGCTCCAATCCCTTCCCCCCTCAAAACCTTAAATGAAATCAAATCTCTGGGATATGATAGTCCACTCACCAAGCCATCGGACTTCCGTACCAAGAACCTTCAAGCACACTGGAGGATTCTCTTCAATATTATAAACAAGTGCTTCACTGCCAAACATGCTGGCCATGACTCAGCATCCATTCAAGTTCTAGCCATGTTTGCAGCCTTCGCATACGACAGACACTATGACTATGCTGCCTTTTTGTTCGAGGAATTGAGAAGAGTCAACCTGGAGAGAAGCACGAAGCATGGACGAAAAAACATTCCTCTCCAGCGTTTTCTTCAATTGATAATACAATATGCAATGGACAACGATGATGATATACATGAGCGTACTGAGGCAGACGTATACATGACGTCAGCGATTCAAAAGCTGAATCCTCCTAAAGGAAAACCCATTGTGCCAGTAATGACAATTACACTGTCCCTTCTACAGAGGGCATTGCAATCAGAAAGGGTAAGGGCATTGCAATCAGAAAGGGTAAGGGCATATATTAGGGAATTTTATCCGGATGAGGCTCGGTCAGATCCGACTGAGCCTACCCACTCCGAAGGTGAGGCTAGAGCGAGTGAGGCTAAGGGAGAAGAGGTAGAAATTCAGCAATCTATGGGTATGGGTGAGAGGGAGATTGTGCTTGCGAGGGAGGGTGTAGAATGTGAGGAAGCAGAGACGACGGATTCAGAAAGAACTGTCTCTGTTTTACGAGGGCTTGAGATAACATCCGAGGGTGACCTGAGCCCTATCAGCCGGACAACCCACCATAAGACCATCAGTCCACAGGCCGAATCTACCCCCACCACCCACTTAGCATCCTCTCATAAGGGTGCTACTTCATTCTACGGGGATATACCACATACGCCAGCAGCCTCTCATTTGGAGAGTCGTTGTGTTGAATTAGGTCACACTTCGCCCCCAAGTGACCACCTTTCCTTCGCCCACAGCTCACTCCCCACCCCCACACACAACGCACGACGCCTCCGTGGCATCCCCTCAACGAGCTGCCTTCGTGGCAGCTCCTCAAACTTCCGGATCTGCGCATCCAACTGTGGAGCCAGAAATGATGGGAGGAAGACCTGGTGTGGCTTCATCAATGCCATCCACATCAGGCCATCTCAAAATCAATCTAGAGATGTTAACGGCAGCTTTACGTGCTGCCGGAGTTGTTACCCGCGCTAACCTGGATGCCCAAAAGGAGGCCGCTGAAGAACGACATACCGCCCTTCTCTCCTTTATAAAGGGTAAGGGTGTCGCTTCTGAGGATCTGCCTCCACCAGGATCCCATTCAGTCCAGACACAAATTGCAGAGCTCGCAGACAAGATAGACGCACTAACCAGATTAATTCTTCAAGTCCAGGAGCAGCTCAACTCCAGAATGGACCGTCTTGAGTCTGCGGTAATCGAGCTACAATGTCATCCGTCCCCAAGCTGAGTCACAAAAAAAAACATGAGGATCTGGACGACCCTGATCGCCATGAGGGGGAGAAACGTCGAAAGACTCAGTCTGAGGACCTCATCATGGTTGAAGGGGGAGCTGAATTTGAGGGAACCGAGATACAAAGGTCCGGGGATCAGATGTATGAGGCTCAGGAGATGTTGATTATAGAAGACGAGCCACTGGTTGAAGGTCCTACTCCGTTGGATCCGATGTCAGCAATGGTTGAATTTGAACCTGTTCACGAAAAGGTTGAAATCATATTGGTGTCTGACTCTGAATCCGATACCGATGACGACTAACCCTTAATCATCCCAAAACCTTAGCCAGAGTCACCACAAAAATCATCCTCATCATGCGAATTCCTAAACTCCCCGCCACCCATTCCACAACAAGAAATCCTATCCTCCATTCAAGCTCCCTCCACTCTAAAAGAATCCCTGCTAGTCCAAAGCCCTCCCAGAACTCAAAGTCTTCCCCAACTCCAAGTTGTACCCCAACCACAAACCCAAGAATCAGGACCCTCAGAAACTAGGTGTGTAGACAGTTTTGATGAGCCTCCTGAGCAGCCTGGTATTCATGATGACGGTGATCTTTATTGGTTGGGTTGGTACTCGAAAGGTGGCGTACACTCTCTGCCACCAGAACTAAAGGAAGAGTTGAGACAAGAACACAGGGGGAAAATCTTCAAACTACTTGAAGCTAAGTCATCTGAGATAGAAGATCTCCCCGTTCAGGGCCTGAAAGAATTTATGCAGAACTTTCCTATGGAGAAGTTCCAGAACCCTTTTCTGGAAGAAAGGTTCAAGATGGTCTTCAGGAAGAAGCCAGGGTCGTTCAGCAGGCGCCTACTGATGGAACTTACAAATGTATCTAAAGCTGAACAGGCCGAGTACAATTAGTTAATGCTCAGGGAGAGGAGGTCCAAAGTATCTAAGTCAAAGATAAAGAAGCTTCTAACCATCACAATGTGCAGAAGAGCAAAAGTATACTATCCTGCCTTTCAGGTAGAAAGAGAAGATGGTACAGTGGAGGAGTTCTATAAAAATGACTTAGACTTTCTAAATGTGGACAACATCGAATTTTTACACGAGAGACTGAAACATAGAATTAAAAAACATCTGTCTCACATGACCGCCGTAGCCGCACTAAAGCATGAACTGCCGCTCGATCATCATGTGCTTAAGAGATTTCCAAATGGCAATAGGCAGCACGATGGTCAAAGTCGGTCTACGAGCCCTTGAGCAAGACAGCTTCCTGCTTGATCAACATCCTGCCTATAGAGTCATATTCAGAGGAGGCCCAGGAGTCATATTTTTGAACCAGAGAGGGCTTAAAGGATTCATGCGCTTCGAGGATCCCCCTTGCTACTCCGATGGAACAATCAGAATGGTTAGAGCTGAACTTACAAGAAGAATTTAAGAATTTGATGCTCAACCAAATCCAGAACTTAGACGCTCACCAAAGGAGATACAAGACATCCTCAGCGGCATCGAATACCTGAACGAACTGCTACACATGAGGTAAGTGGTTAGACGATTTGATGTCATCCTTGGCTTACGTGAAACTACTGATCATGCCAGAGTTCCAGGTCCGCCACAATGACCGAAAAGGGGGAGATTGTTAGATATTAAATTTCGATCTTGTGGATTTACTTTGTAATAATTATTTATAGAATGTTTAGTCTTGTAATTTATTTCTAAGTTATTTTATGTGTATAAAAAGTTCAAGGGGCCAAAGTGCAATTCCTTTATAGTTAATTAATTCCACCTATGTATAGGCTCCTAGGGTTTGGTGATATTACACGGTTGACATTTGAATTGAGAATACAAATTTTCTTCCAGCCGCCGCATTTACTCTCCCAATATTCTTATTGTCTTCTCTTTAATCATTACACAATCATTGAGTGCAAATTCTGTTTGTGAGTGTTTATTGACGTAAAAGTGCTAATATTATCTGGGATTCAACAACAAAAGAATTTCGGATGGGCCTAATGCTGTTTGAAATGCAAGTGAAAATTTACCTAAGTGTAGGTCGTCCGAATTTTGGATGGACCCGAAATTCGAATGTGTCCATGATAGACACTTAGAACTTTGGTCATTAATATGATCTGAAGTTCATGTCCATGTGAAACTTTGGGTGCACCTGAAGTTATACTTTGAATACAATGCATTTACTATGTTCATGCACATGCATACATGTACAGTACTGAAAAACTCAAATATGCATGAAAATGCAGATCCTAACACTAAAAATGATAAGGAACATTTTACTTAACTACACTAACTTGTAAAAACATGATTTACTACCCTAAAAGCATAAAAACCAAGGGAAAACCCCTCATAAAATCTGAAATTGGAAAAACCTATTAAATGCATGTTAAACTTAAAAATAAAGAAAGAAACATGTTACCTGAGAAGTAAATAGCAAGAAATCAGAAAAAAAAACGACTGAAAATGGAGATTTTGTTAGCACAAATGATGAAAAGTGGCGGTGTTTGGCATCGGAGAAGATGAACAAGAGGGGTAGTGGAGAAGGAATGAAATCCCACCTATTTATAGAGCAGGTGGATCGGGTCGGACCCTTTGACCCGCACATTTTGCAACAAAATGGGCCAAACAAAAAAGTTTGGGCCTTTACAAATAAAAAAAAATGTGGGTTTAAACAAAATAAATCTAACTACTTAAAAATAAAAATGTGGCCAAAAAAAATGAAATCTTTTTGAGTTTTTCATTAATAACCTAAATTAAACTAACTAAACATAAAATAAACCATACGAAGTAAAATAAAAATCTTATTGAATTTTTTTTTTTTTGAAATATTTGTAAATGACGATGCAGATAAAATTGTTTTATGTTTTTAATGTTTTTCCGAAAATTACACTAAAAATTAAAATAAAAATAAAATAAAATAAACTAGAATAAAAAAATGAAAAACACATTTCCTCTTATACTCCCCCTCAAATAAACATTTGACGTTTTTTACTTGAACCCAGAACCCCTATCAAACTGTGAAATTTCGACAAACCTGAATATATTTAGCATCCCACTTAAACTAAACAATTCACATAGCAACTGTCAAGATCATCAACATTAAAGACATACATAGATAAATAGACACTGAATATAATTTTATGGCACTTCCTTTAAATTTAAATATCAGATATATTCTAAATAAAGGAATTTCAAACAATTGTAAGAATTGTTTGAAGCATAATTATTTAGAAATAGTTGATATTTAACTAGAATGAGGATTCAACATGCCAATTTGAGATACTAAAAACTGAAAACAATGTTCGTCTAAAGCCTTAGTAAAAATATCAGCAAGTTGAAATTTTGTGCCTATAAAATACAGTTCAGTTGTCCCTTTTTCTACGTGGTCTTTAATGAAATGATACCTGATGTCTATGTGTTTTGTTCTTGAGTGCTGCACGGGATTGCAAGATATGGCAATTGCACTTCGGGAATCACAGTATATTAGGATGTTGGTGAGTGAAAATCCATAATCACGTAACTGTGTTCTCATCCATAGCACCTGATAGCAGCAGCTTGCGGTTGCCACATACTCAGCTTCGGCTGTGGATGTGGATACACAGTTCCGCTTTTTAGAAGACCAACTCACCGGTTCCGCTTTTGAGAAGACCAACTCACCGGTCTGTCACCCGAGAACTGAATCCCACCTAATGTGCTTTTCATGTCTACTCTGCAACTTGCAAAATTAGCATCTGAAAAGGTGGTTAGATCAAAATTGGTTCACTTTGGATTCCATAGACCAAGATCGGGTGTACCCTTTAGATAACGGAATGTGTGTTTTAACGCAGTAAGGTGTGATTCTTTCGGGTCGGCCTGAAAGTGAGCACAAAGACATGTAAAGAACATTATATCTGGTCTACTGGTCGTAAGGTAGAGTAACGAACCAATCATCCCTCTGTAAGTTGTGTTATTAACACTTTTCCCGACAGGGTCTATATCCAACTTACAGTTTGAAGCCATGGGAGTTGTGATAGCCGTGCAAGAGTCTAACTATACTTCTTGAGAATGTCAAGAGTATATTTCGACTGGTTCACAAATATCTCATCTTCAAGTTGTTTGACTTGTAATCAGAGGAAAAAATTCATTTCCCCCATCATACTCATCTCAAACCTGGACTCCATTAGGCATGAAAAGTCCTTACAAAACCTATGGTCTGTAGATCCAAATATAATATCATCTACATAAATTTGGACTAGCAAGCATTATATGTGGGCCTTCCTTTTTCGTGAACAGAGTTGTGTCCACCACACCCTTACTAAAACCGACAGAATTAAGAAAATTAGAAAGACTCTCATACCATGCTCGAGGTGATTGTTTCAAACCATAGAGAGCTTTATCTAGCACATAAACATGGTCCGATTTATGTGCATCAATAAAGCCTTGTGGTTGTTCAACATACACCTCTTCGTTAAGCTCACCGTTTAAGAAGGCTGTTTTGACGTCCATTTGGTGCACTTTGAAGTCTTTGTGTGCCACATATGCCAAGAAGATTCTGATTGCTTCAATTCGTGCAACTGGAGCGAAGGACTCGTCATAATCAATGCCTTCTTGCTATCGGTAGCCTTTGGCAACTGGTCTCGCTTTATTTCTTACCAGAATTCCGTTTTCGTCTCGCTTGTTCTTAAAGGTCCATTTGATCCCGATTATGGCTCGGCCTATTAGTTTGGGAACTAACTGCCATACTCTTAGCTGTTCGAACTGGTTGAGCTCTTCTTGCATTACTACTATCCTGTCTGGGTCTTTCAAGGCTTCATCCACACGGGCAGGCTCTATCATACTAAGGAATGACACAAAGAGACATTCATTAGCAAATGCCCTTCGAGTTTGGACCCCAGTAGAAATATCACCAATGATCTGTTTAGTTGGGTGATCTGGGGTCCATTTCGTCTCGTGTGGCAGAGGTGAACATGATGGAATCTCAATGGTGAGGGTGGGAATGGATGAAGAGTTCTGATTGATGGTTTCGAGTGAAGGTACCACTGGTTCCGGTTCAGGTTCTGTTAGGTCTTCTAGAGGGATAATGTTCGATACAATGTGTGAGGGTATTAACTGAGTAGATGCAACTTGAGGGATGTCTATGGATGAAGTGGAAGGTGATAGAGAAGGTGAAGAAGATTGTGTATGGATTGGTGAAGGATTTGGTGGATCCGAAGATGGTGTATGAACAATTGAATCTGATGAGGATGTGTTAACTACAGAAGATGAAACAGAAGAAGAATTAACATTAAGATCAAAAAATTCTACATAAAAAGGATCAAACAAATTAACTAAGTCAGAATAAGAAAAGAAGTAGGTTTAAAAGAGTCTTCCAGGCTTTTGAGTAATACGAGGTCCAGAATGGTCAACTTCTGGAGCCAGTTCAGCCATTTCATCTAATGTAATATGTACACTCTCAATGACCGTCCTGGTGCGAGTGTTAAATGCGTGATATGCCTTTAAATTGGATGAGTATCCAATAGATATCGCTTCATCAGCTTTCTCGTTGAATTTCCTGATGTTGTCCTTGTCATTCAGCACAAAGCACCTGCAACCATAAACTCGTAAGTATTTGATAAAAGGAACTTTATTCAGATAGAGTTGATAGAGTTTTATTGAAATGCTTATGGATGATTGAGCATTTTGCGTGTAGCAAGTTGTGGACACGGCTTCAGCCCATAAGAACGGAGGTAGCTTTAAGTAGTTCAGCATGGTGCGAGCGGCTTCCACAAGGGTACGATTTCGTCTTTCAGTGATGCCATTCTGTTGAGGTGTTCATGCGGCTGAGAACTGATGGTGAATACCCTTGGATCGCAGGAAACTGTCTACTACCGAGTTGTTGAATTCTATGTCATTGTCTGATCGGATTGATTGCACTGACAGCTGTTGTTGGGTCTCGACACTCTTGATGAAATCGATGATTTCTTGAACTGTCTCATCATTAGATCGCAAGAATTTAACCCAGGTATATCGTGAGTAGTCATCAACGATAACCAACACGTATCGCTTCCCATTTATTCTTTGTGTTCGCATAGGACCGCATAAGTCCATATGCAGTAACTCTAACACTCTTTTTGATGATGGTTCTTGTTTTGGCTTGTGAGATGATTCCTTCACCTTTCCTTTCTCACATGCTCCACACAAGATCTTTTTCGTACTGAAGTTCTGGGAGACCTTTAACCAATTGTTTTGAAGCCAGCTTGTTCAGATTATCAAAGTTCAAGTGCGATAGCCTCTGATGCCATAACCATGAGTCATTTGAAGAGACTTTGGATAAAAGGCAGATACTATTCTTGAACATAAGCTTGGCGACATCTATGGTATAAAGGTTTGAGTTGCGGGAACCAGTTAATCTTTCATTTGTGTCATCACTCTTGACACTACAATTCTTAGCTCTAAACGTTACTTCTAGCCCTTTGTCACAGAGTTGTCCTATGCTAAATAGATTATGTGATAACCCTTCAACATAGTCAACGTCCTTTATGACTAGATTGTTCAGAACTAAATCCTCATATCCCTTTATCTGAGCATGGTTGTCATTCCCAAACTTAACTGTTCCACAGTAATATTCTACGATATATGATAGCAACTCTTTCCTCCCATTCATGTGCTTGGAGCAGCCCGAATCCATATACCAAATGGATTTTTCCTGTAGGAAAAATTGGTTACAATGATGATCTTTAGGCATATGAAACAAATCCATAAAAATGACATGCAAATCGTGTTCTGAACCGAATTGTTCTATAAACATATTGGATTAGGACCGGGTCTCGAGCTGTGTGCACAGAAGCCAAACACATCAGTTTATTGTACAAGATTGCACATAAACTGATTCACGCTAGAGCGTGTCCTAGTCTGAGTTAACTAGAAGCCAATTCATTGAATTTCAGGTCTTGATCTAAAGTAACCAAGAACCATCTGCATTAAATCACACAACTTTGGGTACCCATCTTAGGATGAGTCCATTCTGGTTAGGTGTTCCAGATGTACATGTCACATTCACAGTTTTACCATGTTGCACGTTTGTGTGGTCTAGATGCAGATTCTTTTGGAATCCATTTGTATTTGGATCCAACTGGCTTTGAAACCTCAGGCAATGAAGATGCCTTTGGCTTTGGACTTTTTGAAACCTATTTTGTATTTGCTTTTGGTGTAGGCCTAGGCAAAATACATGAATCAATCTTTAATGAGGCCAATGATGCACTATTTTAATTTTCTTTTTACGAATTCGTTTCTCTTGGTACACATATTTATTCATTTCTGGTACTTGACGTCTAAAACGAGTAGGACCTAAAGCAAACATATCAGCAAATGAATATTTCAAACAAGACAACAAATCCGTTACAGAACAAACACTGTTTTCTGAGATTACATTTTCCCTATCTCTAGAAACAAACACACTTGGCATGACAGCCTTCTTCACGAAAAAGCTGGAAAAATCTTGCATTGTCGTTTTGGGAACTCTTCTCACATGATCAGTAGGTACAAAACAATGAGAGTCAGTACCTTAGGAAAGCTTAGATTTATAGAGATATCCTTGTTGAGTGGGTTTCTTGGAAGACTTTGATTGACTCTTAGCCTTCTTTGAAACCTTAGCTTTTGAAGATTTTGAACACTCACCTTTGAGAATGGTTTACATGAACTTCAATCTTGGTTTTACCTTTGTCTGATGATGTATGTAGGACTTTGGCAGGAGGAGAGATTTTTGAATCTTCTAATTGAGAACTTAACCTTCATGAAACTGTGTTGAACTGTTCTTTGTAAATAAATAATTCTACGCTTTGTTTAAAGTTTGCTTTTTCAATTTTTCCTCGCTTATGAGAAGAGCTTCTTCATAGCCAAGAGCTTTCTCACGAGCTTTCCTTAAATCCTCTTCTAAAACATTGATTTTATGTTAAAGAACAGTTATAGGAATATAAGGATGAGGTATTGGTTCAACCGGTTTGGCTTTCATTTCAATTGATGAGTAGCTATTAAAGAAATCATCCTCAAGAGTGGGTACTCTGTAAGGATAACTATCATTTAGCTTTTCATATTTAAAAGAAATTTGCCTATTTTCCATTTTGACTTCTTTTCTCCTCCTCTTGGGTTAGGACTTCTTCCGATGAGTGAAGAAAGAAAGTCTGATACTGCGTCCCATATACCCTCTATCATATAACATTGGTAGAACTGATTGAGCCTTCGTCAAAAACTTAGGATTTTTAAAACTAATTCCTTCTTTGGAATGATAAAACCTAGTTTCTTTTGGTTGATTCAAATGAATAGTTTCTTCAGTCTTATCCCGTTTTAGAAATTCATCATCAATGATTTTGATCCGTGAGTACAAACCTATTAATTCTTTTTCAATCATCTTAAACTTTCTCTCTAACTCTAAATTTTCCTCGTTTAAGGACTCTAATCGTTTTGTAAGTACAGACAGTTCTGACTTCAAGGAACTCTTTTCCTCAGTGATTTATCAATACAATTCTTAAGGAAAGTGTTCCTATCTTCAACCATTACTTTTTCACGTAAAAATGTTTTGACCAAATTATACTCGTTTCACCAGTTCTTTTCAAACGTGTCCGATGTTTCTTTTAGAGATTGGGCCAGTTGTTCCATTGACACACTTTTCTTTTTCAGCAATGTACTTGGCTTCTAACTCAAGTATTTGTGTGTGTCATTTACATTCATTCCTTACAAATTTAGCATTTAAAGACTTATGAAAGTAAAAGGAATGTACCTCATTTGCCTCAGAATCTGACATGGAGCATTCAGAATCCCCGGAATTGGCCCTCAGAGAAGCTGTAACTTCTTAAGTATTCTCCCCCTCTACGAACTTGTCTGACTTAGTGTCGGAAGAAGTAGCATACTGCTCGAACCCAATTATGTCTGCCATATAACAATTTCTGCCCCTTTCGTCCTCATCATCAGATTCCTCATCTACCCAGTAGTTTTCCTGTGCTTCCAAGGCCATAGCATCAGCCCGATTCTTCAGGACCTCGACCTTTCTCTCGTAGTATCCCAGAACACGCTTGAATTGATTCTTGCATTCTCGAGCAAAATGACCAAGTTTCCTACATTTATAACAACCTCAGTAATCAGATGATTTGAGGTCGTCATTTCTAGGTCTGTCATCTCTACGTTCAGGCCTTTTCTCAGGTGGCGGGAGTCCCGGCTATCCTTATGACGATTCTACTCCTGCCTATCATCGTTTCTCCTATCGTCACGCCTTTCATAACGGCGATCATCTCGAAATCCCTCCCATCATCTCGTCTCTCTCTCCTATCATCATAACGTCTGTCATCTCGATCATCTCTCCTCCAGTCCTCTCGGTTCCTATCCTCCCTGTCGTCCCTCCTCCAGTCCTCTCTTCGCCTGTCATCCCTTTCGTCCCGCCTGTCGTCTCTCCTCTCATCAGAATACCGTCGTGGGTCAGTGTCATATCTAAGCTGATTATTGGTCTTATTCTGATAGAAATGCTTTTGCTAAAGACGATTCAATAAGAAGGCCATTTGTTCATGAATGTCTTCCTCTTCAGCATCCAGAGGCTCGGGCATTTGGGGTATGGCATATGGATAGTGAGAGGAGGGACCAGCTTGGTTGTAGTAGGGCAAGGTTTAAGGGTTTGGCTGTGGTTCAGGAATGAGTATTTTGTTCGAAAGTGCCAGGGAATCTGTGGGTTTTGCAGTTTGTTTTATAGTCAGCAACAGAGAAGCCAGAGTGTTGGCCATCTGTTTATGAGCGTCTACATCTCCCTGGTATTTCTTGAGTTCTTTAAACAACACACTTATTGAGACTTTAGTAATTTCCAGGGTTTTTTTAGTTGCTCTACTAGCAAGTGCCCAATCTAGAGCCAGAGACGATAAGAATTGGATATTAATGTCGTCTCATTCCTTGTGGATGTGGAGCTTATTCAATTCATTGAGAACAGTGCAGAATCTGGTGAACGTGCTCTGATTGGATTCTCCATCCTTCTCTCGGAACTCAGAGAATTTGGCCTTTGCTTCTTCTATTTTGACCCTGTCGTTCATATCTGCCCCAAGGATTTGCATCTCCAGTTTATCCCACATTTCTTTGGCTGACATTTTGCTGTCAACCCTTACAAGTATCTCAGTGGGAAGAGACTGATAGAGAAGGTATTCTGCCCTGTGACTGATGCTTGTCTTTCCCTCTCTTTCTCATCCTGAGGACCGCGGACTTCCCTGGCTGCTGGAATTGGAGGAACAGCAGTAGAGACTTCGGGAATGTCAGAATAAAATATAGTTGGTCCCTCATTTATGGATTGGATCATGAGTTGACCCATTGGCTGCATGCCGATGAATTTGAGGAACTGCTTTTTCCATTGTTCATATTCGTTGGGATAGAGAACTTGTGGTCTGTTCTCTGATCCTAGAACAAGAGCTTCCCTTGACATGATATTATTGGATGGTGAGTGTTGTTTTTGAAAAGTGATCTTTGGAAGTGGAAACTAAAAACTCAGTAGAATGAACCGAAGTCCAAATGATGGAACGAATTTCGGATGGTGGTCTGAGATTCGGATGATGGTAGAACCAAATGATACTTAGGGACACAGAAACAGTTAACAAGGATCCGAAGTTTGGGTGGGGCCGAATTTCGGATGGAGTGGAACCGTGGGAAACTTTGTAGAACCGTCCAAGGAGAATCGTGGATCCAAAGTTCGGATGGTTGTTCCTAATTTCGGATGATCTTTTAAGAACAAAGTTCAAGAAAAGAATGATCTGAGATACAGATGATCTGAGTTTCAGATAAAGGACCCAAAGTACGTGTTTGATGCGAAACAATACGACCCGAAGAAGGATCCGAAATTTGGTCTGAGATTACACTTAGGATAATTTTTTTTTACTTTTTAATAAAACAGTAGCAGATAAAGAACAAAAACCCATGTTTTATAAAACTGTGTTTTAAATCCTGAAAATCATACCTAAATGCTCGGTTTGAATTTAGAAATAAGTTTTGTGAAAAACAAGTAAATAAAACACCCAAAAATCTTGATTTTTAAGCAAAAAACCGTGAATAATAGCAAGATTATTTCCGATTCGATTTTTCAGCAAATAATCAGTAAAAGCATGTAAAGATTGAACATAAGTGCTCGAAATCAATACTTGAATAATTATCGATGACTATGAAGTATTAAAACACGTAAAAACAGAAGATTTAAATGGGTTTAAGGAGAAAACCGTGGGTTTGAAGAAGAACACGATGAACAACGATGAACACCAAGCAATATAAGTTGAAATCCACTTCTTTGGCTCTGATACCATTGTTGTAGTAGTCCTAATAGATATTCAAGCACTCACACTCAATAAACAATGATTTAATCAACAGTCAAAAGAGAATAAACACTCAATCTTTCAAGAACTGGTAGAGAAGAAAAGTGTGCAGCCGCCGCTTTTCTATATTGAAAATGAGAATTATGACAAAAGGTTGGAAACCCTAGGCATGGGTTTCCTTTAAATACATACGTAAGTTTAAAGGGTTTACACTCTGCACCCCTCAAATTCTTAAAAAAGAAAAAAAAAACATTATAAACAAAGGAAATGAAATTACATAGAAATGAAATAACAACTATCTAATACAAAATGGGACCACAGGAATGAAATTTAATATTTAACAAACAAGAACGGCTACAAACAAGTACATATTATCTAAGTGTGGTGTATTTATTGGATTTGGTTACCCATGTAATGGTATGTGGCAACTTTGATTCCCAGTATATTTTGCACTCAAACACATAAAACCAAACGATTTGTATTAAGAATATGAAGATTACAAAGAGAGAATTTTAGGCACTCGATCTCTAGGAACTTTCACACTCAAAAACACACACTTAGGGTGGAGGCTGCTTGGAGGCTTCTCTAAGACCCTAGGAGAAAAATATTCTGTATACCCTAGCTAAAATTGGAGGTTTGTCCAAACACTCCCCTCAAAGTCTAGGAAATTAAGATTCCCCACAAAGTAAACTATTCCTATTTACAAATTGAACATAGACTTTTAGTATATTTAATTATACACTATTTTAGGGCTAACAATCTCCCCTTTAGTGTATAATTAAATATTTACAATTAAGCTCAATTACACAAGCTTGAATTACAAGAAATAAAATTTCTAACAATCTCCCCCTTCTTGTAATCAAGGCTTGTATTCTTCTGAAGTCTTGGGCTCTAAACTATGATCTCTGAACTTTGAAGTATATCATTGACCTTCTTCAGATGACTCTCCCCTTAAATCTTTCAGATCGGTGGCTCTCCCTTACATTTAGTAGGTCTTTCTCCGAAAGAACTTCAGCATACTTTTCAGCTCTTTTCAAAACATTCTCCGATGATCATGAGAACTATGATCATCATGTAATCCCTTCAGCTCTCCCTTAAAATGAATAACCTCAATGTGTCTTCAAACCTTCTTTCTTTGTCGAAGTAGATGATTATAGACTCAGAAAGAAGATATTACATTTCTAAACATCACAGACACAGAAAGACTTGTCTCTCTCACGCTACAAATAAAACCAGTAACTCTCCCCCTCAATAACAGAATATAAACATTTACATCATAATATTTTCTCTCCCCTGCAAAAACAACAAATCCCTCATTACCAATATTCAGGACCAAAAGGATATTAGAGTGAAGTTCATGGCTTTGCAACCTGAATATAAGAAAATGAAACAAATCCATTTGTAAGTAACAATACAGATCCACATAGGAGTTCTGTTTGCATAATAGACTAAGTCTATGTGACCTATGTTCAGCGCGGGCGTGACATTAACACTAGTAGGATTTCCAAATAATCATCATGAAATCCTTTATCATGAAAGAATCACTCATATTTGTTTCGGCTTTGTATCGGTAGACAAGCTGTTTATAGTCACACAGACCACAGACTCCATGTGTTCTAGAATTGTATAACATTAAGCTCTAGACTCAAAGTGCATCAACTGAAGTCGGAGACCGGAGAGGATGTCTTCCTTATTTCAATATCAACAATATCCAAATGATATGTCGATAGAGTATGTGAAATAACTCTGTGTGAATTGAAACAGAAGTCTTTTAAAAGATGACTGAGTAGCTAGGGGGTTTAGTGCATGTGTCACTGGGTCCATGACGTCTTGTTCAATACCTAATCACACTCATGGAATTTGGTGGCAGATGTAGGAAACCCAGCAGACTGACACGGTATTGGTAGGATTTTCTTTTTCTTTTAATCATTTCTCACCCCTCAGCTCTCGTCATTTTTTAACTATACTCCCTCCGGCTCACTTTTAAAATACAATGATAGTCCGAAAGCATAGCATTGTTAGCTCATGATGCACCACCTTCTCCTTTCGATAACCCCACTCATTTACATTTTACCTCAACTCGACCCTGTTAGCACCCTGTGGTAACTAACACTCCTCAACTAATTAACCTGAGAACCCTTAATCACACAAACTAAAGTGGTTTGCTCCTTGGGTAGCTCATCTGGCTCTGGTTTAGACCATAGGAGCGATATATGACTAATCACACATATTGTGCATCATCAAAGTCAGCATGATATCTTGAAATATATAGCAGGTGAGCTCATGAGTATTTCAGAAGATGGATGAGATTTGAATGAATCAGACTATCATGAAAGAATTAGCTTGTATGGAGGAAACTTGATGTTTGAGAGAATCAGAATATGTGGGAGAAATCAGAATATTTGAGAGAATCTAAGGAGGAATGATATCAAGATTATCACGAAGATTAGATCGATTAATCTTGGTAGAAATTTATTCAATCAGAGAATCAGATTATTCTAACAAAACCTTTTAAAGTGTGCATTAGAGTATTCAGAATGCTTACACACTTTTCATTTAAGATGTCATCTTCAGTGCGCATCTGAAACTCCCCCTGCGAATAAGAACAGTATTAGTGAAACTTAAATTGTTATGAGCGAACTTCAAGAACAAAACTCAAACTCAAACTAATAATCATAAAAAGCAGGGAAATTCCAGATAAGTCGCGGAACCACAGATTTTAAACTGGGTGTTTAGAAACCATCTAAAAATTAAAGAACGGGTTTCGATCTATCTTGATGCAGAAGCCATTGCTTTAAAGCACGAGTTCTATTCGGAAGTAAGTAGAAGCCATCTTTTTGATAATTGGGTCATGAACTGAGTGATCAGAAGCCATTACTATGAAGTACAGGTTCCAGTCAGAAGTGATCTGAAAACCATCTGCATAAATTAAACCACTTTTGGTACCCATCGAAAGATGGGTCCTTTCTTGTTAGATCTTGGATTTCCATCGACATGTAACAGCACAACAGTAGGAATCCATTTAACATTTGACACATGTTTAGATGCAGAACCTTTTGGCACCCATTTGTATATGGGTCCAGCGGGCTTTGAAACAACCTTAGGTAATGGAACTACCTTTGGCTTAGGTGATTTTGGAAATGCCTTAGGCTTAGCCTTTGGCGATGGTTTTTCCAATTTGTCAAGCGGTGATGAGGCATGCACTTTTGTTTTCTAAGATTGGTGGCGTTTTCATTTTTCAGGATAGAGTACAAACTTAGTCATCTCAGGAATAGCACACTGAAAACTTTTTGGACATAATTGAAACAGATTGCAAAAAGAGTATTTCAAAGGATTACACGCAACATCCTTTCCTGACACACTAACACTGTTATCGATTTTCACAAAAAGATTCAGGCATAACTGCCTTTTTCACAAATAAACTTTGAAAATCAAGAGGTATTATTTTAGGAATCCTCCTTGCATGATCTGTAGGTACAAAACAATGAGAGTCGGTACGTTCAGAAAACATAGATTTAGAGAGATTTCCTTGGTGAGTGGGTTTCTTGGAAGACTTTGATTGACTCTTAGCCTTCTTTGAAGCCTCAATTTTTTAAGATTTCGGACACTTACCTTTAAGAATGATTATAGGAACTTCAATCTTGGTTTTACCTTTGTATGATGATGTATGCACGACTTTGGCAGGAGGAGAGGTTTTTGAATCTATTAAATGAGAATTTAACATTTCTGAAATAGTGTCAAAACGTTCTTTAAAATGGTTAGTTCTACACTTTATTCAGAACTTTGTTTTGCCAATTTTTCCTTGCTTTTTAAAAGAGCTTCTTGATAACAATGGCTTTCTCACGAGCTGTCCTTAAATCCTTTTCTAAAACATTTATTTTGTGATGAAGAACCTTTGTAGGAATGTAAGGATGAGAGATTGGTTTAACAGGTTCGGCTTTTATTTCAGTTGATGAATAGCTAGAAAAGAAGTCCTCCTCTAAAGTGGGTACTCTATAAGGATAACTGTTGTTTAGCCTCTCATATTTAAAAGAAATTTGCCTTTTTTTCATTTTCACTTATTTTCTCCTCCTCTTGGGTTAAGTCTTCTTCTGATGAGTGAAGAAGGAAGGTCTTGAACCCACGTCTCATATACCTTCTATCATAATACATTGGTAGAACTGATTAATCCTTTTCCAATAACTTAGGATTTTAAAAACCAATTCCTTATTTGCAATGATAAAACCTAGTTTCTTTGGGTTGATTTAGATGAATAGTTTGTTCAGTCTGACCCCGTTTTAGAAATTCATCATTTAGGGTTTTGATCCGTGAGTACAAACCTATTCTCTCTTCTTCAATCATTTTATATTTTCTTTGATTGTCTAAGTTTTCCACGTTTAAGGACTCTAAGCGTTTTGTAAGAACAGACAGTTCTGACTTCAAAGAACCTTTTTTTCTTAGTGATTGTATCAATACAATTCTTGGGGGAAGTTTTCCTATCCTCAACCATTACCTTTTCAAGCAAGAATTTCTTTACAAGTTCATGCTCATTCAACCAATTATTTTTGTACACAGTGGATTGTTCATTTTCAAAAATCAATTCATTCTTTAATTCATGTAGTTGAGCATGCAGTTCATCAAATTCATCACTAGATTTAAAATCAAATAAGGATTGTATATCAGATAAATCAGACGAAAATGAAGAACTTTGTACCTGGTTCATGAGACAGACTGGAGATATATCAACTTTCACCTCCTCGACAGTCTTTCATGTGTGGAAAGTCATTGAGTCATGATTGTGGACTGCAAAAGGTGGATCATCTAGATTGGAAACTAGAAAAACTTAGCAACTTAACAAGTTCGGATGCTGATGAATCTGAAATTCCTGATATGAAATTTAATGGCAATGGATCAAAATTTTCAAATCAGTCCGAGGTTGAAAGATCAGAAGATTTTCTAAGGATAAATATCCAAATTTGAAGCTCTACAGATGTATCCGAGGTTGGTAACTTGGTGAAACGTGGAACAGAAGTGGCTTTTGGACGCTGATTTTTCAGCTTCTCTACAGAAAAATGCCTGTAACTTCTTTCTAGAGTCGAAATAGGCCTCGAAATTTCCAGAATGAGCCAGTTCTGGAAATTGTATACTTGATTCAAGCTTCGTTTCGACGTATGATAGGCCCTGTAACGATATTCCAGTCAAAAGTTATAGCCTCTGGAAGCACTGAAAGTCACAATTTCGGATGGATTTGAAGTTTGGTGCGAAGAGTGGTCTGAATTTCGGATGTATGGTCCGAAGTTCGAATGTATGATGCGAAATTTGGATGGTATGGTCCGAAGTTCGGATGTATGGTCCGAAGTTCGGATGGATGGTCCGAAGTTTGGAGACTCGACATTGGAGATGGTCTAAATTTCGGATGGACAGTACCCAGAACTACAAAAATCCAACTCTAAATGATGTAATAACCCAAATAAATGATCCCTTAATACTCGAAAATAATAATAAACAACTTTTAAAAAAATTTCAACCTCTAATTTCTACAAATCTATTTTTAATATTGATGAATCACAATGAAATTTTGAAAACACGTGAAAGAATAAAATATCTATTAGATCCAAAAATTAATCCTTAAAGCACGCTGAAAACTAGCAAATAATGATAGGAATTAATTAATAATCATCAAACGATCACAGATATATCAAAATAAAGCAGAAAGAAACAGTTTATATTGAGATCAAGAATAAAAAACCGTATGAATATGGACGATTTTGGAAAGAACTCATGACAAATCTGAGATTTCAAGTTGAAATCCAATCTTCAAGCTCTGATACCACATGACAACTTTGATTCTCAATATATTTTGCACTCAAACACATAAATCAAACGATTTGTATTAAGAATATGAAGATTACAAAGAGAGAATTTTTGGCACTTAACCTCTAGGAACTTTCACACTCAAAACACACACTTAGGGTGGAGGCTACTCTTGTCAAGATCTAAATCACCTAAGATTAACTGGTTTGAATAAATCAGAGTTAAACCAATAACCTTGTTTTGAATCAAAGTCCAATTAAGAAGTTTGCGGAATAACACTTAACTTTTTTAAGAAAACTTTCAGAACAATAAAGAACAGACAATCAAATAAACACAATTATACATCAAAACCTTTATATTGCCAAACTCTGATTACAATCACCTCTAATCTGTTTGATTAGACGAAGAACACAAACTGTTCTTAGGGTTTTTCAACCTTAGAGGCTTTAGAAACTTAATCAGAAATGCAATTACAATATGAATTCTTAGGCACCGAGATTACATGAGAAAGACCTAGTCTATCTCTATTTATGGCCTTCTGATTTGTTTCCTTGACGAACTGTGATTTCTCTTGTAGTAGATATCTTTGGAAGATCTTCAAATCTTGAAATCTTTATCACTTCCTGATTTGTACCATTTTCTGTTATCTTTCTGTTGAGCAGCTTGAACTTCGACTCTGGCAGCTTGAACTTTTAAACTAGCAGTTCGAGCTTTGTAATTACACAGAAATACTACTAACAGTTTGAGAAATCCTAACTAACAACTTGACATACTTAGATTATTTCCGAACAATCTCCCCCTAACTTAAATTCTTAACAAAAGACTTAAAGTTTCTATACAAATAAGGAAATAAATACAAAGTAAAACTATTATACACAAACTAAGGCATCCAAAAACTTACATATTACAACTGTGCAAGCTTCTACCTTATAGCTTTGATGAAGTCTCTTTTAATTTCTTCTCTATCACATTCTATCTTCATTGAGCTCATCTGTTGTAGTCATTCTCTTGGTAAATCAAGGAATTCAAAACTATAGAATCTGCTGGACCCAAAGTACGTGTTTGATGTGAAACAATACGACCCGAAGAAGGTTCTGAAATTTGGTCTGAGATTACACTTCGGATAATTTTTTTTTACTTTTTAATAAAACAGTAGCAGATTAAGAACAAAAACCCATGTTTTATAAAACTGTGTTTTAAATCCTAAAAATCATACCTAAATGTTCGGTTTGAATTTATAAATAAGTTTTGTGAAAAACAAGTAAATAAAAACACCCAAAAATCTTGATTTTTTAAGCAAAAAACCATGAATAATAGCAAGATTATTTCCGATTCGATTTTTCAGCAAATAATCAGTAAAAGCATGTAAAGATTGAACATAAGTGCTCGAAATCAATACTGGAATATTTATCAATGACTATGAAGTATTAAAACACGTAAAAACAGAAGATTTAAATGGGTTTAAGGAGAAAACCGTGGGTTTGAAGAAGAACAACGATGAACACCAAGCAATATCAGTTGAAATCCACTTCTTTGGCTCTGATACCGATTGTTGTAGTAGTCCTAATAGATATTCAAGCACTCACACTCAATAAACAATGATTTAATCAACAGTCAAAAGAGAATAAACACTCAATCTTTCAAGAACTGAAAGAGAAGAAAAGTGTGCAGCCGCCGCTTTTCTATATTGAAAATGAGAATTATAACAAAAGGTTGGAAACCCTAGGCATGGGTTTCCTTTAAATACATACGTAAGTTTAAAGGGTTTACACTCTGCACCCCTCAAATTCTTAAAAAAGAAAAAAAACATTACATATAAAGGAAATGAAATTACATAGAAATGAAATAACAACTATCTAATACAAAATGGGACCACATGAATGAAATTTAATATTTAACAAACAAGAACGGCTACAAACAAGTACATATTATCTAAGTGTGGTGTATTTATTGGATTTGGTTACCCATGTAATGGTATGTGCCAACTTTGATTCCCAGTATATTTTGCACTCAAACACATAAAACCAAACGATTTGTATTAAGAATATGAAGATTACAAAGAGAGAATTTTAGGCACTCGATCTCTAGGAACTTTCACACTCAAAAATACACACTTAGGGTGGAGGCTGCTTGGAGGCTTCTCTAAGACCCTAGGAGAAAAATATTATGTATACCTTAGCTAAAATTGGAGGTTTGTCCAAACACTCCCCTCAAAGTCTAGGAAATTAAGATTCCCCACAAAGTAAACTATTCCTATTTACAAATAGAACATAGACTTTTAGTATATTTAATTATACACTATTTTAGGGCTAACAATCTCCCCTTTAGTGTATAATTAAATATTTACAATTAAGCTCAATTACACAAGCTTGAATTACAAGAAATAAAATTTCTAACAATCTCCCCCTTCTTGTAATCAAGGCTTGTATTCTTCTGAAGTCTAGGGCTCTAAACTATGATCTCTGAACTTTGAAGTATATCATTGACCTTCTTCAGATGACTCTCCCCTTAAATCTTTCAGATCGGTGGCTCTCCCTTACATTTAGTAGGTCTTTATCCGAAAGAACTTCAGCATACTTTTCAGCTCTTTTCAAAACATTCTCCGATGAACATGAGAACTATGATCATCATGTAATCCCTTCAGCTCTCCCTTAAAATGAATAACCTCAATGTGTCTTCAAATCTTCTTTCTTTGTCGAAGCAGATGATTATAGACTCAGAAAGAAGATATTACATTTCTAAACATCACAGACACAGAAAGACTTATCTCTCTCACGCTACAAATTAAACCAGTAACTCTCCCCCTCAATAACAGAATATAAACATTTACATCATAATATTTTCTCTCCCCTTCAAAAACAACAAATCCTTCATTACCAATATTCAGGACCAAAAGGATATTACAGTGAAGTTCATGGCTTTGCAACCTGAATATAAGAAAATGAAACAAATCCATTTGTAAGTAACAATCCAGATCCACATAAGAGTTCTGTTTGCATAATAGACTAAGTCTATGTGACCTACATTCAGCGCGGGCGTGACATTAACACTGGTAGGATTTCCAAATAATCATCATGAAATCCTTTATCATGAAAGAATCACTCATATTTGTTTCGGCTTCGTCTCGGTAGACAAGCTGTTTATAGTCACACAGACCACAGACTCCATGTGTTCTAGAATTGTATAACATCAAGCTCTAGACTCAAAGTGCATCAACTGAAGTCGGAGACCGGAGAGGATGTCTTCCTTATTTCAATATCAACAATATCCAAATGATATGTCGATAGAGTATGTGATATAACTCTGTGTGAATTGAAACAGAAGTCTTTTAAAAGATGACTGAGTAGCTAGGGGGTTTAGTGCATGTGTCACTGGGTCCATGACGTCTTGTTCAATACCTAATCACACTCATGGAATTTGGTGGTAGATGTAGGAAACCCAGCAGACTGACACGGTATTGGTAGGATTTTCTTTTTCTTTTAATCATTTCTCACCCCTCAGCTCTCGTCATTTTTTAACTATACTCCCTTCGGCTCACTTTTAAAATACAATGATAGTCCGAAAGCATAGCATTGTTAGCTCATGATGCACCCCCTTATCCTTTCGATAACCCCAATCATTTACATTTTACCTCAACTCGGCCCTGTTAGCACATTGTGGTAACTAACACTCCTCAACTAATTAACCTGAGAACCCTTAATCACACAAACTAAATTGGTTTGCTCCTTGGGTAGGTCATCTGGCTCTGGTTTAGACCATAGGAGCGATATATGACTAATCACACATATTGTGCATCATCAAAGTCAGCATGATATCTTGAAAGATATAGCAGTTGAGCTCATGGGGTATTTCAGAAGATGGATGAGATTTGAATGAATCAGACTATCATGAAAGAATTAGCTTGTTTGGAGGAAACTTGATGTTTGAGAGAATCAGAATATGTGGGAGAAATCAGAATATTTGAGAGAATCTAAGGAGGAATGATATCAAGATTATCACGAAGATTAGATCGATTAATCTTGGTAGAAATTTATTCAATCAGAGAATCAGATTATTCTAACAAAACCTTTTAAATTGTGCATTAGAGTATTCCATTATGCTTACACACTTTTCATTTAAGATGTCATCTTCAGAGCGCATCTGAAACTCCCCCTGCGAATAAGAACAGTATTAGTGAAACTTAAATTGTTATGAGCGAACTTCAAGAACAAAACTCAAACTCAAACTGATAATCATAAAAAGTAGGGAAATTCCAGATAAGTCGCGGAACCACAGATTTTAAACTAGGTGTTTAGAAACCATCTAAACATTAAAGAACGGGTTCTGATCTGTCTTGATGCAGAAGCCATTGCTTTGAAGCACGGGTTCTATTCGGAAGTAAGTAGAAGCCATCTTTTTGATAATTGGGTCATGAACTGAGTGATCAGAAGCCATTACTATGAAGTACAGGTTCCAGTCTGAAGTGATCTGAAAACCATCTGCATAAATTAAACCACTTTTGGTACCCATCGAAAGATGGGTCCTTTCTTGTTAGATCTTAGATTTCCATCGACATGTAACAGCACAACAGTAGGAATCCATTTAACATTTGACACATGTTTAGATGCAGAACCTTTTGGCACCCATTTGTATATGGGTCCAACGGGCTTTGAAACAGCCTTAGGTAATGGAACTACCTTTGGCTTAGGTGATTTTGGAAATGCCTTAGGCTTAGCCTTTGGCGATGGTTTTTCCAATTTGTCAAGCGGTGATAAGGCATGCATTTTTGTTTTCTAAGATTGGTGGCGTTTTCATTTTTCAGGATAGAGTACAAACTTAGTCATCTCAGGAATAGCACACTGAAAACTTTTTGGACATAATTGAAACAGATTGAAAAAAGAGTATTTCAAAGGATTACACGCAACATCCTTTCCTGACACACTAACACTGTTATCGATTTTCACGAAAAGATTCAGGCATAACTGCCTTTTTCACAAATAAACTGAGGTATTATTTTAGGAATCCTCCTTGCATGATCTGTAGGTACAAAACAATGAGAGTCAGTACGTTCAGAAAGCTTAGATTTAGAGAGATTTCCTTGGTGAGTGGGATTCTTGGAAGACTTTGATTGACTCTTAGCCTTCTTTGGAGCCTCAATTTTTTAAGATTGCGGACACTTACCTTTAAGAATGATTACAGGAACTTCAATCTTGGTTTTACCTTTGTATGATGATGTATGCAGGACTTTGGCAGGATGAGAGGTTTTTGAATCTATTAAATGAGAATTTAGCATTTCTGAAATAGTGTCAAAACGTTCTTTGAAATGGTTAGTTCTACACTTTATTCAAAACTTTGTTTAGCCAATTTTTCCTTGCTTTTTCGAAGAGCTTCTTGATAACAATGGCTTTCTCACGAGCTGTCCTTAAATCCTTTTCTAAAACATTTATTTTGTGTTGAAGAACCTTTGTAGGAATGTAAGGATAAGAGATTGGTTTAACAGGTTCGGCTTTTATTTCAGTTGATGAATAGCTAGAAAAGAAGTCCTCCTCTAAAGTGGGTACTCTATAAGGATAACTGTTGTTTAGCTTCTCATATTTAAAAGAAATTTGCCTTTTTTTTCATTTTCACTTCTTTTCTCCTCCTCTTGGGTTAAGTCTTCTTCTGATGAGTGAAGAAGGAAGGTCTTGAACCCACGTCTCATATACCTTCTATCATAATACATTGGTAGAACTGATTAATCCTTTTCCAATAACTTAGGATTTTAAAAACCAATTCCTTATTTGCAATGATAAAACCTAGTTTCTTTGGGTTGATTTAGATGAATAGTTTGTTCAGTCTGACCCCGTTTTAGAAATTTATCATTTAGGGTTTTGATCCGTGAGTACAAACCTATTCTCTCTTCTTCAATCATTTTATATTTTCTCTGATGTATGATGCGAAATTCGGATGGTATGGTCCGAAGTTCGGATGTATGGTCCGAAGTTCGGATGGATGGTCCGAAGTTTGGAGACTCGACATTGGAGATGGTCTGAATTTCGGATGGACAGTACCCAGAACTACAAAAATCCAATTCTAAATGATGTAATAACCCAAATAAATGATCCCTTAATACTCGAAAATAATAATAAAAAACTTTTAAACAAATTTCAACCTCTAATTTCTACAAATCTATGTTAATATTGATGAATCACCATGAAAATTTGAAAACACGTGAAAGAATAAAATATCTCTTAGATCCAAAAATTAACCCTTAAAGCACACTGAAAACTAGCAAATAATGATAGGAACTAAGAATCATCAAACGATCACAGATCTATCAAAATAAAGCAGAAAGAAACAATTTATTTTGAGATCAAGAATAAAAAACCGTATGAATATGGACGATTTTGGAAAGAACTCATGACAAATCTGAGATTTCAAGTTGAAATCCAATCTTCAGGCTCTGATACCACTTGACAACTTTGATTCCCAATATATTTTGCACTCAAACACATAAAACCAAACGATTTGTATTAAGAATAAGAAGATTACAAAGAGAGAATTTTTGGCACTCAATCTCTAGGAACTTTCACACTCAAAACACACACTTAGGGTGGAGGCTACTCTTGTCAAGATCTAAATCACCTAAGATTAACTGGTTTGAATAAATCAGAGTTAAACCAATAACCTTGTTTTGAATCAAAGTCCAATTAAGAAGTTTGCGGAATAACACTTAACTGTTTTAAGAAAACTTTCAGAACAATAAAGAACAGACAATCAAATAAACACAAACTTTGATTACAATAAAGAACAGTATCAAAACCTTTATATTGCCAAACTCTGATTACAATCACCTCTAATCTGTTTGATTAGACGAAGAACAAAAACTGTTCTTAGGGTTTTTCAACCCTAGAGGCTTTAGAAACTTAATCAGAAATGCAATTACAATATGAATTCTTAGGCACCGAGATTACATGAGAAAGACCTAGTCTATCTCTATTTATAGCCTTCTGATTTGTTTCCTTGACGAACTGTGATTTCTCTTGTAGTAGATATCTTTGGAAGATCTTCAAATCTTGAAATCTTTATCACTTCCTGATTTGTAGCATTTTCTATTATCTTTCTGTTGAGCAGATTGAACTTCGACTCTGGCAGCTTGAACTTTTAAACTAGCAGTTCGAGCTTTGTAATTACACAAAAATACTACTAACAGTTTGAGAAATCCTAACTAACAACTTGACATACTTAGATTATTTCCGAACAATCTACCCCTAACTTAAATTCTTAACAAAAGACTTTAAGTTTCTATACAAATAAGGAATAAATACAAAGTAAAACTATTATACACAAACTAAGGCATCCAAAAACTTACATATTACAACTGTGCAAGCTTCTACCTTATAGCTTTGATGAAGTCTCTTTTAATTTCTTCTCTATCACATTCTATCTTCATTGAGCTCATCTGTTGTAGTCATTCTCTTGGTAAATCAAGGAATTCACAAATATAGAATCTGTTGGATCTGTCTGCAAGTTTGAGTCTATATGTCATGGATTTTGCATATAGATCAATCTGTACAATCTTCACTTCCTTGGCAGCTTCTATATCCATTCTGGTGGATTCTGGATCAATCATGCTTCTAAGATCTTTTATGTTATTCTGAACCCATACTAATGGTGACCTAAAGTGGCTAGCTTTCCCAATATTGTGCATTTGAGTTAGCTCATCTCTAGTCATCTTCTGAACTATTTGGATCAGGTTCTTATATTCCTCTTCTGGACCAGTTTATCTTTTAACTACAAAATGATATACCAGATCAATATTGTCCATTGATTTGGCATACCAGTAAGTAATTGGTGGTTTTGAGAAGTCAAGTTGATCAAGGGCCTTTTCGATTTTCATTGCTTTCTGTAATTGTTGATCAAACATAACCCTTTTGACTTGGTCAAACTTTGCCTGCTGAATGACTTCTGGTTGAGGTGCAGCAATAGTTTGAGGAGGATCTTGGATTTGTATAGAGGAATTTTCCTTTTCTTTTGCCATTTCTCGGTCATACAAGGCCTGGAGTTTCTCTGTGGGCAATGATTGAGCAATTACTTTTGAAACACCAGCACTTGCAGAATAGCTTATCAAAAATCTTCTAAGCTCAGCCTTTGAAGGCCTTGTTGGCCTTTTTCTCTTCTTTTGTCCTTCTTTGACTATAAATCCACGTAAATAGTCTCCAAGGGTTTCATTATCCCCCATAGAGGCTTGGGCTTGCTGATCAAGGATTTGGTCTTGTTCTTCTGCCAGTTTTCTGGCCAATTCAGCATCAGCAGCAACTTGGGCTTCCTTTGAAACAAATTTGATCTTTGGTGTCTCAATCAGAATACCCTTTCCTTTGTCTGAGGCTGCTGCTTGAACTGTTGTTGTTGCTTGGACTGCTAAGGATGGTTCTTGAATGCTTTCCCAGATAAACACTCCTGGCTTTTTAAGAGAAACAGCTTGAGCTTCTGGACTAACAGTTTGAGAAACTGTTGGGACTGTTAGCCTAGAGGCTGAAGCTGCTTGAGGTGAACTTGAAACTGTTTGGACTGATAGTGGGATCTCCTGATTCTCCCCCTTTTTGGATGCATTGGTTTGATCAGAAGGACCAAAAACCTTTGCCAACAGGGTTTGAATCTGCCTTTCAAGCTTAATGATCTTTTTTCCATAGAGCTTCAACCCAAGTTGAAATTGGGAAAGCTTTTGCTGTTGGACTGCTGAGAGTTGTTGTAAAGCAATGACTTGTGAACCCTGTGCAGCAATTTTGGACTTGTAATGTTCCAACATAACTACAACAGGTTTCAGTGTGGATCCGTCAAAGCCATGAGTTGCAGACTAGCCTCAAGATCTTCAAATGATAAAGGGATTTGAGATCTATCACTGGCATCAATACCAGATGTATTAGAAGCATTTGGGCCCCTTTGTTCTTGGTACTGGAGACTTCCAGATGATGCTTGCACACCCTCTATTGCCATGGGAGTGGTCTTAGGTATGTTGGAACTGTCCTGTGCCCCTTGTGCAGAGACAGCAGTAGTTCCAGCCACAAAACCCATATGAACATCTTCAAAAGGGATGTTCACCTCCATATTGAGGGTGGGAGTGTCCTCAGTGGTTGCCCTTTCGATATGCTATGCAAGAGTATCCTCTTGCACAGGGTTATTTGGCTCTGGGAGTTGGACTAAGGAGGAAGGAGCACCTACAATCCTTTGTCTCTTTTTAGTGTATATTTTTAGTGGTGGGGCTGGGGAGGTACGTGTTGTAGAAGGATCGGAGGGGATATACGTATCATGAGGAGTGGGTTGGGATCCTGGGGGTGAAGTAGTAATGTGGGGCTGAGCCTGCTCAGGATCCTCTCCTCTGTATCTTGGAAAGATAGGCTGCATTGCTTGAGGCAATGATGCATCTGCAGCATGAAAATTGGCACTTTGTTTCAAAAGTATTTTCACAGATGGTAAAGAGTGCCTATGGGAAACATATATCCTTTTATGTAATTTTAAAGAATTGCAAGACTTGCAATTATTTCAGCCAAAAACTGAGGATACATCAAAATTTCCCATTCTTTAAGGCATGGTGCCTTAACATCCCTTGAAAATCATATTTGAAAAGTTGAACTGTTGGCCTGTTGATAAGCAAACTAGAGCAGTTGCAATATTTGAGGAAAATTCAGACCAACCAGTCCTTTTAGGGCTTAAACATTGTTGAAGAATGTGTACAAGGTATTTCCATTTGGGGCCAAAATGTGCTTTGTAAAAAGTGAAGGAATCAGTTGGGCCCCTATACCCTATTTCAAACAGTCCTTCATGTAAAGCAGTGAGAGATAGATCAGATATACCTGAAGCATCTTGCAAATGCAGATGCTGTCGAATGGACTCTTCTGTGATGGTGATGGTATGACCATCAATGGTAGATACAAAATAAGTGATTCCTTCTTGTGTACTCACAGTGGCTTTATTCCAGAATTGCTCTATGTGAGAGACGTATATAGTGGGGTTTACAGTAAGAGCATGGTTGATAGAAGAACGGTGAAGAAAATCCATCATTTCATGGAAGGGTTGCAGTTCAGCATGTTTGAGGGTGTATGGGAGGCAGTTGTGTTCTTTTACAAACTCCATTGGTGATCACAAACGAGAGATTCTAGGGATTGGTTTGTGGATTTGAAAATCGCACAGGGAGAGAATGAATAAGGCTTTGGAAGATATTTTGCAACTGGTAATTGCAACTGAACGAAACTGAGACTTTTAAGGATTTGGATTTTAAAAAATATCTAGTCCCGCGTATAACTTCCTGGAGAATGACTGAAATGCCCTACACACTTAACAGACCAAGTGAACAACTACCAGTCCGAGGAAATGAACTAGCAGCTTGAGAATAGTCTCAAGCTGTTAGTTATTTACTGAGCAGCATCTAATGAAATAGTGTCTCCCCCTTAACTAAGCACATATAGTAAATGGTTTTTCACATATTATAGAGGATGGTGATGCAAGATAGATTAATCCATGTTTACCATACCAATATTTGATACCAGAAAGGTGAATCTTCCTACATCAAAAGGTTTAGTAAAAAGATCTGCTAACTGATCATCAGTATGAATTTTGGTGACTTGGATTAACTTCCTTTCATTACAATCCCTTATAAAGTAAAATCTAATATCTATGTGCTTGGTTTTTGGAAACTTTACTGGATTTTGTACAATACTGATTGCACTTGAACTGTCAATGTAAATAGGAGTAGATAGAAAGTTCATACCTTAGTCTCTTAGTTGGTTCTGAATCCACATAACCTGAGAGCAACAGCTGGCAGCTGCAACATATTCTGCCTCAGTAGATGAAGTGGATACTATGGTCTGCTTTTTGCACTGCCAAGAGACTAGTCTTGCTCCTAGATATTGACATCCTCCAGTTGTTGATTTCCTGTCTATGTTGCAACCTCCATAGTCACTGTCAGAATATGTTGTTAGTTCAAGAGGAGAGTCCTTAGGATACCATAGGCCTAATTTTGGTTGACCTTTTAGATATCTAAAGATTCTAAAAACAGCATACAGATGTGAGTCCTTTGAGGCACATTGGAACCCGGCACAAACACAAATAACAAACATTATATCTGGTTTAGAAGATGTGAGATACAGCAGTGAACCTATCAAGGACCGGTACAAATGAATATCCACATCCACTCCTTCTTTATCTGCATCAAGCTGTTTATGAGTGTCCATTGGTGTGCTAGCAACCTCGGTATCCTTGTATCTAAACTTTTCCAGAATATCATCCACATACTTTGGCTGGATGATGAAGAGACCAGTCGGTTTCTGCTTAACCTGCAATCCTAGAAAGAAAGTTAGTTCTCCCATTGAACTCATTTGAAACTCTTTGTGCATCAGGGTCTCAAATTCCTTGCAAAGTATGTCATTTGTTGATCTAAAGATGATGTCATCAACATAGATCTGCACAAGGAGGATCTCTGATTTGATGTACTTTGTGAACAATGTCTTATCTAGAGTACCTCTCTTGAATCCATTCTGTAGTAGGTAGGAAGACAGAGTGTCATACCATGCTCTAGGAGCTAGGTGAAGCCCATAGAGTGCTTTGTCTAACTTGTAAACTCTGTCAGGATACTGATAGTCTTCAAACCCAGGAGGTTGACACACATACACCTCTTCATCAATTGTACCATATAAGAATGCAGATTTCACATCCATTTGATACACCTTGAACCCTTTGTGGCTTGCATAGGCTAGGAACAATCCGATGGCTTCAATCCTTGCTACTGGGGCAAAGACATCATCATAATCTATTCCTTATTCTTAAGTGTAACCTTGAGCTACTAGCCTTGCTTTGTTTTTTATCACTACACCTCTTTCATCCTTTTTATTCCTGAAAACCCATCTAGTACCAATTACCCTCTTTCCTTTAGGCAAGTCAACCAGTGTCCACACATTCTGAATCTTGAATTGCAAAAGTTCTTCTTGCATGGCTTCAATCCAAGATGGATTCTTCATAGCCTTAGATGCCTTCTTTGGTTCTAGTTGTGACATAAAGCATGCATGTTCAAAGGCAGCTAGACTGAACTCAGGAACTGCTTCATCAGAAACAATTGATTCCTTGTGCATCATATTCCTTGTATGCACAGGTGTGCGTGGATCTCCCATTATCTGGTTGAAAGGATGGTATTTGTGAACTCTGAGTGTAGGTTCACTTTCTATTGGAATTGAGCTTCCCAGATTGGTGTCATCACCTTTGACACTTGATGATTCTGCTTCAGTAACTGGTTGATTTGGAGTTGGAACTGATTCCCTATTAGATGGAGCTGTCACTTCAGGACCTGGGAGTGGCATCTCAAATTTTGTATCTCTGTCTTGTTGATCAGTTAAAACTCCACGTGGATCACAAGAAAGAAGTGGTAGAATGGTGTATTCATCCCATCTACCAGAATCTTCAATAGTCTGATTTTTTATGCTGGCGGCATGAGAATTTACATTGGCAGCATGAGAATTTGTGTTACCAGTTTGATCATTGGGTCCAACTGTTCCTGCAAAATACTCATCAAAACTTAGAGATTTTGTTAGAGAATCTAAGTCAAATAACCAATCAGGACCAGTGCCTTTGATATTTGCAGTATTTTCATTAAACTCAACATTGCACTTTCTTCAATGACTTAAGAAACACCGTTATAGACTCTATAGGCTTTGCTCTGTGTGGAGTAGCCTACAAAGAATCCTTCTTCAACCTTGCTCTCAAACTTACCCAAGTGAGTTTTAGTATGCAGGATAGTGCATGAACAACCAAATGGTTTTAGGAAGGCGACTAAGGGAATCCTATGATGGAATAACCCGTATGGAGTTTTCCCTTGTGACTGGACAACTTGAACTCTATTTAGAACATAGCAGGCTGTATTTACTACCTCAGCCCAGAAGGTCATGGGCAATTTGGAATCAGCTAGCATGGTTCTAGCAGCCTCTATTAATGTTCTATTCTTCCTTTCAGCTACTCCATTTTGTTGTGGTGTTCTAGGTGCACTGTATGGCTTTGCAATTCCTTTTGACTAACAGAAACTGTTTAGGATTTGATTTTTAAACTCAGTTCCATTGTCTGAACTGATCACCTTTACTTTTAAGTTAGAATGGTTTTCAATTTTTAGAATAAAGCATTTGACCAACTCAGCAGTCTCAACCTTAGTCCTAAGAAAATAAACCCATGTAAACCTGGTGAAATCATCAACAATGACTAAACAGTAGGCTCTTTTATTCAAACTCAAAACAGAGGTTGGACCAAAAAGATCCATATGAAGAAGATGAAGAGCAGAAGAGATTGAATTTACTTCCTTGGCCTTATGAGAAGTTTTGTGTTGCTTGCCTTTGAGGCAGGCTACACAATGATCATTGTTGGTACACCTTGTGTGACGATAGCAGTCTAAGTGATCCTACATTGTGGTTTAGCAAGTGTTTGTTATATATGGTTGATAGTTATTATTGTTTGTGTGTTTGAACTTGATGTAACGTATTACAAGAAGTTCAAACATAAAGATCAAAGATAAAATCAATCATAAGGTAAAAACATAAGTTTCAATACTAAGTTGAGTATGTGAAATAGTAGATTCGAATTATATATAAGGTTTGACATTCGAATCTGTGTCAGATTCGAATGTAGACCTAGATTCGAAGCTAGGCAGATTCGAGAGTGTCTATGAGGACAAACTCGAATGGGCCTTGGGCCAGATTCGAGTTTGGCCCATAACAGACTCGAATTAGCCTCTATAATTAGGGATAGACTCGATTAATTATCGGACTTTTTGCAGAATTCGAGAGTGATTAAGCAAAAGGCGATCTCGAGTTTATCATCAGTGTTAGTGCCGTTTCGGAGAGAATTAGTTCGTAGGATCGTTCGTGTGTCGTTCGTTCAGCTTCTGATAGTCTCCGTGTTTCTTGGTGAGAGTTGTTTCCGTCTACCCGTTAACGAGGATTCCGCACTCGTTGACGGTTCCGCGTCTAGATAGATCTCGTAGTGGTAGACCTTACAAGTGGTATCAGAGCCTACGGAGTGTTCTTGGTGTTCTTCGTGTTCATCTAGATACATTCTAGGTTTCTTGACGCTTTTGGACGATTTTTCTCTCAAAATCGTGTTTTTCGTGTTCGTCGAGCTTAGCAAATAGTCATCCGGGAAATACTTTGTGTTTTTCACGTTTTTGATCGAAATCAATATTTTTCATTGGAAAAATATTGATTTAATCTGCAAAACGTTAAAAAAATCAAAGTATTAGCCGTTTTTCGAGTTTGCGGCGCTCGAATCTATTAGGTGTAATTAGGGTTACACTTAGCCTCGAGTCTAACCAAATTCGCTCCTTTCGAGTCTGATACAGTGTGGTTTCGAATCTAATTCGAGTTTGTGCTACATTCGAATAGGGTCTCGAGTCTATTTACCTTCGAGTTTAATTCGAGTTTAGTTTAGTATCGAATAGGGCTTCGAATCTGCTGTGTCTTCGAGTTTGCACTGACCTTCGAATCTTAGGACTTTTCGAATCTGACATAATTTCGAATTTAATTGAATTTCAACACTTAATCGAATTTAATCCCAAAAGATTTAATCTAAATTAGATTCGAATCTACCTAGTTCGAAAGAATTAGTTTAAGTCAGTTTCGAATTAAATTAATTAAGTTCAAATTCAATTCCTTTTGAAAAGATGTCAAATCTTCAAAAAATTCCTGGAAATGGACCACGAGGTTGGGAAGGCAAACACTCCGCCTAAGCTGATGAAAATCGAGGATTATTACTGGTGGAAAGATCGGTTTACCGATTCCGTGCGTTTTAATGATATGCGCATGTGGGTATGTATTGACGAAGGATACATTCCACCAATTTCTGAAGTTGAAGGCCGTCAGAAAGTCTTATCATACCAGATGATGAAGGAGGATGATAAGAAACTGTATGAAGCCAAGAACAAAGCTTTCTCGATAATTAGAATGGCGTTGCCTCAGGATATACTACACACATTTAGGACTCAAAAGACGTCGAAGGAACTTTGGGAGTCTCTAGAGAAGAGGTGTGAGGGTAATCCTAGGGTTCGTAGAAAGCGTACGGAGCTGTTGAAACAACAGTTTGCGATCTTCAAGGCGTTAAAGGATGAGCAGCTGGATGATACCATCACCCGGTTCTATCATCTGTTGACGGAACTTGAAAGTCATGGGATTGAGTATACTGACACCGATAAGAACAACAAGCTTCTTGATGCCTTACCAGCCAAATGGGCTATGTATGTGGCAATGATCAAGCTTAATGAAGACAAGTATTATACTCAATCTCTGGAGGATATCGTGGGAACGTTGCGGGCATATCACTTCGAGCTACTGAAGGCCGAAACTGATTACGAACAAGTCCAGAATCCAGCGATGTATTTTGGAAAGTCAACAAAACCTTCAGCAATCGCCGATCTGAAGACTGCTACAGCGTTTTTCACCGGAGAAACGTCGTCACCAGCAGAGACTGATGACACATTGAATCGAGCGTTCTTAGGATTAGGAAGATCAAAAGAACCGCAGCCTCAAGTACAACAGGCATCGACATCTCAGAGCTATTCGAAGATGCCCATGAGCGCTAAATCAGCGGAAGAACATTTGAATCTGCTTGCTTCATTTGTGGCCGCTTACGGGAACTGTGTTCAAGGGAAGATTAATGATCCTGCTCTCTGGGATGAGGACTATGATCAGGTCGACCCTGATGACCTTGAGGAAATGGATCTTAAATGGCAACTGGCCATGGTAACCCCGGGTTAAGAGATTCATCAAGAGAACTGGGAGGAATTTGACGATGAACAACAAGGGGATTGGATTTGATAAGTCCAATGTAAAGTGCTACAACTGTCAAGGTCTGGGACACTTCGCCAGAGAATGTCAGAGGCCGAAGGTAGAAACGTACCAAGGGCAGAGTCAGCATCAGGGACAGTTTCAGAATCAGTCTCAACAACGATACCTTCCAAGTTCATCTAACGGTCAAGCCAACCTAGCTGGTCTACTATCCAATGTCACTTCAGACAAACAGCTAGATGGTACTTATGACTGGAGCTCACATCCAGAATCAAATGCTCGGGCTTTTATGGCTGAAGTTACGGAGACTGGGTGTGAAGGGGAAGAGCAGACCACAAGGGAAACCAGTCCGATGTGGGTGGAAAAGACGAATGATCAGACAGTTCTGGAGTTTGCTGCTCAGATGGCCAACGTGGAATCTGATAACTCAAAGGTTAGTCTGACTTACTCTCTTTTTCGTGAATTATGTGCGTTGTGTGTTAATTCTAATGATAGGTTAAATCTAGTCTTAGTTACACATAAAACCATAACTGCTCAAAATGAGAATTTAAAAATTGAAAACGCTAGCCTGAACGATATTAAGCAAGATCTTAAAGAAAAACTTAAGGCTGATGCTCAAGACGTAATAGTTCTGAAAGACAAACTGAGTGAGCAGTGTGTTAGGATAGAGCTTATGTATGAGCATGTAGAGGTCTTGACCAAAAACCTTAAAGACAAAGACATAGAGCTAGCTGAAACAAAGGTAAAGGTAGCAGAGGCCAATAGTAAGTTAGAAAAGTTTAGGAATTCAAGCCTGAACCTAGGGTAAGTTTTAGACGCCCAACGCCAGTCTAAAAAGCCTGTAGGTCTAGGATTTCATGAAATTCCTCCACCTTTTAATGCAAACTATGTGCCTCAGCCTCAGGAGAAAACTGACAAATCAGTAGACTTAGAGGACATACCTGAACCTATATCTGAGCATATAGTAGAAAATACACCTAAGGTGGCTGACACAACTGTCAAGGTCAAGAAAGTCAAATTTGTGTCTTCCTCCAGTGAAACACCTGCAGGAAAACATAAAATTGATTGGGCTAATCAGGACGATGAGCCAGTCACAATAGATGTACAAAAGGACCAAGACACTAGTGAGACACCTAAGTCTAAGGGAACACACAAGAAGTCCATAGATAAGATGTCTTGCTTCAGATGTCATGAAAAGGGGCATGTTGCTTCTCACTGTCCGCTTAGGAAAGCCGAAGTTACACCTAAGACAGTGAACCCAACACCTGTTAGGCCCTCAACCAATGTGGCAAGCACTAGTAGTTCTCAGAGTACCGAGAAAACTGTGCAGGCCGCACCAAAACCAGTTGTGAAACAAACACCGGTAAAAGTTGGACCAAAGGAAGTGGTTAGGACAAATTCACCGAATCGTGTCATTAATCAATCTAGGTCAGCACCTCAACAAGTCTATAGGAGCACAACACCTAGCAGGTCACACACTCCAGTTAGGTCTCATACTCCTGTTAGACAATACGCACCGGTAAGAGCTCATGGATCACAGTCTGAAATGCAATATAATAGGAATTATTCTAGAGCTCCACAACAAATGCCTACTCAAAGGCAAAGAGTGAATTTAAATCACTCGGCACCACAACAAACTCCTGTTCAACGACCCAAGTCACCTGAAAGGCGAGATGGGTATTTGAAAGAGTTTAAGTATGTGGACGAGAATGGTATAACCAAGTCAGTCATGGCTTGGGTTCCCCGTGATAACTAACCTATTTTCTTTCATGTGCAGGAGATTACTACAGGTCCAAACAACAAATGGTTCGTCGACAGTGGATGCTCCAGGCACATGACAGGGGAACGAAGTCTCCTTACAGACTTCAAGGGTGGGACTCGGGGGTTTGTATCATTCGCCGGTAACAAGGGAGGAAACATCACGGGTACCGGAGTGGTCACTAATGGGACGATCAAGTTGGACCAAGTTTATCACGTTGATAAACTGGTTCACAATCTCATTAGTGTATCTCAAATCTGTGACAAGAAGAATTCAGTGTTATTCACTGACACTGAGGCGTTAGTGCTAAAACCGGGATTCAAGATTCCTGAAGAATGGGTATTGATGCGGGAACCAAGGAAGAATGACTTGTACATGCTTGATATGAACAAGCCGGAGACTTCGATGGGGCCAATCTGTTTATTATCCAAAGCTTCGGAGACGGAATCGGTATTATGGCACAGACGCATGGCTCACTTGCACCTAAGAAAGATGAACTACATAACGAAACATGGATTGGTGCAAGGTGTGCCTATGAAGAGCTTTCAGTTCGAGGACAAGTGTCTACCGTGCAAGAAGGGCAAACAACATAAGAAGACACACAAGTCCAAGACGCAGAACTCCATAACCTCAACATTCGATTTGTTGCATATGGATCTTTTCGGCCCAATCAACAAAAGGAGTATCGGAGGTAGTTGGTTCTGTTTAGTTATCACTGACGATTACTCACGCTTTTCTTGGGTTTTCTTTTTAGGTACAAAGGACGAGACGGCTTCCAAGCTCATCGGGTTCTTAGACCAAGTGGAGAATTATTACGGAACAAGGGTTAAAAGGATACGTAGTGATAATGAAACTGAGTTCAAAAACACTATAATTGGTGTATATTGCCTCTCAAAGGGCATAGTGCATCAATTCAGTGCACCATATGAACCTCAACAAAATGGGGTGGCCGAACGTAAAAACAGGACACTGATTGAGGCAGCTAGGACTATGTTGTCGGATTCAAAGCTTCCTACCATGTTTTGGGGGGAGGCAGTGAATACTGCATGTCACATTTTAAACAGAGTCCTAACTGTCAAATCTGTGAACAAAACATGTTATGAAATTTTGAATAAACGGCCACTTAATTTAACTGGATTCGAACTGTTTGGGGTACCATGCACTCTTTTACGTACAAAACATCAACCGAAGTTTGGTGAAAAGGCTGACGAAGGATACTTCCTAGGTTATGTGCCGAACTCACCAAACAAACGGGTTTTAATAAAACAAATGGTACAGTGGAAATTGTGTATAACATTGAAGTCACAAGTTATACACATGAACCCCAAACTGGTCCGGAATGGATATTTGACTATGATAAATTATTTGAGTCATTTAACATTCCTTTGGATGATAATGCAGGTACAATCGAAAAGGACATGGCGACGTTGCATCTGAATGACGATGGCCATATCTTTCCGAGGACTACGTTTGAATCCACATCCGAGCCTACTGCGACTGTAGATGGATCTCCAGACGTTGATGATCAAGAAGCACCTACCACTGAGAATCAGACTCAAGCAACAAGTTCCAACTCTGAGGAAAATGTCCACGAGGAGGAAAATGTAGAGACTGAGCCTGTTCCCCCATTAGGTGAAATAGGATCTAACTTAGGAGATAATCTGAGAGTTGACGAGATAGAGACCTCTAGGATTAACAAGAACCATCCTATAGAAAGCATCATAGGAAATCCTAACGAGGGTGTGAGGACGAGGAGTAGTGTAAATAACAACACTGTGTTGTTGTCGATGATAAACGACTCCGAGGCATATCATACCTGTCTCTATTCGTGTTTTATATCGCAAGTAGAGCCTAAGAATGTGCAAATGGCACTTAAGGATAACTCCTGGGTTGAAGCGATGTAGGAAGAACTCTCGCAGTTTAGGAAACTAGAAGTGTGGGAGTTAGTTCCATTACCTCGAGGGGAAGTTGCCATAGGAACCAAATGGGTTTTTAAGTGCAAGAGAGACGATCGGGGTATAGTCACGCGCAACAAGGCTAGGTTAGTTGTAAAGGGTTTCAACCAAGATGAGGGAATCGATTACAACAAGGTATTTGCACCAGTAGCAAGGCTGGAAGCCATTAGGTTGTTTCTAGCTTTTGCCTCCTTCAAGGGATTTAAGGTATATCAATTAGATGTTAAGAGTGCTTTCCTATATAGGATAGTGAAGGAGTTGGTGTATGTAGAACAACCGCCCGGATTCACAGATCCAAAATATCCTGATAGAGTATATCGCTTAGATAAGGCTCTATATGGATTGCATCAGGCACCAAGGGCGTGGTACGAGACTCTATCCAACCATTTATTAGAGAACGGGTTTGAAAGGGGTAGGATAGATAGTACTCTGTTTGTTAAGAGGAAGGGAGAACATTTTATCTTGGTACAAGTGTACGTCATTGATATCATTTTTGGATCATCAGACGAACAGATGTGCAAAGATTTCGAGAAGGTGATGAAGTCGAAATTCGAGATGAGTGCTATGGGAGAATTAACTTTCTTTTTGGGGTTACAAGTTGACCAGAAGAAGGAAGGGATGTTTATCCATCAGACGAAGTATGTCTATGACATATTGGAGCGTTTCGGGATGGAAGGAACAAAATTGACTGCCCATTTCAGCACGCCGATTCAAGTGAATCACAATCTCGGACTGGGTACTGAAAGTGATACCGATGTGGATCCGACATTATATCGGGCCATGATTGTATCACTTATGTATTTAACTACTTCAAGACCTGACATCATGTTTGCTGTGTGTATTTGTGCTAGGTTTCAAGCGAATCCGAAGGAGATGCATATGAAAGCTGTGAAGCGGATTCTACGATACCTCAAGTCGAAACCGAAGCTGGGACTTTGGTATCACGCGGAGGGAGATCTAGAGTTGGAGGCGTTCACGGATTCTGATTACGGAGGATGCAGCTTGACGCGCAAATCAACAACTGGAGGTTGTCAGTTCCTAGGAGGGAGATTGGTATCCTGGCAATGCAAGAAACAAACATCGGTAGCCGTGTCAACGTGCGAAGCCGAGTATGTTGCTGCTGGTAGTTGCTGCTCACAGGTTCTGTGGATTCAACAACAATTGCGGGATTACGGTTTGGCTTACACTCAAACTCCCATTAGGATAGACAATCAATCTACAATTGCTATAACTAACAATCCAGTTAAACACAACAAAACAAAGCACATAGACATTAGGCATCATTTTATTCGTGATTGTGCTGAAAAGAACTTAATCAAATTGGTAAAAGTGGCAACAGAAGATAATAATGTTGATTTATTTACCAAAGCATTTGATAAGTCACGGTTTGAATATTTAATTCAACTAAATGGAATGCGCAACCCAGAGTAATTTGGCCTTAGTAGTAGTTTATTTCCTTTTATAGCTGTAGTATTTCTTTCTTTTTACAGTAAGTCTGCTAATTTAGGATAGTGTCTATTTTTAGTAAGTTCCTATTTTTAGTAGGATAGTAGGTTATCTTATTTTATTGCTATTTCTTATGAAAAACAAAAGAAAAAAGAGAGAAAATTATAAAAATACAAAAAAAAAAAAGAGAATATCAGAAAAAAGAGTTAAGTCTTAGAAGCATAGGTTCAAAGTGACGAAAATTAGCACAGTCGTTACAAACTCTAAGTGTTTAGGCTTTCACACATAATGCAACTAAATTCTAAGTGTTATACTTTAGTTTAGTTTGATGTGTTGGTAGGCATAATACATATAAAGGGAGTCTCAAGGCAAATAAAATATTCAAGAAAAAGTCAAACGTGTCACTAACTTAGATGTACGACCAATCGGTCTTAATTTTTATGTACAAGACATACAAACTTTGAGTCTAAATGAGGTATGCAAACTTTCTGGGGATGTATGGCAACATCAAATACATCTTAAAATGGAAATAATAGAAAAATCATATAAAATTGAGAGTCGAAGACATGTAACTTTGTTGTACGTAAGTACAGACCTGTTGCCTCTGTTTAGATTCGGGTTAGCAAGATATGTCGCTTTGTTGTACGTCGGTACAGACCTGTCACCGCTGTCTTGCTAGCTTTAAGAATAAACCTTAAGTCAAACTAAGACACTTTGTTGTATGAAAATACAGACATGTGTCTGATGTTTGTCTTTTAAAGAAAGTTTGCAAATACCAACAAGTTAGAATCTTTGTCTGTGTGCCTTGATCATAAAAGTATGTCTATGTCTGAGTCACGTAAGATAATTTCATGATAAATAAAAATGCCAAGGGATATTCTGAAATGTAGAATGTTTATAGGGGTAAATACCAACAATCGGCTATATGAGTATGTCACGACAAACAATCAAAGGAATCAAAAATTACTAAGTGTGAAAGTTTAAGTACCGAGAGTGAGTATCAGACACCGCTATCTGATTGAACCTTTCTTTGACTATACTCATCAAAAATATTTTGTTTACTATTTAGCTTAGGTTTTAAAGTTTAATAAGTATAGCTTAAGTCTAAGTTAAATTTTTTGGTCAAAATTTTTATTTTATTTTTTTTTATTATTTTTTTTTTTTTACTTAGGTAAAAGGTCAAAAATTTCTGAGGGTGCATTCATAGTTGGATGAAATAAACACTGCGTGAAAAATCTTGTGCTTAGGGTAAAAGAGTTGGCATAGTTTATCTCGTTACACAATACCGTTGAAAAAGTAGAAAAGGTTGAAAAAGTTGAAGTTATTTCAAAATTTTCGAAATTTTTCTAAGTGTTTGGTGTTATTCCAGTTTAGGACAGACTCGAAATTGGGTTGCTTCGAATCTGTCAGTAGATTCGAGTCTGGCCTTAGATTCGAAGGTTGGTTGTATATATAGGTTAACAGTAGAGTCATTAACTCCTTACTGTTTTCGAATCTATATCCTCGAATCTATTTAGGTGATTTCGAATCTATTGCTCGAGTCTATCGTTTTCCACATAAACGACAATTTGTCGAGTTTCTTGCTTGGTGTTTCGATTCTACTGATACTTCTAGGTATAATCAACTTGGTTGTACAAGATTCATGTAGTTTTATACATCATATAAGCCAAAATCATCCATTTTTGAAGGTTTATGGGTCGAAAACGGATTTTTTCAAAATTACTAAGTTTGGACCAATAAATAGTCAAATTAAATACACAAATCGGTGATTAGAACCTAGTTGGACTAATGTATGTGATTTGCTAAGTTCAAAATGGTTAAAATCTTGGGTTTTTGTTGAAACCTTGGCCAACTAGTTTTCGAATCTGTTCATGGACTTTCTCGAGTTTGTCAGTAAACTCGAGAAGACCATGTCCTTCGAATCTATCATCAAACTCGAAAGGAGGATTTATTCGAATCTGTTACTTTATTTGAATTATTAAATTTAAATTTTATTAAACTTGTAGAAATTCTTTTGTGTTAATTTTGTACTTAATCAAGTTCAAAATTAAACAAATTTGAATTTAGGCAAGTTTATCGATTTTTTTTAATTCTAATAGTTTATTTATTGTGCAGATATGGCTGTTCGAGTTTTTGTGCCGAAGCACAATATGGTCCTTCACCCCGACCATCATATCCCTGAGGCGCAGGGATATCGTCAAATGTTGGATTTCCTAGTAGAATCTAAGATAGCTTTTGCATTATCCCATAATATTCAGATTGTAATTCCATATGATCGCCAATTTTATGACCATCTTCAGGTGGACTGCTCTGTCACCCCGACAGTGCTGAGAACCAGAATAGCTGGACAACCGCTAGTGTTTTCTGCGGATATGCTGCGTCAGGTGTTGCAGCTGGGTTCACAAGAAGAAGAGTCTGGGCCTATGGACTTTCCACTAAGTATTAGGCAGGCAGCATTTCAGAGAATGGGTTACAGCCCTAGATGTAACGAAGGCCTCTTATATGAAGAGCGGGCTTATTGGCCAATGGAGATTTTTGGCTCATGTTTTCATGGTGTGTTTTGCAGCTAAGAAAGCCGGTTTTGACTATATAGTCTCGAAGATCCAGTCTGGGATGATCGCGTTAGTATATAATCGGCCATTCAGCTTTTCAGAAATGTTTTTCCCGGAATTCGTTCACCAAATATCGGCTCCAGAGCAGCAACAATTTTTGCTGTATCCTCGGTTCATCATGATGCTAATCAGACATTTCTTGCCGACTTTGCCTCAGCTGAATGAAATACAAAGTGTCGCGGTGATGGATAAGAGAATTTTTGCTGATTGCTCCTCACACAGAGGAAGGCTGGCGGTTCCGGTCGAGCGACCGTTGTTTGGAGCTATTTTAGATAGGAATTTTGAAGCCCCAGATATTGCCAACTGGGCAGGGGAAGTTGAAGTTCAACCGAGACAGCCACTGCAACAACAAAGACAACAACCGCGAGCACAGCCTCAAAGGAGAAGACAAAGAGCTACTGCCAGTCAGACTCAGGCATCAAGGCCTTCTACGAGTCAGCAGCCAGAGGTACAAGAAGCCGGGCCATCGAATGTCCCAAATGAAGCTGATCAGTTGTGCCAGACTCTAAATGAAATTTGGGAGGCAGCTCCTCATGCCAATGAAGATATAGCTGCAGCATTGGTGGGAGAATTACTTGAGCCTCCAGAGGGAGAAGAAGATGTGTTGAGAGATGTGGACGAATATGTGCCAGAGCAGACTGGTAATGATGAGTCATCATCTGCAACCGAATCAGAAGAGATGGAGGAAATCGAAGTTGAAGCTCCAGAGTCAGAATCTACAGAACCTCATATTCAAATAGGAACTTATGGATCACGGTTAGTAGTTAATGAAGAAGCTTCAAGGAGGCGAGTAATAAGAGAGTCTGATGAATCCGATTTTGAAGAAGAGGAAGTTGCACCTTTAGTGACGAGGCAACGGGCCAAGCGTCATAGATTCATGCAAGGATCATCTTCAGCATCAGTAGATCAACCAGAAATTCAGCAACCTCAAAACCCTCAAACTCAGGAACCTCAAACCACCTTTCCACCACCACCACCTCAAGATGAACCGTATATCCCATCGCCAATCATTCCAATGCTAATTCAATCCATCCCATCAACCTCATCCACATATGCTGAAAATCAAAGGTTTCTGCGCCTAAAGGATCGAGTTGACTTCCAAGAAATCCAAATCTTTGGACTAACAACGGCAATCAATGAAATTCAGAGTCATAACGAGAATGCCGAAAACTCAAAAAGATTGTGGAGAAAGTTCAGGAAGAGAACACAGAGATAAAATCATTTGTAGCAGATCAGGAAGCTGAGATAAGGACGATGTGCTCCCTAATTGAGCAGTTAATGAATAATTTACAGGCTCAGGGGGAGACGTCGTGCCGTGATCAAGAAGCACAGAGGCCGAGGGATGATGATGAAGAAGATAACCAAGGCAATGATCCCAGCTCTCAAAGACAGGATGAGCCAGTAGATTTTTCTGCTGCTCAGGCTGCTCAATCTCAGGGGAAGCCAAGTCAAGCAGGAGGAGAAGTAGGAGAAGCTAGTTCATCTAAGCCTACGGATTTTGAGATTACTGAGATGATAGATGCTCTCATGGATCTTGATGACGATCCGATGGATTTGGGTTTTGATTTTGAAGATGAAATGGAAGAGCTGGAAGAGGGTGAGTTTGTGCCTGAAGATATTGTTGACTGGAGATCAGATGATGAGGTATGTGCTGATGAGGACGATGAAGCTGATGAGATCGTCGTGCAGCAAAACCCTATCACTGATACATATATAATAGAAGGCAATGATGGTGTTAACCTAGAAGTGGTGAATGCTGCGTTAAATGTTGAGCCATCTGTAGATGAACCTGCCAGAGAACTAACAAATGAAGAGAAACGAAAGTTGTGGTTCAGGGCTGAACAGAAGGAGTTAGAGCTTAAAAAGAAAATGAGGGTGTCGGGTACTGGAAAGCTATCAGGAAGCATATTAAGCTGGTTCTTTGATCGAGAACTGCAGCTATTCATAATCAAGAGGAAAGACGGGCTCTAGTACCTGAAGCGAACTCTGAAAGCATTCAACTCACTGCCAAAGATTGAGATTAAGGCGTTAGCATGGAAAGATCTGATTAATATTGGCAATGATCCCTACGCAGATGTAATTGCAAGAATCATAAGGAAAGAGGGAACATCAAGAAAATTTGAACGCCTGAATCCAAGGGTAGGAAGAAGAGTAGAGGATCCTTCTCGTATTGATCCTCTAACTGGGCGACCTTGGATGAAAATTCAATACAAACCCGTAAGGTGTCTAAGGAAGGTGCCGCTCAAGCCTATGCCACAGAATGTCTTGAAGAATCTGCATTGGTGGTATGCTGAAAGTGAGACTGGAGAAGCGGTGATGGAAGATTTTGAAGAAAATGTTATTCTTAGAATCTATGATCCTCTTCATCTGGTAAACCTTTCTAGAGATGATCTTCAAATTTTGCATGCTTGTAAGATTTCTAGTGATGCTCATATGGATAGTGAGGCTAGGAAATATGAGAATGTGGTTAAAGTATGTGTTGAAAAGGGCTTGTATGCAGGAAGTAGTTTGAATAAATAATAAACAAAGTTCTTGATCAAATGTGTGAATTATTAGAAGCTATCGTCAAGGGGGAGTCTGTTGGTACACCTTGTGTGACGATAGCAGTCTAAGTGATCCTACATTGTGGTTTAGCAAGTGTTTGTTATATATGGTTGATAGTTATTATTGTTTGTGTGTTTGAACTTGATGTAACGTATTACAAGAAGTTCAAACATAAAGATCAAAGATAAAATCAATCATAAGGTAAAAACATAAGTTTCAATACTAAGTTGAGTATGTGAAATAGTAGATTCGAATTATATATAAGGTTTGACATTCGAATCTGTGTCAGATTCGAATGTAGACCTAGATTCGAAGCTAGGCAGATTCGAGAGTGTCTATGAGGACAAACTCGAATGGGCCTTGGGCTAGATTCGAGTTTGGCCCATAACAGACTCGAATTAGCCTCTATGATTAGGGATAGACTCGATTAATTATCGGACTTTTTGCAGAATTCGAGAGTGATTAAGCAAAAGGAGATCTCGAGTTTATCATCAGTGTTAGTGCCGTTTCGGAGAGAATCAGTTCGTAGGATCGTTCGTGTGTCGTTCGCTCAGCTTCTGATAGTCTCCGTGTTTCTTGGTGAGAGTTGTTTCCGTCTACCCGTTAACGAGGATTCCGCACTCGTTGACGGTTCCGCGTCTAGATAGATCTCGTAGTGGTAGACCTTACAATCATCACATATGAACTCCTTTTGTGGTAAACCTCTTACCAAGTTATTTTTTACTAAAGCATTCATTGATTTGAAGTTCATGTGACACATCCTTCTGTGCCAAAGAGCAGACTCATTAGATGATGTTTTGGATATTAAACAGCTTAAAGTACTTGCTTTGGATAAGTTTTCTATGTCCAAACAGTAGACATTGTCCTTTCTTGGTGTTCTAAGTAAAACAAGATTTTCAGGTATTTTAAAATCTTTTGATAGGACAATGCATTCAGAGTCTGTGAATAAAACAATATTCTGTTTGTCACACACTTGAGACACACTTAGTAAGTTATACTTCAGTTGTTCAACATACAGTACATCATTAAATATCATATTACCTGCTTTGACAGTACCTTTACCTGTCACCTTACCTCCTTTGGAGTTTCCACCAAAAGCAACATATCCTCCTTCAAAGCTTTTGAAATTTGACAAGCATTCTGAATTGCCTGTCATGTGCCTGGAGCAGCCACTATCCACATGCCATCTTGTCTTATGTTGGTTTTTATGATTGCCCTGCACAAGAAAAAGCTCAGTTAGTAGTGGAGTAAACCCAAACCAAGTTGGTTTTGGGTTGTCCTTGTGCATTAACATAACTAAATACTATTTGTGTCTTTTTAAACTTAGAGAGATCCACTGGTGGATTCTCTGATGAGTATTTAGTTATGACATGGGGTGTCCAGGTGTTCTTTTTAACTTTTTCTTTAACAGTCTCAGATGATCCACTACCAGTTCCAGTATTTGACTTAGCAGTTGGAACTGGATGTTAAGTGCCAGAAGCTTCAGACTTTGAACTGCCAGATCCAACTTTTGACTTAACAGTTCCATCTTTTGTATTAGCAGTTTGAACTATGTTTTTGCCTTTGATACACCATACCTGTTTCATGCTCAATTTAGATTTCATTAAAGCTTGTTTTTGGTGTACAGGCTGCTTTTTGTTAACTTTTATGAACCTGTGGTCAACTGTATTCTTTGGAACTGGGGTGACAGGTTTTGAGGCCTTTGAAACTTTTGGTTTTTGTGAAATGGCATGTTTCTGAAGCACAGTATGTTTTTCAATAACTGGTTTATATAAACAATGCTTGGCCAAATGGTTTTTCCTACCACAGTGAAAACATCTTTCGATTGTTTTGATAGGGGAACCAGTTTTGTGTGACCATAACTGATCTTGTTCCTTTGATTTCCCCTTACCTGTTGTTGTGTGGGAAACTTTTGTACACCATGCTTTTGGCATGTGCATAATGGAACATTTTTAACCTTTTTATCTGTCTTAGAAGAAGATGCAACATTACAGTTAGAAGGTACAGAAACATGTGAAGCATGGTTGTATTTACTCAATTTCCCTTTTCCTTTCAAACTGTTGGTTTATTCCCTCAGGCTGCTGGTTCTAATAGGGTTAGAAATGTTGGTACACCTTGTGTGATGATAGCAGTCTAAGTATAGTTGGCATTTTGTGTAAGTCAAATTACGTAATATTGAATATTGGCTAGTGTTTGACATATGTGATTTTGTATGTTTGATATTTATTGTTTATATGTTTGAACTTGGTGTAACGTATTACAAGAAGTTCAAACATAAAGTTCAAAGATTAATTCAAACATAAGTTAAAACATATGTTCAAATAGAAGTATGATGATGAAATTCGAATTTGGTCTAAATTCGAATTTGCACATAAGGTAGTTTCGAATTTGTCAAGAGGACACATTCGAATGGGCCTTGGGCCTGTTTCGAATTTATCCTAAGACAAATTCGAATTGGTCACTATAATTAAGGATTAACTCGAATAATTATCAGCCTTTGCAGAATTTCGGAGAGTAATTAAGCAAAAGCGATCTCGAGTTTACTAGTAATCAGAGAGTGTTTTCGGAGAGAATCATCGTGTAGGTACGTTCGTTGTCGTTCGTATAACATCGTGGTAGTCTCCGTGTTCCGTGCGTGTGATCTAACCGTCAAGCCGCTAACGAGGATTCTGCACTCGTTGGACGGTGTCGCGTCTAGATAGATCCGTGAGTTCAAGACCTTACAAGTGGTATCAGAGCCTAAGGGGTGTTCTTCGTGTTCATTAGCAACATCCTAGGTTTCTTGACATTTTTGGACGGTTAATATCACGATTTTTGAGGTTTTTCGAGCTTAACAAATCAGATTTCGGGAAATACTTTGTTGTAGTTCAAGTTTTTGACTAAAATCAGTATTTTTACTTGTAAAAATATTGATTTAATCTGAAAAACTTGAAAAACTCGTAGTATTAGCCGTTTTTCGAATTTGCGGCGCTCGAGTTTAGTAAGGGAGTATTAGGGTTTTCTAAAATTTCAAGTTTGACCAAAATACGCTCCTTTCGAGTTTCCTTAAAGTTTGATTCGAATTTGACCAATTCGAATTTGCTTGGATTTCGATTTTACACTAAGATCGAATTTGGACATTCGAGTTTAGTTGGGTTTTCGAGTTTAAGTGGACGTTCGAATTTAGTTGGGTTTTCGAGTTTAAGTGGACGTTCGAACTTAGTTGGGGTTTCGAGTTTGGTGGAGATTCGACTTAGTCATTAATTTCGAGTTTAGCTGGATTTAAAACTTATATTCGAATTTAATCCCAAATAGGTTTAAATTTAATTACATTCGAATTTACCTAAATTCGAAAGAATTAATTTAAATTAATTTCGAATTAAATTAATTAAGTTTGAATTCAAATATATTTGAAACAATGACAAGTCTACAGAGGTTCATTGAGATGGATCACGAAGTTGGAAAAGCGAATTCTCCATCGAAGTTGTTGAAAATTGAGGATTATTACTGGTGGAAGGATAGGTTTGCCGACTTCGCAAGGTTTAATGATATGCGAATGTGGATCTGTATCAACGAAGGATACATTCCACCTACAGCTGAGGTAGAAGGACGACAAAAGGTTGTTCCTTATTCTAAGATGAAAGATGACGATAAAAAGCTGTATGAAGCAGAGAACCGTGCCTTCGCTATCATTAGAATGGCGTTACCTCAAGAAATCTTACACACCTTCCGTAATCAGAAGACAGCAAAAGAGCTGTGGGATGCGTTAGAGAATCGGTGTGAGGGTAACCCGAGGGTCAGAAAGAACCGAATGGAAATGCTCAAGCAGCAGTTCGCCATCTTCAAAGCATTGAAGAACGAAAAGCTGGATGAGACTATTACCAGATTTTATTATCTATTGACTGAGTTAGACAGCCATGACGTGGAGTATAGTGAAATGGAGAAGATTAACAAGATTCTGGATGCTTTACCGGCTAAATGAGAGATGTACGTGGCCTTGATAAAGCATGATGAAGATAAATTCTATACTCTGACTCTAGATAATGTTATCGGAACGCTGAGGGCATATAACTTTGAGTTGCTAAAGAAGAAAAAGGATTATCACCAAGTTCAAGATCCTGCTATGTACTTTGGGAAATCAAACTCCTCAGCAGCAACTGAATTGAAGACGGCTACAACTTTCTTTTCAGGAGAAACATTGTCACCGGCTGAAACAGAAGACGCAGTTAGTAGGGCTTTCTTAGGGTTCGCTAGACCAGAAGAAAAGCAGCATCAGGCTACTCCGGCATCTACATCTCAAGGATATTCAAAGATGCCTATGAGCGCAAAATCGGCTGAAGACCATCTGAATCTGTTGGCTTCATTCGTGGCCGCTTACGGCAATTGCGTTCAGGGCAAAATAAACGATCCTGCACTTTGGGATGAGGATTACGATCAGGTAGACCCTGATGATCTTGAAGAGATGGATCTGCAATGGCAACTGGCCATGGTAACTCAGAGAGTTAAACGGTTTATCAAAAGAACGGGAAGGAATCTGAATGTTAGTAACAGTAAGATTGGATTTGACAAGTCCAAGGTTAAGTGTTACAACTGTCAGGGGTTAGGACACTTCGCTAGAGAGTGTTAACGACCGAAAGTAGAGAACTACCAGGGACAGTATCAGAATCAATCGCAAGGGCGATATCTACCAAGTAGTTCAACCAGTCAGGCGAATATAGCTGGTCTGTTATCGAATGTCACATTAGACAGACAGCTAGATGGAACTTATGACTGGAGTACACATCCAGAATCGAATGCTAGAGCCTTTATGGCTGAAGTGACTGAAACTGGAAGTGATGGAGCAGAGGAAATCACAGGGGACAGTAATCAGAATGAAAGTAGTCCGATGTGGGTAGAAAAGTCAGCTGATCAGACAATTCTGGAGTTTGCCGCACAGATGGCCAACGTGGAATCAGATCATGCCAAGGTAACTCTAAACTTTTCTCTTTTCCATGATTTATGTGTTTTATGTGCTACAGCTAACGATAGGTTAAATTTAGTACTGGAATCACATCAAACCAAATCTGCTCAAAATGAAACATTAAAATCAGATAATGCTAGCCTAATAGATATAAAGCAAGATCTTAGGGATAAACTTAAGGCAGATGCGCAAGATGTTGTAGTTCTAAAGGACAAACTGAGCGAACAATGTGTTAGGTTCGAACTGATGTATGAACATGTTGAGGCATTGACCAAGGAGCTTAAAACCAAAGAGTTAGAGCTAGCAGAATCTAAGGTGAAGGTAGCTGAGGTAAATAGTAAACTTGAAAAGTTTAGGAACTCATCTCTTAACCTAGGGAAGATCTTAGATGCAAAGCGTCAGTCTAAGAAGCCTGTAGGTCTAGGATATCATGAGAGTCCTCCACCTTTCAATGATAATTATGTACCTCAACCTCAGGAGAAAACTGAGAAAGCAGTTGAATCAGAGGAAATACCGGAACCAGTGTCTGAAATTGCTAAGGAAAATGATACTAAGGTGACTGCTAATAATATCAAGATTAAGAAAGTTAAATTTGTGCCATCCTCTAGTGATAAACCTGTAGGACAACACAAAGTTGACTTTAATGATCAGGAGGATGAACCAACCGCTATAGTTGAAACAAAAGAACCAGACACTAGTGAGACACCTAAGTCAAAGGGCACGCACAAAAAGTCAATTGACAAAATGTCTTGCTTTAGATGTCACGAAAGGGGGCATGTTGCTTCTAGCTATCCGCATAGGAAAGTAGATACTACCCCTAAGACTGGAAAGCCGGAACAACTCAAGCCTTCTCCAAGTGTTGCAAGCACTAGTAGTTCTCAGAATACCGAGAAAACTGTGCAAGTTGCACCAAAATCTGCTGTGAAACAAATACCTGTGTCAGGTCGACCAAAAGAGGTGATTAGGACTAATTCACCAAATAGAGTCATTAATCAATCTAGGTCAGGACCACAACAGAATTATATGAGTACCACACCTAGCAGAGCTTATACTCCGGTTAGGTCACACACTCCTGTAAGACATCAAACACCAGGTAGAGCTCAGGAATATCAGACTGAAATGCATTATAATCGTAACTATTCGAGAGCTCCACAGCAAATGCCTACACAAAGGCCGAGAGTGAACTTAAATCACTCTGCACCACAACAGACTCCAATTCAAAGACCCAAGTCACCTGAAAGGCGAGATGGGTATTTGAAAGAGTTTACGTATGAGGACGAGAATGGTATTACCAAGTCAGTTATGGCTTGGGTTCCCCGTGATAACTAACCTATTTTCTTTCATGTGCAGGAGATAACTACAGGTCCAAACAACAAATGGTTCGTCGACAGTGGTTGCTCCAGGCACATGACAGGGGAGAGAAGTCTACTTGCAGACTTCAAGGGAGGAAATCGGGGATTTGTATCATTCGCCGGCAATAAAGGAGGAAATATCACCGGTACTGGAGTGGTCACTAATGGGACTATCAAACTGGATCAAGTTTATCACGTTGATAAACTGGTTCACAATCTCATTAGTGTATCTCAAATCTGTGATAAGAAGAACTCAGTACTCTTTACTGATACCGAGGCGTTAGTGCTAAAACCGGGGTTCAAAGTACCTGAAGAGTGGATACTGATGAGGGCTCCAAGGAAGAATGACCTGTACATGCTCGACATGAACAAGCCGGAATCTTCAATGGGACAAATTTGTTTGTTATCTAAAGCTTCAGAGACTGAGACGGTATTATGGCTCAGACGCATGGCACACTTGCACCTGAGAAAGATGAACTACATTACGAAAAATGGATTGGTGCAAGGTGTTCCTATGAAGAGTTTTCAGTTCGAGGATAAGTGTCTACCGTGCAAGAAAGGAAAACAACACAAGAAGGCACACAAGTCCAAGACTCAGAACTCAATCGCTGCCACATTCGATTTGTTACATATGGATCTCTTCGGACCAATAAACAAAAGGAGTATAGGTGGTAGTTGGTACTGTTTAGTTCTTACTGACGATTACTCACGTTTTTCTTGGGTTTTCTTTTTAGGTACAAAGGACGAGACGGCTGCAAAGCTCATCGGGTTCTTAGACCAAGTGGAAATTTCATACAGAACGAGGGTTAAATGAACTAGAAGTGATAACGGAACAGAATTTAAAAACACTATAATTGGTGTATATTGCCTATCAAAGGGCATAGTGCATCAATTTAGTGCACCTTATGAGCCACAACAAAATGGGGTGGCCGAACGGAAAAACAGGACATTGATTGAGGCAGCAAGGACCATGCTATCGGATTCAAAGCTTCCTACCATGTTTTGGGGGGAGGCAGTGAATACCGCGTGCCATGTTTTTAAACCGGGTCCTTACTGTCAAATCATTGAACAAAACCTGTTATGAAGTTTTGAATAAGCGGCCACCTAATTTAACTGGCTTCGAACCTTTTGGGGTACCATGTACTATAATGAAAACAAAACATCAACCAAAGTTTGGTGAAAAGGCTGACGAAGGATACTTCCTAGGTTATGTGCCGAACTCACCAAATAAAAGGGTTTTTAATAAATCAAATGGTACAGTAGAGATTGTGTATAACATTGAAATCACAAGTTATACACATGAACCCCAAACAGGTCCGGAATGGATATTTGATTATGACAAATTGTTTGAGTCATTTAACATTCCTTTGGATGGAAATGCAGGTACAATTGAACAGGATTGTCGTCATTGAATTTGAATGACGAGGGTCACAGTTTTCTGAGGACCACCTTTCCATCAACATCCGAGCCTACATCAACTGAAGATGGATCTCCGGAAGAAAATGATTCTGAAGTGCATACAAACGAAAATCAGACTACAAATTCAGCCTCTGAAGACAGTGTCCATGAGGAAGAAAATGTGGAGTCTGAAGTCGTTCCCCCGTTAGAAGAGATAGGATCAAATTTGGGAGATAATCTGAGAGTTGACGAGATAGAGACATCTAGGATCAACAAGAATCATCCTATTGAAAGTATCATAGGAAGTCCTAATGCTGGTGTCAGGACTAGGAGTAGTTTAAATAACAACACAGTGTTGTTGTCGATGATAAATGACTCCGAGGCCTTTCATACCTGCATCTACTCATGTTTCATCTCGCAAGTAGAACCGAAAAATGTGCAAATGGCACTAAAAGACAACTCTTGGGTTGAAGCGATGCAGGAAGAACTGTCACAGTTTAGGAAACTAGAAGTGTGGGAGTTAGTTCCGTTACCTCGAGAAGAAATAGCAATAGGAACCAAATGGGTTTTTAAGTGCAAAAGAGATGATCGGGGTATAGTCACTCGCAACAAAGCAAGACTGATGGTAAAGGGTTTCAACCAAGAGGAAGGAATCGATTACAATGAAGTGTTTGCTCTAGTGGCAAGGTTGGAAGCAATTCGTTTGTTTCTGGCTTTTGCTTCCTCCAAGGGTTTTAAAGTCTATCAGCTAGATATTAAGAGTGCTTTCCTTTATGGGAAAGTGAAGGAACTGGTATATGTGGAACAGCCGCCCGGGTTTACAGATCCGAATCCAGACAGAGTATATCGGTTAGATAAGGCTTTGTATGGTTTGCATCAAGCACCGAGGGCGTGGTACGAGACTCTATCCAACCATCTTTTAGTTAACGGGTTTGAAAGAGGGAGAATAGACAGTACACTGTTCGTGAAGTGAAAAGGAGAACATTTCATCTTGGTACAAGTGTACGTCGATGATATCATTTTTGGATCATCAGACGAGCAGATGTGCACTGATTTTGAAAAGGTGATGAAGTCAAAGTTTGAGATGAGTGCAATGGGTGAGTTAAACTTCTTTCTGGGTTTGCAAGTCGAACAGAGGAAGGAGGGCATATTTATTCATCAGACAAAGTATGTCTATGACATCTTAGAGCGCTTCGGGATGGAAGGAACCAAGCTGACAGCTCACTTCAGCACGCCGATTCAAGTGAATCACAATCTCGGACCGGGTACAGAAAGTGATACCGATGTGGATCCGACGTTATATCGAGCCATGATTGGGTCACTTATGTATTTAACTGCTTCTAGACCTGATATAATGTTTGTTGTTTGTATTTGTGCTAGGTTTCAAGCTAATCCGAAAAAGATGCACATGAAAGCTGTGAAGCGGATTCTACGATACCTCAAGTCGAAACCGAAGCTGGGACTTTGGTATCACGTGGAGGGCGATCTGGAATTGGAGGCGTTCACGGATTCAGACTACGGAGGATGCAGCTTGACGCGCAAGTCAACAACTGGAGGTTGTCAGTTCCTAGGAGGGAGACTCGTTTCCTGGCAATGCAAGAAACAGACTTCGGTAGCCGTGTCAACGTGCGAGGCCGAATATGTTGCTGCTGGTAGTTGCTGTTCACAGGTTCTGTGGATACAACAACAATTGCGGGATTACGGTTTGACTTATACTCATACTCCTATTAGGATAGATAACCAGTCAACAATTGCAATAACTAATAATCTAGTTAAACATAATAAAACCAAGCACATAGACATAAGACACCATTTTATACGTGATTGTGCTGAAAAGAACTTAATCAAGCTGGTAAAAGTGGCAACGGATGATAATAATGCAGATTTACAAAGCTTTTGATAAGTCACGTTTTGAGTATTTGATTCAACTAAACGGAATGCGTAATCCAGAGTGAGTTGACCTTAGTAAAGTTTTATTTACTTTTATAGCAGTAGCTTTTCTTTCTTTTTATAGTAAGTTTAGTAGCTTAGGATATTTTCCTTTTATAGTAAGTTAGTAGGTTATTTTATTTTCTTACTCTTATTTATGAAAAACAAAATAAAAAAGAGAGAAATCCATAAAAAGTTCAAAAAAAAAAAGAGAATATCAGAAAATGAGTTAAGTCTTAGATGCATATGTTCAAAGTGACGAAAATTAGCACAGTTAATACAAGCTCTAAGTGTTTTAGCTTTCACACATAATGCACATAAAATTCTAAGTGTTATACATTATCCAGTTTGATATGTTGGTAGGCATAATACATATAGGGAGTCTCAAGGCTAATAAAATATTCAAGAAAAAGTCAGACGTGTCACTAACTTAGATGTATGACCAATTGGTCTTAATTTTTATGTTATAGACATACAGACATTGATTCTAAATGAGGTATGCAAACTTTCTGGGGATGTATAGCAACATCAGATACATCTTAAAGAAATGGAAATAATAGAAAAATCATACTGAGTTAAGAGTCAAAACAAGTAACTCTGTTGTACGTAAGTACAAACCTGTTGCCTCTGGTTTGCCTCGAGTTAGCAAGATAAGTCGCTTTGTTGTACATCGGTACAGACCTGTCGCCGATATCTTGCTAGCTTTAAAATAAACCTTAAGACAAACTAAGACACTTTGTTGTATGTAAATACAGACCTGTGTCCGATGTTTGCCTTTTAAAGAAAGTTTGCAATACCAAAAAGTTATAATCATTGTGTGTATGCCTTGATCATAAAAATATGTCTAAGTATGAGTCACGTAAGATAATTTCTTGATAAATAAAAAGGCCAAGGGATATTCCGAAGTGTAACATGTTTAAAGGGATAATAATACCAACAATCGGCCAGAAATGTATGTCACGACAAACAATCAAAGGAATCAAAAATTCCTAAGTGTGAAAGTTTGAATACTGAAAGTGCGTATTTGACACCGCTATCTGATTGAAACTTTCTTTCACTATACTAGTCAAAAATATTCTGTTAAGTGTTTAGTATAGGTTGTAAATTTTAAATTAATGTAGATTAGTCTAAGTTTAAATTTTTTGTTCAAAATTTTAATTTTACTTTATTAATTTATTTTATTTTATTTTATTTGATTTTATTTTTACTTCATTTTTATTTTTAAAATTTTAATTTCTAATTTTATTTAGGAAAAAGGTCAAAGTTACTGAGGGTGCATTCCTAGTTGAATAAAATAAACACCGCGTGAAAATCTTGTGCTTAGGGTAAATGATTTTGCATAGTTTATTCTGTTACACGAAAAAGTTGGAAAAGTTGAAAATGTTGAATTTAATTCAAAGATTTTTGAAATTTTCAAAATTTTCAAGTTAAATTCGAGTTTAAAGCAAATTCGAATGTATATTCGAATTTGGCAGTAACTTCGAGTTTGGCAGTAAATTCGAAATATGTCACAAACTCGAAGGTGGTTAGTATAAATAGGTCAACAGTGACATTCATTATTCACCTACCTTCGACTTTAGTTCTTCGAGTTTATCCAGAGAGATTTCGAATTTAGTGCTTCGACTTTACCGACTTCGAGTTTTTCACTATTTGTCGAGTTCTTGTCCATTTGTGTTCGAGAATCCTCACAAATCTAGGTATAATCAACATCATTGTACAAGATTTAGGAGGTTTTAGACTCAATTTGAGCCAAAATCAACCGATTTTGAGGTTTTAATGGTGTGAACTTTGTATTTCAAAATAACAAAGTTTGAACCGGTGAAACATCAAATTAGTGACAAATATCTTTGGTTAGATACTATTAGGACTAATGGATGTAATTTTCTAAGTCTAAAATGGTTGAAATCTTGGATTTTTGTTGTTTAACATACCGACATATTCGAATTTGATCATGGCTTCGAATTTGATCGTGGCTTCGAGTTTGTCACTAAACTCGAAGAAGCCAATAAACTCGAATGAGGGTTGTTTCGAATATGTTATTCGAATTTACCTTCAAAGCCTTATCATTCGAATATGTTATTCGAACTTATCTTTAAAATCGAAATATTTGACAAGTTTTAAAACCAAACTTGTAGAAATTCATATGTGTTGGATTTTGAACTTACATAAGCTCAAAATAAAACAAATTTGAATTTAAACAAGTTTATTTTGATTATTGATCATTCTAATATATTATATGCTTGATGTGCAGATATGGCAGATAGAGTGTTTGTTCAAAAGCACAATATGGTCATTTCTCCAGACCGTGAGCTGCCTGAGGCTCAAGCATTCCGCCAGATGGTGGATTTTTTGGCCGCTTCGAGGGTTTCGTATGCCCTTTCGCATAACGTTCAGATTGTGCTGCCATATGTTCGTGAATTTTGGGACCATCTGCAGGTCGATTGTACTGTTACTCCAACAGTATTGAGGACCAGGATTGCTGGACACCCTCTCGTGTTTTCAGCTGATGTGTTACGCAGAGTGTTGTAGTTGGGTTCTTCAGAGCAAGAAGCTGGGCCGATAGACTTTCCATTAGCAGTTAGGCAAGCTGCGTTCATAAGAATGGGTTATAGCCTGGATGTGGCTAAGTCATCATATATGAAGAGCGGTTTAATCGGGCAGTGGAGATATCTTGCACACGTCATGGTGTGTTTTGCTCCGAAGAAAGCAGGATTTGATTATATTGTGTCGAAGATTCAGTCGGCAATGATCGCGTTAGTCTACAATCAGAGGTTCAGCTATTCGGAAATGTTCTTTGCGGAGTTTGTTCATCAGATAACAGCTCCAGCACAAGAAAGATTTTTGTTGTACCCGCGGTTCGTGATGATGTTGATCCGACATTTTCTGCCGAATCTGCCGCAATTATCTGAAATTCAAAGTGTGGCTGTGATAGACAAGAGAATATTTGCAGATTGTCAAGCACATAGGGGTGCTTTGGCTAGGCCAGTGGAGGCACCACCTTTTGGTGCAGTGGTTAATCCTGATTTTCAAGCCCCTGAAGGTGCCAACTGGGCCGGGGAAGTTCAAATTCCGCAGCAGCCACAACAACAACAGCCACAGCCTAGGCCTCAACAACAACAGAGGAGGAGGCAAATACCATCAGTTCGACAGACTCAGGCCTCTAGGCCTTCAACAAGCCGAGTGCAAGAGCAAGGAGAAGTTGGTCCTTCAAGTGTCGCCCCCGTAACTGATCCGCGGGTGGAAACATTGGAAGAAATATGGGCACAAGGTCCTCATGCAAATGAAGAAATCACGTCTGAGCTCGTTGGGAATATTTTGGAGCCTCCAACTGGGGAAGAAGATATCTTTAGGCAGATAGAGGAATATATGCCTGAGGAAGCAGGTCAAGCTCTGACAACTTCTGAATCTGAGTCGGAAGAAGTAGAAGAGATAGAGATTGAGGCACCAACCACAGCGACAGAAGATCCGTCTATTCTCATAGGCACATATGGATCGAGGTTAGTGGTAGTTGATGAAGAAGCAAGAAAGAGAAGAGCATCGCAGATGACTCAGATTTTGAGGCTGAGGATACTACTCCTTTGGTGCCTAGGCATAGGGCCAAAAGGCATCGTTTTATGCAGGGAGCTTCATCGGCCTCTGCTTCTGAGCCAGAAATACCAACCGCTCAGCCATCAGCTCAAACATCAATTCCACAACTACCACCACCTGTTCAAACATCCATTCCCTCACCAATCATTTCGATATCCATCCAATCCATTCCATCCACCTCAACAACCTTCACTGACAATCAACGGTTTTCTGAGCTCAGAAGCAAGGTTGACTTCCAACAAGTCCAAATTTTTCAGCTGACTAAAGCCATCGGCGAGATACAGACGCATAATGCAAATGTTGACAAAGAGAATGCAGAGTTGAAGAAATTTGTTGGAAAGATTGAACAAGAGAATCTCGAGCTGAAAACATTTGTTGCAGATCAGGCAGCAGAAATCCGAACGATGTGGTCCCTCATTGAGCAGTTAATGAAAAATCTAAAAGCTCAGGGGGAGACAAGTTGTAGGGAATCTGAGGAGCAGAGAAGGGGAGATGATGACGAAGGCAATGATCCCGATGCACCTAAAGAGAGTGAGCCAGTAGATTTTTCTGCTGCTCAACATGCAGAAATTCAGGGGGAGCCAAGTCAGAGTGGAGCTGAGGGAGGAGAGGCGAGTTCCTCAAAGGTCACTGAGAGCGACATGAACGAAATGATTGAAGCTTTGATGAATATTGAGGAAGAACTATTAGATTTTGACTTTGAAGATGAGTTTGATGAGTTGGAAGAAGGAGAAATTATTCCTGAAGACATTCCTGAATGGAATCCTGACGATGAAGTATTGGGTGATGAGGAAGATGAAGCGAATGAAATCATTATTCAGCAAAATCCCATCACCGATACTTATGTAACGGAGGAACAAACTGTGATTGATATAGAAGCTGTTAAAGCTGCTTTAAATATCGAATCACAAGGTGAAGAGCCTGCCAGGGTGCTTACTGATGAAGAACAGCGAAAGCTATGGTTTAGGGCAGAAAAGAAGGATATAGATCTGAAGGAAAAGATGCTGGTGCCTAGTGCTGGAAAGCTATCCGGAAACATAATTAGCTGGTTCTTTGATCGAGAACTGCAGCTGTTCATCATCAAGAGAAAGGATGGCCTCCAGTATCTCAGGAGAAGATTGAAAGATTTCAACTCACTACCAAAGGTTGAGATAAAAGCATTGGCGTGGAAGGAGCTTATCAATATCGAAGACGATCCCTACGCTGAAATCATTGCTAAAATCATTAGAAGGGAAAGGAGGTCGAGGAAATTTGAAAGGCTCAATCCAAGAATTGGCAAAAGAGTGATGGACCATACTAGAATTGATCCTCTGACTGGTAGACCATGGATGAAGATTCAGTACAAACCAGTTAGATGTCTAAAGAAAGTCCCTCTAAAGCCGATGCCACAGAATGTGTTGAGTAATCTCAATTGGTAGTACGTTGAAAGTGAGACTGGTGAAGCGGTAATGAAAGACCTAGAAGAACGGGTGATTCTTAGAGTGTATGATCCGCTGCACCTAGTCAATCTGTCAAAAGATGATCTTCATGTGCTTCATGCTCACAAGATCTCGTGTGATGCACATATGGACTCTGAAGCCAAAAAGTATCAGAACGTGGTAAAGGTTTGTGTCGAACAAGGTCTGTATGCTGGTAGTATTTTAAATAGACATTAGTACTTAATCAAAATGTAAATAGTTAGAAGCTATCGTCAAGGGGGAGTCTGTTGGTACACCTTGTGTGACGATAGCAGTCTAAGTATAGTTGGCATTTTGTGTAAGTCAAATTATGTAATATTGAATATTGGCTAGTGTTTAACATATGTGATTTTGTATGTTTGATATTTATTGTTTATATGTTTGAACTTGGTGTAACGTATTACAAGAAGTTCAAACATAAAGTTCAAAGATTAATTCAAACATAAGTTAAAACATATGTTCAAATAGAAGTATGATGGTGAAATTCGAATTTGGTCTAAATTCGAATTTGCACATAAGGTAGTTTCGAATTTGTCAAGAGGACACATTCGAATGGGCCCTGGGCCTGTTTCGAGTTTGTCCTAAGACAAATTCGAATTGGTCACTATAATTAAGGATTAACTCGAATAAATTATCTGACTTTTGCAGAATTTCGGAGAGTAATTAAGCAAAGGCGATCTCGAGTTTACTAGTAATCAGAGAGTGTTTTCGGAGAGAATCATCGTGTAGGTACATTCGTTGTCGTTCGTATAACATCGTGGTAGTCTCCGTGTTCCGTGCGGTGATCTAACCGTCAAGCCGCTAACGAGGATTCCGCACTCGTTGGACGGTGTCGCGTCTAGATAGATCCGTGAGTTCAAGACCTTACAAGAAACAAGAGATATTATAGATTCACTCATGGTTTTGGAATTACTCTCTGCTTCATCACTTTTACTGCCTTCAGTAGTAGTTAATTCTTCTTCCAGCTCAGGCTTCTCCTCAAGGATAGGATCTACAGTTTTCATCTTCTCATCTAATGGTTTATTCACAAGCCTATCAGCAACTTCACTCATAGGATGAATGTATTTATTGTTGTAGGGAGGTGGGGTAGCATTATATCTTATTCCTTCCTTGGGATTGAGTTGAGATTTTACCCTATCTTTAAATTGGACTTTCCATTAGGTGTAATAGCTTTTGATTGCCCAACTTGAGCTACCCAAATCTATGTTTATAGACTCTACTTTCTTGAGAGCTTCTAACACCTTCTGTTCAGCCTCTTCTAGTTTCTTATTAAGGGTCTCTATTTTCTCTTCTAGTTCCTTTTTCTCCCACTCATGATATGTTCTATCATGTCCCATCTGAATCTCATTGTCCTTATAGTCATTGATCTGTTTTTCAAGATCCTCTATTGCTTGCATATACTCATACCTCCTCTCTTCCATCTTAGCTAGAGTTTTACACATGTTTTCATTATGATCTCTGTACTTTTTAACCATAATTTTGCATGCTTGGGAGCAGAGTTTAGTATTTACCTCATATGGTAGTTCAGTGGAAGTAACAATTGTAGTTTCTGCCATGAGAGTTTGATTCTGAAACTCCTCTTCTGTTTGGTCACTCCAGTCAAAAACAGTGTCTTCTTGAGAAACAAGAGCCTGTGAGGATTGTGTTTGACTAGTTTGTTGGGGTCTTGGTGGCTGCTGACCTTGTCATCTACACTCTCTAGCAAAGTATCCAAGCTTGTGACACTTGAAACATTCAACTTTTGATTCGTCAAAAGCTGGCTTGCCTTCTATTCTGGCTTGAAAGTTTGTTCTGCCAGTCCGTTTAAGGAACCTTTTAGCCCTTATGGTCAACATGGCATGTTGCCACTTTAGGTCCATCTCTTCTAGATCATCTGGATGGATTTGTTCCAGGTCTTCAGAATTAAGAGCAAATAGTTCATCACTTGCAACAAATGCCTCATAATGAACCTCAGAAGTGTTGCCATCAGTCCCTGAAAAAGAATCACAACAGTTTGATTTATCATTTGATGCAGATGATAGCAGAGCAGTGTTTTGATTATAAGAAAAGAGTTTCTTTTTATTTTCAATTTCAGACTCAAACACTCTCAAGCTGTTGTAGAGATCATCCAACTCTATTTCATCTAGAGTGTCCTTTGTTCTCCATTGTGCAGCATATACTGTCCATTCTTCACCAAGAGATCTAAGGAATTTTCTGTTTACTTCATCTTGATCCAGGCTAACCTTAGCACTCTCCAATTCACCTATCAACTTATTAAACCTATCAAAGATTTGAGTAAGGTTTTCATTCTTTCCACCAGAAAAATTTTCATACTGTTGTTTTAAAAGATCCTTTTGGTTTCTTTTTGTGCTAGCATTGCCAACAAATCTTTTCTCTAAAGCAAGCCATAGAGAATGAGCAGTATAGAATTTTTTAAACTGATGTTGATAAGTATTAGGAATGGCTATCTATAAAATAGTGAGAGCTTTGACATCATTCATTCTAGTCTTTCTCTCAATCTCAGTTTTTGGAGGTGTTCTTTTTGGTTTTCCTTCAGCATCTAGTCCAGGATCAACTGCAGGAGGATTTTCAACAGCTTCCCATAGGGCATAATTAATAAATTGAATGTGCTATTGAACCCTGAGTTTCCACATCTCGAACTCAGTGGGTTTGAGCATAGGCACTTTAAGTCCTTGCCCAGATCCAATACTGCTGCCATCAAACTCCATTGCAGAAAAAGATTTAAATACTTTAAGTTGAAAGTTATTGACTTTGAAAACAAAGAATAAAAAACAAAACTTGTGGCTCTGATACCACTTGTCAAGATCTAAATCACCTAAGATTAACTGGTTTGAATAATCAGAGTTAATCCAATAACCTTGTTTTGAATCAAAGTCCAATTAAGAAGTTTGCGGAGTAACACTTAACTGTTTTAAGAAAACTTTCAGAACAATAAAGAACAGACAATCAAATACACACAATTATATATCAAAACCTTTATATTACCAAACTCTGATTACAATCACCTCTAATCTGTTTGATTAGACGAAGAACACAAACTGTTCTTAGGGTTTTTCAACCTTAGAGGCTTTAGAAACATAATTAGAAATGCAATTACAATATGAATTCTTAGGCACCGAGATTACATGAGAAAGACCTAGTCTATCTCTATTTATAGCCTTCTGATTTGTTTCCTTGACGAACTGTGATTTCTCTTGTAGTAGATATCTTTGGAAGATCTTCAAATCTTGAAATCTTTTATCACTTCCTGATTTGTAGCACTTTCTGTTATCTTTCTGTTGAGCAGCTTGAACTTCGACTCTGGCAGCTTGAACTTTTGAACTAGCAGTTCGAGCTTTGTAATTACACAGAAATGCTACTAACAGTTTGAGAAATCCTAACTAACAGCTTGACATACTTAGTTTATTTCCCAACATACTTGGAGGCTTCTCCAAAACCCTAGGAGAAAATTATTATATGTACCTAAGCTAAAATTGGAGGTTTGTCCAAACACTCCCCTCAAAGTCTAGGAAATTAAGATTCCCTACAAAATAAACTTTTCCTATTTACAAACTGAACCTAGATTTTTATTATATTTAATTATACACTCCTTTAAGGCTAACACACAGTCTAGTGATTCACCAAATGGATATAAAGACAACATTCTTAAATGGTGAATTGGATGAAGAAGTGTATATGAAACAAGCGAAATGATTTTTTATGTCTAGCAATGAGCATAGGATTTGCAAGTTGGTTAAGTCTTTATATGGACTTAAACAAGCTCCTAAGCAATGTCATAACAAACTTGATGAAGTTGTCTTGTCAAGTGGTTTTAATCTAAACCAATCGGATAAATGTGTATATAGTAAGTTTGATGAATCCGGTAAAGGAGTCATCATTTTTCTATATGTTGATGAATGTTAATATTTGGTACTGATCAAAACCATGTTGATTCCACTAAGGAATTCTTGCCATCAAGGTTCTCCATGAAAGATATGAAGGAGGCGGATGTGATCCTTGGTATAAGGATTAAACGAGAGAACAAGGAAATTACGATAACTCAATCTCATTATATTGAGAAAGTTCTTAAGAAATTCAATTACTTGGATTGTTCTCCAGTAAGTACACCTCTGGATCCAAGTATGAAGCTTATGCCTAATATGGGTGAAACGACATCTCAACTTGAATATTCAAATGTGATTGGGTGCTTGATGTATGTCATGACAAGTACAAGGCTGGATATTTCTTTTGCTGTTGGAAAGCTTAGTAGATTTACTAGTAATCCTAATACTTATCATTGGCAAGCAATAAGACAAGTACTTGAATATTTGAAGAAAACTATGCACTATAGTTTGACATATGTTGGATTTCCTTCGGTTTAGAAGGTTATTCAGATGCTAGTTGGATCATTAATATAGAAGATCACTCTTCAACAAGTGGTTGGGTGCTCTTGCTTGGGGGAGTGCCATTTCATGGGCTTCCAAGAAGCAAACATGTATTTCCAACTCAATGATGAAATCAGAATTTGTTGCTTTAGCTGCAGCCGTTAAAGAGGCAGAATGGCTAAGGAATTTGATATATGAGATTCCATTGTGGTCTAAACAAATATCACCTATATTTATCCATTGTGATAGTGCTGCTACCTTGGCTAAAGCTTATAGTCAAAGTATATAATGGCAAATCTAGACACTTAGGTGTCAGACATAGCATGGTTCGTGAATTAATCATGAATAGGGTGAGATCAGTTGAGTTTGTGAGATCTCAGCAACACTTAGCCGATCATTTGACTAAGGGATTGGCTAGAGACTTAGTGCACAAATCTGCTATAGGGATGGGTCTAAAGTCCACTTAGATCTCAGGTATGAGATACCCAATTCTCTTCTAATACAATGTTAGAAGTTGAATTCAATGTGGAAAGCTTACACTGTGAGATTGGAGCACATGACTTACATTATCTCAAGGTATGTGCTCGGTACTGCAAGTTAAAGAGGTTGAAAATTATATTCTTAATAATTCTTTTGGTAAAAGGCATGTGTAGGTGCATGATTGAAAAGAACTACCTATGTGAATGTGAAGTGTGACCGCTTCAAGAATCTTTGCACTTAGCTTTATATACATTCATGAATGGATAGTGACACATGGCCTTCTCCAGTGTCAAGAACTTAGAATATGTATTTATGAACTTATGTGTATTATCTTTAGGTATTCAAATAAGTTGAAGAGTTCAATTCTTTAAACACCCTGATTCTCGAGTATTTGAAATGTGTAATATACTAATATGAAAATTCAATCTTCAAGATATTTTCATTTATGGGGGGGGAGGGGGGGGGGGGGGGGGGGGGGGGGGGGGGGGGGGGGGGGGGGGGGGGGGGGGGGGGGGGGGGGGGGGGGGGGGGGGGGGGGGGGGGGGGGGGGGGGGGGATGTTATTGACTTTAGTGTAATTAAAGGATTTTGGTTTGTGCTAGAACAAGTTTGTAGGTGCAGGGTGCACACTTGTATAAGCTACACCGTCATCTCGATCCTTAAATTATAATGGGGTCAAAGGTCTTTGCGGGATTGACCGATTTTGGTGTGTATAAACATGAATTTTATGTTCTGCGTTTACATGGTCATGTTTTATTTTCCATCGCCATGGAACAATCAATTCACTTACGCATCAATGGTTATATTCTATGACCATGTTTATTTTAATTTCATGGCCTTGGTTTTAACATTTTGGCGGCTACTTCTCGGGAATATCATAAATTGGTGGTTAAATTGATGGTTATGATACATTACCATGTTTTCATATAAAAGGGGATACATAGAATATAGGGAGTTTTTTTTTTCTATGTTTATCTCTCTCAAGAAACACATACAAATTTCTTCAAAATTCATATTCTTGATTAACTTTCATTGGATTACCCCAAAACAAAATTCGTGTAACCCGGTGTGGGTTGAATTGTTGTTTACGGAAAGTGATTCTCATTCACGATCCTTCAATTATCCAAGCAATTTCTATCTCATTGATTTCTACACGAATTCTTTCTCCCGATTCTTACAGTGATCATTCTTCATATTGCATATTATGTTTAGATTGTTAGTTTTGGTATCAATTCTCTGTTTGACAAGTTGTAATTAACTGATTTTAGAAGATGAAAAGTCGGATATAGTAACTATAAGAGGAATTTCTTTTAACTTTTATTAATAATCTTTTTGTTTATTTGATATTTTAGGATTACTTGTGTTATTTTAAATTAAATATATCAATGTGATGGTCTGATGCGACCAATATAATCCATTGAATTTTCAACTTAACGCGATAAAAAATATGTTATGTGAGACCTAAGAACCTGGGTCTCGAGCCATTGGAGACTTGCCAGGATGACTATCAAACGGGTTCCATGAAATTCACCATTCGTTTGAGAGTGGATAATGGTCTACAATGTAGCCTAGACCTGAGGGAAAAGGATGAACCATAAGTAGCACCGCAACAAGAAATTCTATGACAGAGCTCGATGCTTAAGACCGATTTCATTTTAGAGAATATACATGCGAAAGCTTGTGGATCGTATGTATGTTTAAAATGAAAAGAGTTTCCTATTTATATGACTCGAACAAGATGTATCCATCTTCCAATGAAACCCTTTCTGCCAAATTTACATAAAGGTCCAATGAGAATTACGTAAAAGGATCCTGACATCCAGTGGCGGATCTAGAAAAAATTTCCAATGGTGGCGTCGTGTATGGTCTAATTCCCTATTTGATCGTCGAAATTTCTTCATGAATCGGGTCGGCAACTCGGATTGAGATTTTTTTTCAACCAACTCAATTAATTTAATGAAATATTCTCTCTAAACATTAGGTCAAAACTCAAATTTATGTTAACATTAAAATCTCTTAGATCCTAATTTAACCTACATAGAACATAAAATCAAACTAAGCATAAATTGACAAAACAATTAGCCAATCACAAAAGCAAACAACTAAGTAATCAAACTTGAAAACAACATCTATCAAAACTTTATCTATATGTATACAATTAAGATTCTAATCACTCTAAACAAAAATTAAGTAACGATCTAAATATTTAAATGCAAGTTTAAAAAATAAATAGTGACAAAAATGTCTTATATATTATATTATCCATTCAAGGTTTGGCAAATGAAAACAAAATAGATATTGCAAATAAAGTTTTAATTAAAAAAAAGAATTATTTAAAATTAATGTAGGTAGGAGGAGAGAAATAAAAAGAATAAATTTGGTCCCCTAAAATGGGCATTCAAATCAAAATTAGTGATGCCACACTTTCTTTAGGAGTGGTAGCACCTTTTCACAAACCCACACATTCTTCCATATATTAGGCTCAATTGACTGGGTCACCACCAGTCATCATATGCATGCGTCCTGGTGACGTCCATATATCTACAATGTCATATAGCTGAGAACCTGAGCTTTTTGGCCTCTTACCTACGTGTATCCATGACGGATCGTGTCCTGGTCCTCGTACTAACCTTCACATGTAAGTAATATTCCTAATATTGAACATATTCGAATGGATATCATATCATTATGTATTAATTAAATGATGCTTCATGTATTCAAATGTAATTATGTATCGTAAATAAGGTTGTCACCTAAGATAACTATTAATTGAAAGACATTTATGAGATGTTTGATGATTTTTATTCATTCTTTGTTAACATTTATTTGGTAAGAAGTTAGGGTGAAAGAACCTTTAAAAATAGAGAGAATTTCATATATATCCTTGTAAACTTTAAATATTACGAATATATCCTTGCAAACTTCCTTATTACATATATATCTTTCTAAACCTTTAAATCTCAAATATATATCCAAATGATTATTTTAAATTTATTTTATTTTTTAAAAAATTTTTTGAATACCTAAACTACCATCTTAAATCACAACAAAAATAAATTTAAAAAATAAAGAAATATTATTTTCTAATTTAATTCAATAATAAATTAATTATAAAATAATATTTTATATTTTTTTAAATGATGTAATTAAATTTAAAATAGTCATTTGGATATACATGTGAGATTTAAAGGTTTAGAAGGATATATATATGTAATAAGAAAGTTTGCAAGTATATATGCGTAATACTTAGGGGGCGTTTGGTTCGTGGATTTTCTGGGATTCGCTGGGATTTGTATTTAAAATCCTGTGTTTGGTTCACAGATTTCAGCAAGGATTAAAAATACATGATTTTATTAATCCTTTATTTCCTTGTTATTTAAAAACCCAGCATCTCCCCTAACATTTTAAATCCTAGTTACCTTGCATTCTTCAGATTAGTAAATTTTTCTATAAGATAATGCAGATTCATTGACAAAATCCTGACAAATGCAAATCCTACATAATGCAAATCCTTTGACAAAATGCAAATCCTAGAGAAAAAAATCTGCGAACCAAACGCCCCTTAAAGTTTAAAATGATATATATAAAATTTCCCTTAAAAATATTATAAAAGCGTTGTCGATGTGTGGGCTATTGAATAAGAGGGGAGAAAAAGCCCCGATAAAAGAAAACCTTAGCCCAGTCTAATTTCTCCCCTCTCTCTCTCGTGGGGAGCCGAACGGCAGCGCCACTCTTCCTCCGACCACCGCCGCTCCGACCAGCAGTTCGCAGCCGTACCGCCGCCGGACCAGCACTCACTCTTTCGTGTTTTATCTGAAGCAATTGACTAGGAACATCTTTTGTCTTTGATTTTCTTGTTAAATCCAAAGCTCAGGTATGTTTTCTACATTGTTCTTGCTTTAATTTTGCCTGTGGTTGAGTTTCTCTCGTGTTCTTAAGAGTTGAGACCTGTTACTTCTGCTCCCGATCTAGGGTTTTTGATAGCTAGAATTGATATTGTGCTTCGTAGTGTGATGCCGTATTGTGATTTTTCATTTTTTTTTTTTGCATAATTAGCCTCGATTTCACCTTTAAAACCGACACTCAATGATTTTCAAAGTTGTTTGGTTTGAATTTGTAGTTTATAGCTCACGCATCTCACTGAATCTCACATTTGAATATCCGATTTTGTGTTAAAACTGATCAATTTGATTGTATGGGGTTTTTGTTTGTTGGTTTCTAAGCCCGATCCAAATGTCAAGTGAACTCCTTATTGAACCCTAATTTGTTTAAAGATGAGTTTTACATTTTATTAATGAAATCGATAAATTACACACAATCATAGATTTCTAAATAAACAAAACAAACAGTCTTATTGAACTTATATAATCAGACCTTGGGACCACCTGTTATTGATCAGTATCATAGAACCAGCATTACTATCTAAGGAGAATTTATTGCATTGCTGCTTCTACTTTGTGATCATCATTTCTTATGTGACTTCTATGCACTGGCTTCTTATCTTGCTAAATAACATAAATAAAACTTAGATAGCTTTTCAAATATCTGGTCGTCTGGTAAAATCTATAGAGCAGCACCATAGCAATTTTATAAATGTACCCATATTTTATGTGATGATCTGGACTTGGGAGTTCCATGTAAATTTTATGGGAAAGGAATAGAAGGTGCAGGAGTCACACAGTACCATTGATGGTTTCCTATCAGTGTTGTTGAGTAGCATGATAGTGTGTTAGATGATGATTTTCAAAGGATACTTCTGTTGATTGCAAATAAAGTAAAATAAGACAAACAATGTCCTTGTTACTATACTCATTTAAACAGGTTGTACTGTTATGCAATGTTTGAATATTTTATGATATGCTTTTTGTAATCAGGACTGTTGTTGTGCATGCTTTCCAAAACAGAAATTAAATCAGGGACAATTGTGAGAAAACTCGATAATAAATATTATTTTTACAGATTTCAAGATGGAGTGAAACTGATCTTACGGATTTCAATTTGTGAGAAAACTAGATGGAGGGAAACTGATTTTACGCTTATTTTGCCCTCAACTAACAGTCAGTACGACTTTTATTTATACTAACTACAACAACCAATGGCCATGGTTGTGAAAATTGGCGTAGGCGGCCGAGAACACCAACGATGTGATTTGCCTGTAATAAACTAATCTTGCCTGTAATCAACTAATTGGCCTAGATTAGTTGGAATCGGTGCTAGGCGGAGCTGGATCGTTGCCTCACTGGTCTCTCTCTCTCTCTCTCTCTCTCTCTCTCTCTCTCGTCACTGTTCTATCCGTCACTCTGTCTGTCGATTGCAGCCAGCAGCATGGACCAAGGTGAATTATTTGGTGTGATGTGGTGAAGGAGAACCGTGAAGAAGATTGGGTAGAGACAACGGTGAAGAAGATTGGGTTCTGTGGTGTGGTGAATGAGACTGGTGAATAAGACAAGGTAGATAGGGATTTTGTGAAAAGTTAAAAAAGGTAAACCTACATGTGTGGTGGGCTTTATATTTGGATTTATAATAATAACAATAATAGTAATGTAAATACTTAAATCAATTTATAACGTATATTTTTAACTAAATAAACAAACTCATAATTTAATTATTATTACCACTATAACTTTTCAGGGTTATTAAACATTTTTTTTTGTGCTATGTACAATTATATTTATATTTGAGTATTTATATACATGTTGTATGTACATTCTAAAATTAACATATAAAAAATTCCCATCTGACTCCTCGACTACTCCCCTCGTAGGCTGATTAGTCACTAGTCCCCAGCCGGCAGGCCGACTACCGCCTAGTGACTTTTACAACATTGCTAATGACTACTAACTAGAAAGAAAAAGTGACGACAATGTGAAATTACAAATTTACCCTTCTAATTGTTGGATCCAAATAGCATATCTAGCAATGACAACTACGCACTTGGGTGTTATTTCGTGTTAAGATGTGTTCCTTTGAATTGATATATTCCATGGCATGGATCTTAACAAGATATGTTTAGGATTGACCAACTAGGAATCAAAGCTCATTACATACTTTTATAGTCTGCAGTTTCTTTCTGACTATTCCAACAATTGTTCAATTACACATAGAAGTCATTGTAAGATTTATATTTACCTACACCATTTTATGAAGAAATGGGTTACTCTACACACATGAATAAAATAATAAAGAGGTGCTTTATGGTTGAAATTAGAGCATACAGAGTCTGATACGAATTGAGAAATTTAAATGGACAGAACAATGAATTATAGATGATTAATTGCAGAAAGTATATTATAAAACAGAATAGAAACCACAATCAAATGATTGTTCCAGGGAAATCCCTTTCTCACAACCAAAAGGTTGGAGACCCCTCAAAGCACAAGCAATGAGCTAACAATTTCCTATCAATAATTCTGCACACTACTTCCTTTCCCTCCTCCCTTATTTATAGAATTTCCAAATAACTAACTACAACTATTATTACCATAATACCCCTTCTAGAATATACTAATAGTAAAATCCTATTACTAATGGTAAAATCCTATCAATACTCTCCCCATATGAAAGTCTTGACCTCAAGACTTGCTTGCAACATTCTTCCACTTCCACTTCCACTTCACTAACCATTTTGTCACAACTTCGGGTTTGTTCTTGATCAACAATCCTTGTTGCCCATTTGTAGCCAATCGATCATCATGAATGTTGATTCCTGTAAGAGTTCCAGCTATGTTGCCCCTCGTAATTGGCTTCCCAATGCTATAAGAATCAAGGATGTTGTCTAGTGTAGTTGGCCAACGTTGCAAACCAAAAATCCAGCCGAAACTGATGAAGTTGGACAGATCACTACTCAGTTGTCCCATGCTATTGTCGTTGTTTAACACAAACTCAGCCCTATTACTTTGTGGAGAAACAAATCCATCAACATGTACTGTAGTGAGATTATTTTCATCGAAGTCTCTTGTAGGCATTTCATCAAACACCTTGTTCGCAACAACTCTACTTATAACTACATCTTCAATTTCACCCACAATCTGAACACCTTCACAGTCAGATCCTGGAACAATGTGCTCCCCTGGAGTGATATCTGATTGATCGGCGACACTAATGTAGAGATTCTGATCATGGTGAATTCGACCAGCATTAACGCCACTACCAAAACAGTCACTCTTACCACCAGATTCGATGAAGATCCCGATTCCTGATCCCCCACTCGAATTGCGTGGCTCACCTTGCTGTACAATCCATCCCAACATAACTTTACGAAACGCAGCTTCTTCAATCCGATCGGCTACTAAGGATGATAAAGTTGATTTAATTTCTGTAAAATCAGAGTGGAGGCGTTGAAGTTGCTCCTCGTGAAGTGCCAATCGAGAGAGGACAGAACGTGATTCCATGATCACGAAAGGAACAGAACAGCAGAGAAGAAGAAGAGATCGCGGTAGAGCAGAATCCGGCAGGTCGGACCAATGATACGAATTGAGAAATTTAAATGGACAGAACAATGAATTATAGATGATTAATTGCAGAAAGTATATTATAAAACAGAATAGAAACCACAATCAAATGATTGTTCCAGGGAAATCCCTTTCTCACAACCAAAAGGTTGGAGACCCCTCAAAGCACAAGCAATGAGCTAACAATTTCCTATCAATAATTCTGCACACTACTTCCTTTCCCTCCTCCCTTATTTATAGAATTTCCAAATAACTAACTACAACTATTATTACCATAATACCCCTTCTAGAATATACTAATAGTAAAATCCTATTACTAATGGTAAAATCCTATCAGAGTCATCCATGATTCCCATTGGTGTATCTTATAGTCTTAGCTGCCTTCAAGGGTACACATCCATTATCATATATGACTATCACCTGTGATAGATATTGGCAGTGCCATCACATGCATGTGTTTATGTCATAATCATCCTTGTGAATTTATGTTGATTATGTTTTTATAGTATTTGCTGAGCATGTATCAAGCTTAACTCTTTAACACATATTACATCATCTGCTTTTGTTGATTCTAAGTATGATCTGCACTGCAGTGGCAGAAACTGGCAAAGCCATACTATTTCCAAGAGACAAGAGTAATAATTTGAACAATGGCTGCATCAGAAGAGAACAATACGCTTTTCCCGATCTTTATTTTCTCCATATTGGCTCTGCCTTTAGTACCGTACACAATATTCCAGTTATATTATTTGGCTACTAAGAAGGCGAAGATCACAAAGTGTCAATGTTCAGTGTGCTTGCAGTCTGGGAAGTACCACAAGTCCATATTTAGACGGGTCAGTTTCTTATCCGTCCAATAATTTTTATGGATGTGCATCCAAGTTTTAGCGATCCCTTAACTTGTTTGATCACATATCCATTTCTGAATTCTTCTTTGGTTTTATGTCAACAGATATCCAACTTTTCAACATATAGTAACTTGACCCTTCTTATGCTTTGGGTGATTATGGTGCTGTTGGGATATCACATAAAAAGTAGCAGCCATGAGGTAATCTGAAAACTATGCACTGTGACTTTTGAGGTTTCGGTTGTTGGTGAAGTAACAATAGCATAGTTTGTTTTGTATGGTTGTAGTATTATGTCATATAAATCTTGTGTAAACTCTAGTGCATGGATGCATAGTAGGGGTGTGCATCGGTTCGAAACTCGATCGGACCGGATTTAATTGAAACTGAAAAATACAAAATAAATGAACCGAACCCGACCTTTTTCCTGTACCGGTCTTTTCCGGTTTAGAATTTGTTCAATCCCAAGCTGGACTGTGAACCAGATATGAATTATTGGGTTTTTAGATTAATATATAAATATAACGTCGTTCCAAATTTGGAAACTTTTTTTTTATAAATAAAGACGGGTTCACTTCCCATCCTGGACTGGACTGAACAAAGATTTAATATCTGAAAGATTTTAGAGTCGAGTACTCGAGTACCAAGCCAAATATATCTGGGTATGGTTTTGTTTCGGGGTTGTCAGTCCTGACTCCTGACCCATTTTTGCACTCCGCTAGATGCACTTTGTCTTACGAATTGTTAATAGAAGTCAACTCATGAACGAGGGAGATTTCATTTGGAAAAAGTCGTTTGTGGGCTAGTGTGCTACCCATCATGTGTACTCTCTCTTGACCTCTTCTTTTATTATTTGGCAGGTAAAAATTTTTGAACCATTCAGTATTCTAGGACTAGAACATGGAGCTACAGATTCTGAAATTAAAAAGGCATATAGGAGACTTTCCATCCAGTACCATCCGGATAAAAATCCAGATCCAGGTTGATGATTACTTTCACCAACTGATTGGATTGTATCCTATTTTTAACATGTAAATGAGATCTTTTAACTCTTTATTTTCTCCTTCAGAGGCCCACAATTATTTTGTGGAATACATATCAAAGGCTTATCAGGCTCTGACGGATCCGATATCACGTGAGAATTTTGAAAAATATGGTCATCCCGATGGCAGGCAGGTATCATATCTTCCATTATAACCTTCGTGATTTATCTTCGTATCAACTCAGATTTAATTTAATTAATTCAACTTCTTGGAATAGGGTATACAAAATGAATTGATATGACTATAATCATTTCTACAGGGGCTTCAAATGGGTATCGCTCTCCCTCAATTCTTGTTGAACATTGATGGAACGTCGGGCGCAGTAAACTTACTTGGGATTGTTGGGATTTGCATTATTTTGCCCCTCGTGATGGCTGTTTTGTACTTATCAAGATCAGCTAAATATACTGGAAACTATGTCTTGAAGCATACATTATCTGCGTATTTTTATCTTATGAAGCCCTCTTTGGCTCCAAGGTACATATGCCTTCCAACCTTTGGACCTTGAGTAAAAACATTCTTGAATAAGTTGTCAATGGTATAGGTGAATATTGCCTACTCTTTTATGAGATGCCTGACTGGCTAATCACGTCCCATTTCTTAAGTCAAACTCCCTTTATACCACATTCTTCATATATTTCCAATCTAATCCTTCTTGGTTTATTGCTATCTTTTTGACAACCAATCATAATAAATGTCCATTTAGCCCGTCATTGACATTTTATCTCTTTAAAGTCCCTCAACTATGATACTTTTCCTATCTAAAGCGCTTAAACTATTTTTGTACCACTAAAGTTCCTACTTTACTATTTTGTATCACTTATTTGAAATTCAATCATTTAAGTAAAGGAAGTAAAGCTTGAGGACTTATTTGAATTTACAAATTAGCTAAGGGTGTGTTTGTTTGCAATTAAGAGGGTCTGAAAATGGTCTGAAGTCTGAATTTCAGATCTTTAACTTAATTTGTATTGTTTGTTTAAATTCAGACTTAAAAGGTTCTATCCTCTGAATTTTATGAGGAAGAGAGTAGTCTAGATTGAAATTAAAAGCCTCTTAATTTCAGATCCTAAAGCCTCCTTAATTTTAGATGTGATTTTCAGACTTCAAAAGTTTAACCTCTTAATAAAAAAACAACACCTAAGATTTACATAGTTGGAATAAAAAATTAAATTTTAGGGAGTTCATGTTTATAAAAGAAGTTCAGGGACCTTGGGATAAATCATAATAGCCGAGGGACTCTAACCAGAAAAGAAGGCACTGAAGGACTATAATGGACATGTTTGAAAGTTTGTTGCTAAAAAAATAGCAATAACCAATCCTTCTCCGATGTATAGTATCTTCCATCTCACCAACTTTGAATGAGAATCAGTACATGCATTCTCATGTATGTTATCAGACTGCTTTGAATTATCAACAAAACCAACAAACTTTATTTTTCTTCCTTTTTTTACCCTCTATCGTTGTTGTTTCTATAATACAGTAAGGTCATGGATGTTTTCATAAAAGCTGCTGAATACATGGAAATTCCTGTTCGTCGGAGTGATGGAGAATCCCTTCAAAGATTGTTTGTTTTGGTCAGAAGCGAGTTAAATCTTGACCTTAAGAACATTAAGCAAGAACAAGCTAAGTTCTGGAAGCAGCATCCAGCTCTAGTGAAGGTTATATATTTACTTAGGTGTATCACTTGCTTCTTTGGATGTTAATATATTGATACTTGGCATTGACATATCTATCAAATTTTTATAATTGCAGACTGAGTTGTTAGTTCAAGCCCAATTAACCCGTGAGACAGCATGTCTATCTCCATACTTGCAGCGTGATTTCAGGCGTATGCTTGAGGTTGCTCCTCGCCTTCTTGAGGAGTTGATGAAGGTATGTGCACAGTGCACTTTGAGCTCGACGCATGTTTACTTAAATCTGGTCTATATATGTATGCTATAATTTCTCTCGGTTAACTCACTTGCCAGTTTGTAATATAATTTTTATGAAACTAAGATATATTTTTCTTGTTGTAGATGGCAGTCCTACAGCGTCCACCACATGGACATGGGTGGCTTAGACCTGCAATCGGGGTGGTAGAGCTCTCACAGTGTATAATACAGGTGCTTGCGTCTGCTTCGTTAATATATAATTCAGAACAAATACACATACATACACACACATAGATCATATTTACGTAGTTTCTTTGTCATATTACAACATAACTAAAATATGATGTAATAACTATTTACTAAATATGGACATGCGTGGCTTAGACGACAATTGATGTTACTATCTTAATGTGATGATAACTAAATGAAAAAAGGGTTTTTAATACTTATCCTAAAAATTTACTATTTTCTACTGGGGACAACACAAAATAGAAAGTGTTGATTTGAACAATTGGCTCAGCTAGAAATATAAATGGCAATGACATGAAAGTTTATCGATGATCTGGAGAGATCCTGTGCCTATCAGGATTTCAGTAGTAACTGTGCTTAAAGTATTACACAGTTTAAATGGCATGTAGCTTGATTTTTGACCTTCATTCCTACAGATTAATTTATATCGACTATTCTTTAGGGTTTTATGTGTTCTTTGTCATTTTGTGTGTTTGAGATGTTGAGTATATCGTGGTTGTGTTTATGGATTCACATTTATTTTCCTTTCCATGGTCTTAAGTAATTTTTATCTTTTCTCAATGGTCTTGTCTTTCATGTGCTTTCCTACGCATGTCTTGTTCGTTGTATTCACGTTTTTTATAACCTATTGCATAGTTTTCATCAGCGCCCACAATCTCTTTACTAGCATTTAGCTACTAGGTGGATCCTATGCTTATATTCGGACAATCCATCCAATCCAATCTGTATTTTATATGTAAATTTGATTAATATTATATATATACAATTATCAAATGGTCTAAACCAATGACCATTTTTCTTCTTTTTTTTTTATTTTAATTTTAAATTTTTCATAATACACCCTTATCTTAGTGTTATTTTTTATTTAACCCTTTTTATTTTAATATAATTTCATTTAGTAGTCTTTTAAAGTTTATTATTACAACATTTTCTTACATACTTAAAATTATAATTTTAATTATACTTATGTTTGTAGTTGTCTTTTGAAACTATTATATTATGTTTAATTGTATAGAAAAGACTTTTATTCAGATGCACGATACAAAATTCTAATAAAATTGTTTTATTTTAAAAAAAAATTTAATTTAATTTTTTGACAATACACCATCATCTTAGTGTTATCTTTTATTTAGCAATTTTATTTTAATAAATTTTCATTTAGTCCTCTTTTAACATTTATTATTACAACATTTTCTTACATACTTAAAATTATGATTTTAATTATACTTAAGTTTGTAGTTGTCTTTTGTAACTATTATGTTATGCTTAATTGTATAAAAAAATTACTTTATTATTCAGATGCACGATACAAAATTCTAATGAAATTGTTTTATAGTTAAAATGTAACTATTTAATATTTAGATTTTTTTTATTAATATGTTCATGTATAACATCGAACATTACTATTATAACGTTGACAAACTCTAATCGATATATTAGAGACATTACCGTTATAAATTTATTTGATTTGATCGTAAAACCAATAAATTAAATTGACAATTAAACCTAATCAATGTCAAAATTTAAATTATGGTTATGAATATTTGATTAAATAATTCTGGTTCCGATCCGATTTAATAAGACATTGTTTGTAATTTTAGCATTGCAAAATCTAGAAAACCAATGGTGAGAACCGATTAACAGTATCATTTGTCTTGCTTCACATTTCAATTTCACTCTTGAATGTTGGTTCTGTTGTGTTTCTTTACTTGAATTGTTTAAAAAATATTTTTATTTATTTGTTTTTATATTTATTATTGTAATTAATAATTTAGACCTCGCAGCAACACGCGGGTGTTCAATAACTCGTTTATTATATAATTGCACATACACATGGGTCCTTGAAGTACTATTATTTTCTAATGGTGTGTACACATTAACTCTTTTATTTGCATGTCAAAAGGTAAGTGTACAAAATAATATTGAGAATGCTCAAATCACATTTGTGTTTTGTGATTTTTATAGATATACCCTATGCTATACCGATAATAATTAGATACAATGTGGCAATGACTTCACGATTTTGTCTAATTAAAAGCTAACTATTCTATGACCTATAATGATCTTTTTTATTTTTCATTTGAAGCGATGCTAATTTTCACAATTTCATCACATGTAGGCAGTTCCGCTCAGTGCACGAAAACCAACCGGAGGGTCTGTTGAAGGTTTTGCCCCTTTTCTGCAATTGCCACATTTCAGTGAGGCTGTTCTTAAAAAGCTTGCCAGAAAGGTATTTCTAACTTCCCTTTTCAACTTATAGTTATTTTTTGGTGAAAATTTTGTAAAACTAGAGTGTACGTTATTTTAATTTTCATTTTAGGATCGTACGGTTCAAAACTAATATTTAATGGTCATAAACTTTGAGAACAAACATTTTGCGGTCTGAGAATTTGGAAAATAGAAATCTTGAGACCCTTTGGTTTCTTGGACCACAAAATGTTAGTTTTCAAAGTTTGAAAACCTTAAATACTGGTTACGAAAGTACCATCCCCAAAATAGGAATTTACGAATTTCCAAAGTTTTCTATGTTGCATTTTTGCTTAGTGTCCTTCATCTGCTTGCAGAAAGTTCGTACCTTTGAAGACTTTCGAGACTTGAACCAACAGGAGCGTGCAGATTTACTAACAAAGGTTGCCGGGTTCTCATTATCCGAGTCCCAAGACGTAGAAACAGTTCTAGAAATGATGCCTTCCATCACCTTCGACATTAAATGCGAAACCGAAGGCGAGGAGGCAATACAAGAGGGCGACATAGTCACAATGCGTGGATGGGTCACACTTAACCGCAAAAACCGTGCCATAAGAGCGCTTCCGCATTGCCCCCACTACCCATTCCACAAGGAGGAAAACTTTTGGTTGCTACTAGCGGATCCCAACTCCAACAACGTGTGGATATCACAAAAAGTTAGCTTCATGGATGAATCGGCAGCTCTAATCGCTGCTCCAAAAGTGATTCGGGAATCAAAAGAATGGGCTGGAGCTAGCCCAAAGGAACTGAATTCCGCTGTTAAAGAAGCGGTCGAGAAAGTGAGAAATGGGTCAAGGCTGGTTATAGGTAGGTTTTTAGCTCCAGAAGAGGGTACATATAATCTGACTTTGTACTGCTTGAGCGACTCGTGGCTCGGATGTGATACAAAAATGAGCTTAAAATTGAAGGTTTTGAAACGGACAAGAGCCGGGACGAGGGGTGGGGTTCAGGTGGATGAGAGTACAGGCGTCGAAGATGGAGTTGAGGAGGAAGAAGTGGAAGAAGACGAATACGATGATGATGAGAGCGAATACAGTGATGACGATGACGAAGTCGAACATGATGAAACTCGAGAAAGCGTGATCGACGGCTCAGATGATTCAGACAACAAAGAGGATTAGAAAGGTTTAGGATGATAGCCACTTCTATACTTGGGATTTTCCTAATATGATTTGTACTAATTTGGTTTTTAATTTTTAAGTTAGATTTTCTCATATTTTATGTGGCAGAATTTTCAAATACCATAGATAAAAAAACAGTAATAAAATTAGTAGTTATTTTGTGCAAGTTTATATAATGTATTTTTAAAAGTATTTCAACTAGGTAACTAGATGTCTGATGATCGGTAACAATGTGTCCATTTAACTACCTAATTGAAACATTTTAAAAGTTTGACTACCGAATGTTAGAGGTGTTTCAATATAAAAAATCTGACATTTTAAGAATCATAGGTTGGGTTGATTACACTTGACTTTCATTCCAATCGGATACGATTACTTTGATTGACTTGATTTGGAGAGTACTATTTTAAATAGAAAAAGATTGGTATGTTATTCAAATTGGAAAAAAAAATTTAATATTATGAATTTTATCTTTTGTTTGTTGGTCCGTTTGACCCGTTTGCTTGAATGAGCTGAAACTGACACCACTCAATCTCAATCAGACCTTTTAAAGATGCCCGGTGAGACATACTCGAGTTGGTTTGAAGTTGAAACTATGTATTCCATAGGGGAAGCTGGAACTGAAAACACAAAAGTAGAAAAGAGGAGAAACTTTTTTTTTTCTACATTCTCATAATTCTATCATTTTGTATCATTATTTATCAAAGTTATTATTCAATTTCATAAAATTATTCAAATGTGACCGGTTTTATTAGTATATAAATATATTTATTAATAATTGTATTTTACCGTCAATAATAGCAAACATTCAACGACTATTTTCAAATATAATAGTAATTTATAAAAATGGTCCTTGTGGTTTGTGTAAATTTACGAAAACGGTCCTTCAACTTTTAAAGTTGCAGTGATGGTCCTTCAAATCATGTTTTACTTGCAGAAACGGTCAGTTTCTGAACATTTAAAAAATGACGATTTTGTCATTTTCTTAATTACAATTTTAGTCCCTCAACTATTTAATTTAATCTCACTTTGGTCGTTTTCTAAAAATTGATTTTTGATTTTAAATTTTAAATATTAATTTAACAAATTATTATTTAAATCTTTATTATTATTATTATTGTTATTATTATTATTTATACCTATTTATTTTAAAAAATAAATTTATGTTTATTTATTAAAATTTATTTTTATACTTAATTTAATTAATTTACACGTTATTTATGTATTCAATTTATTTATTAAAGAATTAGATTATCAACACACGTATTAACGCATATAAAATCCATTACGCATGTCAAAGGTTTACACAAACACCGACGATTTAAAACATTTTACAACATACAAACAACTCTGTTTAAAGGTCAACCCGACATACAACCCAAACCCGGATCCCAATATCCATATACAGACCCGACCCAGATCCCCATAAGTTGCCCAACAATACACCGAACACATACAGTCGACAAAAGGTTGAACTCTCTGCAACGATCCCAAAACTCCTATTTCCGCTCAGGAGCTGGCTGGCGGCCCTATCTTCGGTTCCTCTGACAAACATATCAGACTCGAATACGTAAGCTTCACAGCTCTTGAGTACACAAGGGTTAGACAATGCATTAATCACATAAGCACATAACACATGACAACCCTATATCTCTACATTACATGGCATAGCTCATGCCACCTAGCCTCTGCCCTGAGGCACCTGAGATCCAATACACAACGAGATACTCATCTCCATTGGGGAAAGCGCCCCCCCCCCCCCCCCCCCCCCCCCCCCCCACCCCCCCCCCCCCCCCCCCCCCCCCCCCCCCCCCCCCCCCCCCCCCCCCCCCCCCCCCCCCCCCCCCCCCCCCCCCCCCCCCCCCCTCCCCCCCCCCCCCCCCCCCCCCCCCCCCCCCCCCCCCCCCCCCACCCCCCCCCCCCCCCCCCCCCCCCCCCCCCCCCCCCCCCCCCCCCCCCCCCCCCCCCCCCCCCCCCCCCCCCCCCCCCCCCCCCCCCCCCCCCCCCCCCCCCCCCCCCCCTCTGCAGCCAAGGTACGCCCGTGAAGGCTAGCATGAATAAATAGTTCTGGAGCGACCTGACAACATACCCAACCGTGTGTGTGTATAGACACACACACACACACACAGGGTAGACAGAGCAACACAGCTCCCGCAATCACACTATACTGCATCTCATACACAATAATATATTCACATATAAATGAAGGTAAGCTCATACCTGAGGGGCAGCTCGCAGTGCCCGGAACACAATCACAATAATATACACACATATATTGACTCAATAAAGGTAAGCCCTTTGAAAAGAACTCGTGTACTCACCTGGATCACTCCGCACAATATCCCTAACCCGATGACCCGAATCTGACCCACACCGATCTCTGTTACTCCCTGTACACACAACAATTCTCCCCAGATTAATCCCAACTATCCCATAGTCATTACCGTAACTGATTGACCCCAAAAAGCAACCCCAAATAGGCTCAGAGGCCCAAAACCCAACTCTGGCCCAAATAGCCGGGTTGCGGTCGCGCTGGACCTGTCACGGGCCTGCGCTAACATCGCGAACCACGCTCAAACCCTAGACCGCGGTCCATCTCACGCTTGCGAGAAACAGCAGGTCCCTGTTTTTATTTCAGGTCTACCAAGGAGGGATTTAACCTCCCCAGATCGATTTCCACCAGCTCAACTCGTATTTTGAGCACCAAAATACTTCTAATACATATCCAAACCAATTCCCCAACATATCTCAGCAATTAATACATCAAAACAGAATTAATTCAAGGATTCTTACCTCTCTCCAATGAAGAACACAAAAATGAGGCTTCAATCCACTTTTAGCAATCAAATCCCTTGGTTATGGCTTCGATTGGCTCTAGTAGCAGCAATCACACACACGTGCACTTTATCTCACTGATTTGCACAAAATGAAGGAAAGAAGCGCACGTCACACACATATACGTATATACGTTTCCAATTATAACGCGGGTTCGACACCGATACCCGGCCCCGATATGAAAAATCCACTATTTATATCATTAAGTCTCATTTAATTCCGTGAATCCATGAATATAGTTAATCCACTAAATTATATCTCGAGTCCACGTAATACCTGTTTTGACACGTATCCAATATACGGGACGTAATTGGACCAACGCAATAATCACTATTAAAATTAGTCAATGGGATAATTACATGTACCTGCTCATCGGGGTGTTACAAATCCTCCCCCCTTACAAAGATTCCGTCCCAGAATCTAACCCTGACTCTGGAACAGGAAAGGTAGCGGCTCCGCATATCAGACTCAGGCTCCCAAGTCGCACTGGTACCCTTATGGTGTCTCCACTGAACGAGTACCAATGATATCTCTTTATTGCGCAACCTCTTCCCTATGGGATCAATAATCAACTCTAGCTGCTCAGCATATCTCAACTGATCATCCACTGATATCTCTGATAAGGGCACATACTGATCCTCTTTCACCAAACACTTTCTCAGGTGTCTCACATGGAATGTGTCATGCACACCGGCCAACTCTGGCGATAATCTCAAACGGCCCAATATACCTCGGACTCAGCTTACCCCGGTGTCTGAATCGGATCACACCCTTCCACGGAGACACTTTCAGCAACACCTGATCCCCAACACTGAACTCGAGCTCTGAGGTACGGCAGTCAGCATAACACTTCTGACAGCTCTGTGCAACTCGCATATGCTCACGGATAGTAGCTACTTTGTCACTCATCTCCTGAAGTAGCTCGGGCCCACTGATTGGTCACTCGCCGACCTCACCCCAACACACTGGGGTTAGACACTTACGGCCATATAACGCTTCGAATGGGGTCATCTTAATCGTGGCGTGGTAGCTATTGTTTTACGCGAACTTAACCAACCGGAGATGCACATCCCAGCTACTTCTGAAGTCTATGGCGCATGCTCTCAGCATATCCTCAAGTGTCTGATTTGTGCGCTCGGTTTGCCCGTATGTTTGAGGCCTGTAAGCTATACTCAGTTGAACCCGTGTACCCAGCTCTCTCTGGAAGCTCTGCCAGAACCGCGAAGTGAATCAGGTATCGCGACCAGAAGTGATCGACTTCGGGACCTCGTGTACACTACCTCATCAATATACAGCCGAGCTAGCTGATCCATAGTGATCGTACCCCGAACAGCAAGAAAGTGCGCACTCTTTGTCAGCCGATCCACTATAACCCAAATCATGTCGTTCCCACGAACGGTACGAGGAAGTCGGACGATGAAATCCATTGTGATGTGGTACCACTTCCACTCGGGAATCTCCAGTGGCTGTAGACGGCCATGCGGTTTCTGGTGCTCACTCTTAACCCACAAATATGTCATACACTACTCAACATAACGGCCCACATCCCTTTCCATACCCGGCCACCAATAGAACTCTCTAAGGTCCCGATATATCTTGGTGCTCCCAGGATGAATAGACAACCTCGACTTATGCGACTTATCGAGGATCAACTGCCGCAAGTCCCCAACTCTAAGAACCCAAACTTTGTTTCTCAACACATACAACCCCAGGTCATCCCTGACCAACATCTCAGTCAGCCCTATTAATCTATCTCTCTCTCTCTCTCTTCACGTTCTGCTCCGCAGACCCTCGGTCTGTGCCAATCTCAGACTGTCGATCAGGGTAGATGTGACCTCGAGTCTCACAGCTCGGGAAGTAACTGTCTGCACGCACGCCTTACGACTCAAGGCGTCAGCTACAACGTTCGCCTTCCCAGGGTGATACTATATCTCACAGTCATAGTCTTTCAGGAGCTCTAAACTGTGTCTCTGTCGCATGTTCATTTCCTTCTGACTGAATAGATACTGAAGACTCTTATGATCTATATATATAACGAACTGAGACCCGTATAGATAGTGTCGCCATATCTTTAACGCAAAGATGATGGCATCCAACTCAAGATCATGGATCGTATGATTTTCCTCATACGTCTTTAACTGTCTCGAGGCGTAGGCAATCACCTTGCCACGCTGCATCAACACACAGCCCCGTTCCTGATGCATCGCAATACAAAGCAAAGTCATATGTACCCTCATGCAATGCTAACACCGGCGCCTGACAAAAACGAGCTCTCAACTCGGTAAAGGCAGACTCATGCTCTTCTCAACGGCATGGCTATCCGCGAAAAGTTCTGAATAAACCAACTGTAGTAGCTTGCTAACCCCAGGAAATTACGAATCTCTGACACGCTCTTAGGCTGCTCCCAACTCATCACAACCTTAATCTTCGCGGGATCCACTTTAATACCCTCACTGCTCACAACATGGCCCAAGAACTGCACCTCTCGGAGCCAGTACTCGCACTTGGAGAACTTAGCATAGAGTCTCTATCTCTCTCTCTCTCTCTCTCTCTCTCTACGGCACACTCAGGACCTCCCTCAAGTGCTGCTCATGCTCCTCAGCGCTCCTCGAATAGATCAAAATTTCGTCTATGAACACAATCACAAATCGATCCAACATGGCTCTACACACCCTGTTCAGCAAATCCATGAAGGTTGCGGGTGCGTTGGTCAATCCGAATGGCATGACTAAGAACTCATAGTGTGCATAGCGCGTCCTGAAGGCTGTCTTGGGCACATCCTCTTCCCTGACTTTCAGCTGGTGATATCCAGATCGTAAATCAATCTTCGAAAACAAGCTAGATCTCTGTAGCTGATCGAATAAATCATCGATTCACGGAAGTGGATATCTATTCATCACTGTCACTTTATTCAGCTCTCGATAATCGATACACATCGCATGGTACCGTATTTCTTCTTTACAAACAACACCGGTGCTCCCCACGGTGATAAGCTTGGACGGATAAATCCTATATCCAGCAACTCCAGAAGTTGAGTCATCATCTCTCGCATCTCAGTGGGTGTCAGTCTATAAGGCGTCTTCGCAATAGGCACCGCTTCAGGGATAAGATCGATCTAGAACTCTACCTGGCGATCTGGCGATAACCCAGGTTACTCATCTGGGAATACTTCAGGGCAGTCTCTCACTACAGGTACATCCCCTTCTGTCTTCTTCTCCTTCTGGGCGTCAATCACATATGCCAGGAAGGTTTCGCAACCCTTAGTCACATATCTCTGAGCTCTAATCATCGAGATAATCCCAATCTCGCTCTTTCGCCTCTCCTCGTACACTGTCACGGTCTCACTGTCTGAAATCCGTATCCTCATCATCTTTTTAGCGCAAAGATTGTCTGTCGGACGGGCTGTCATCCAGTCCATGCCGACAATCACATCGAAGCTACTAATCTCAATAGGTAGTAAATCGATCAGGAATCCGTGAGTGTTGATCTTGAGTACACACTCTCGATAGACACGACTCACTAACGCGTTACTCTCGTCTACCCTCTCAACAATCAATGACACAGATAACACAGTAGGAGCGACAGTAAAATAAGCACAGAAGGACACTGACACTTATGAGCGATCTGCTCCAGAATCATATAAGTCTCGCGCACACAAGCCATTCAGAATATATGTACTTGTAACAACGTCTGGAGCATCTCTGGCCTCCTCAGCTGTGGCCTGGAACACTCGGCCTCTGGCTATCGGTGTCGCATCTCTGCGAGTGGTAGAGGAAGAAGGCTCTACTCGAACACCACTCGTGCTAGCTCCTGGAACTGCTGGCGCTGCCTCGGGGCAATCCCTCATCCTGTGGCCCGGCTTCCCACATCGGAAGCATAATGCCTTGGCGGCAGTGCAAGACGTCGCAGTATGGCCGAACTGGCCGCATCTAAAGCACTGGAACTGATCACTAGCACATGGCACGGCATGTCTGCGGTGGCATCTCTAGCAATCCCGCTCCCCAGACGAACTGTCAACCCTGCTCCCCGCCGATCGGGATCCCTGTCCAGTACTACTCTGAGTAACGGCTCCACTGTCCATCTGGCCCTGTCCCCTAGACCTCTCTCTACCTCTATATCTGTCTCTATCTCTGCCTCTGTCTCGGCGTGACCCAGAACCCTACCCCTGATAACGGCCCTGCTCGGGCTACTGCTCTCTCGGTTCCCGCAAGAAGCTGGAGGACTGCTCGGACGTCTCCATACGCTATCTCTGTGTAGACGGCTGCTCCCGCTGTCTCTCGATTTCCCGCTCTGTCATGTGGGCTAACTCCAGGGCTCTGGAAAAAGATGTCGTATCCTGTAACCCCACAAACTCTCTGATATCTGATCTTAGGCCGTCAATAAAAGCATCCGCCTTACGCCTCTCCGTATCCACATGTTGCGACACGAACTGGGAATAATCATTGAAACGGTCGACATACTGCTGCATAGACAAGTCTCTCTGCTGTAGCTGGAGGAATCGGCGCTCCATCTCCCTCTGCTCGTCTCACGGTGCATACTGAATCTCAAACACCGCATTATACAGCTCCCAGGACATCGCGTACACACGCGAAGCAGACATAGAGGACTCGATGGACTTCCACCACTCTGAAGCCCCACCCCGAATTAAATGTGTTACCATGTCTTTCGGGTCCACATGGGCAACCCGAAAAGCTGACTCAATCTCACGTTCCCAAGCTAGAGCCATCCTTGGCTCGCCCCCACCTCTGAATTCTGGAGGCGTCCCAGTCATGAAGTCTTTGAAAGAACCCCCTCTCTGAGACGTGGACGAGGAAGCACCCGCACCTATGCTCGTCCCAGTAACTAGAGCACCCGTATCTGAACCACCCCCGGTATCTTGTCCCCTACGTTGGGACTCGTAAAATTGTGTCAATATCTCAATCAACTCTGACTTTCAGACGTAATCACCGCCCGCTGGCCTCTCTGCCCCTGCACCATTTCCCTCTGAACTCATACTGACAACCTGCATGGGTCAAACAGTCGCATGTAATCACACATAAAATACCTAGCGTTATACACTAAGCTAGGATAATTAAATCCTCTAGTATCCGTCACCGGAATACTCCCCAATGACCTGAACACGATCTTGAAGCTCAAGCATCCACTAATACTCAACACTTGAACCACAAGCTCTGATACCATACATGTAACACCCTCCAAACCCGATTAAAAGTCACGTCATTTACAATACACAGGTGGCATTAACGCATATAAAATCCATTACACATGTCATAGGTTTACACAAACACTGACAATTTAAAACATTTTACAACATACAAACAACTCTGTTTAAAGGTCAACCCGACATACAACCCAAACCCGGATCTTAATATCTAAATACAGACCCGACCCAGATCCACATAAGTTGCCCAACAATACAGCGAACACATACAGTCGACAAAAGGCTGAACTCTCTGCAACGATCTCAAAGCTCCTATTTCCGCTTAGGAGCTGGCGGCGCTATCTTTGGTTCCCCTGACAAACATATCAGACTCGAATACGTAAGCTTCGCAGCGCGTGAGTACACAAGGGATAGACACTGCACTAATCAAATAAGCACATAACACATGGCAACCCTATATCTCTACGTTACATGGCATAGCTCATGCCACCCATCCTCTGCCCAGAGGTACCTGAGATCCAATACACAATGAGATACTCATCTCCATTGGGGAAGCCCCTCCCCCCTCCCCCCTGCGGCCAAGCCACGCCCGTGGAGGCTAGCAGGAATAAATAGTTCAGGAGAGACCTGACAACATACACAATCGCGCGCGCACACACACACACACACACACACACACACACACACACACATATATATATATATATATATATATATATATATATATATATATATATATATATATATATATGGGACCTTACACAGGGTAGACAGAGCTACACAGCTCCCGCAGTCACACTATACTTGATCTCATACACAAAAATATATTCACATATAAAGGAAGGTAAGCTCATACCTGAGGGGCAGCTCGCAGTGCCCGGAACACAATGACAATAATATACGCAAATATATTGACTCAATAAAGGTGGGTCCTTTGAAAAGAACTTGTGTACTCACCTGGATCACTCCGCACAATATCCCTAACCCGATGACCCGAATCTGACCCGCACCGATCTCTGTTAGTCCCTGTACACACAACAATTCTCCCCAGATTAATCCCAATTATCCCATAGTCATTACCGTAACCGATTGACCCCAAAAAAAGCAACCCCAAAATAGGCCCAGAGGCCCAAAACCCAACTCTGGCCCAAATAGTCGGGTCGCGGCCGTGCAGGATTTGTCGCGGGCCCGCGCTAACATCGCGAACCGCGCTCAAACCCTAGACCGCGGTCCCTATCATGCCGCTCATCGTGACCGCGCTCACGACGAACAGCAGGTCCCCTGTTTTTATTTCAGTTCTGCCCAGGAAGGATTTAACCTCCCCAGATCGATTTCCACCAGCTCAACTCGTATTTTGAGCACCAAAATACTTCTAAAACATATCCAAACAAATTCCCCAACATATCTCAGCAATTAATACATCAAAACAGATTAATTTCAAGGATTCTTACCTCTCCTCAATGAAGAACACAAAAAGGAGGCATCAATCCACTTTCAGCTATCAAATCCCTTGGTTATGGCTTCGATTATGGCTCTAGTAGCAGCAATCACACAGACATACACTTTATCTCACTGATTTGCACAAAATGAAGGAAGGAAGCGCACATCACACACATATACGTATATACGTTTCCAATTATAACGCGGGTTCGACACCGATATCCGTCCTCGATATGAAAAATCCACTATTTATATCATTAAGTCCCATTTAATTCCGTGAATCCATGAATATAATTAATCCAATAAATTATATCTCGAATCCACGTAATCCCCGCCCCGACACGTATAATCTATTATACAAGACGTAGTTGGACCAACGCAATAATCACTATTATAATTAGTCAATGAGATAATTACACGTATCTGCTTGGGAGTCGGGGTATTACAATAATAATAATAATAATAACAACAACAATAATGAGAATAATAATAATAATATATTTGATAACAAATCAAATCATAATTTATTAAATTAATATTTTAAATTTAAAACCAAAAATAAAAAATTAAGAAAAAGGAGCAACATTGATCACCAAACTTGTAATTGAGAGAATGACAAAATGATTATTTTTAAAAAGTTTAGAAACAAAAGGATCGTTTCTGCAAGTAAAAAGTGGTTTGAGGGGCCATCACTGCAACTATGAAAGTTGAGACACCGTTTTCATAATTTTAAACAAATCACGGGAACCATTTCTGTAAGTTACTCTATAATCTATAAAAAGGCCTAAGGATTGCATTTAAGTGAACATAACGAAATAAAAATTAAAAATCATAATTAAAGAAAGTACAAAACAAATTAATTTAAAGATTACATTAGATTAAAAAAAAATTAACTAAACTTACATGAAAATTAAAACACACACTAAATTAAAGCTAAAAAGAAAGTCCTTACTTTAATTTCTTCACACATCATGTCACTAATTTAAATAGGGGAATTATACAAAAAACCAACATACTTTTGATATTTTTTGATTAATTGTTTATACCAAAAACGTTTTCATAAAAGTTCTTCAACTTGAAATTTTTTACGATTTGTGTTGTTTTATGGAATTTTTAAAAAAAAGTTCAAATGTTTTTCATAAAATTTCGTTAACTTAAAGGACTTTTATTGAAACATTTTATGTGCAGTGATTTTTACAAAAACGTTTTTAAATTGAGAGACTTTTATGGAAACGTTTTTGGTGCAATAACTTATTCATAAAATGCCGAAAGTACATTGGTTTTTTACATGATTTTCCCATTTGAATATTCTTTTCCTTTCCTCTTTGCTGATTTTATGACAAATAGATTGGATTTCACTTTCATATCATCTATGATGATGCTTGTTCGTGCGCTAATGATGATGCGTAAACACTCGATACTGATATCTTTGTTATTTTTCTAAACATGGATGGAACTCTCACTTTTACACACCATCTCCCATATGTGATCGTAAATGGTTTTGTGTATGGAGTTTTAAACCTCGTGTCTATGTTCCTTCACCATGTACTTTCGTTTGTCGACCAAACCTAGCATTAGTTGAACCCATTTACTCGAGACTTAAATTGTATAAGTAACAATTCAAGACATTTGATTTTTTTAAGAAAGAATTACAGTAAGTCAGCAACTGTAACTCTATAATAGTATTTCCAAAAAATTTTGTTGTGTTGATTGTTTCCAATGACTTATGCACTCCATTTTCCTTTGTTGATGTTGATTTATTGCCCACGGTTTCGTCAATATATTCAAACATAAAATTTTGAAACTTTTGGCTGTTTGAAATTTGATACATCTATATTAGGTAATTAGGATCACTTTACACGGGTAGTTGGTAGGGGTGGTGTCCAAAACCCGATATCTGAATTTTCGGATATCCGAAATTTCGGATAGTGATTTTTACTATCCGAATCTGAATCCGAATACCTGAAAATTCACTTTTTTTAAATAAAATAAATCAAATATTTAAATATCTAAATTACAAATTCATATATCTAAATACATATTGAAGATAAATATATCGCAAAAATGTATCCGGATTTATTATACTCAAAAATGTATCCGGATTTATTATACTCAAAACGACTAAAAAAGATTAAAAAAACTAAAATATATAAAATATTAGTTAATAAATCCACAAAATCAAGATAAAATTAAAAAATATACATTAGAATAATAGTAAACACTCAATATTATGTAAATAAGCAATACTAAAGATATATACCTTTTTTTTTGGAATTCCACCCGAATATTTGGAATTTTACCATCCGAATCCGAAATTTCGGATAGTTTCGGATCGGATATTCGGATATTCGGATTTTCATGAACACCCTTAGTGATGGGCGTATACGGATGTGGTTGTACATTATTAAAATACTCACCGGTCCTAAGGGGGTGCCATAGGCCACACGGGCTACAGTCAAAGACATCAAACCATATCAAGGCACATTAACTTTTTAGTCCAATAAGTAATGTTTTAATGTAGTATTTTAATGTTTAAAATTTAAACCGTTATTAGGTTAACTATTTTCTTACACTAGCATCACTATTATTCCAGCTTTTCTTGCGTCATCTTCATCTTAATTAATGTTGACATTCTTTAGACTTCATATTTATGTCAACTTTTTTCATACACAAACATCACCTTTAGGATTTTGAAAATCAAAAATTTAAGTGAAAATCTCAAAAATGAATTTTCAAACATACTAATAGAAGAGTAACTATACTCATTTCTTGTGAAGCCACGTGTCATCACCATGAAACGACACGTGACATTTTTTTAAATAATAAAAAAATTTTAATTAAATCAAATCAAACAAAATCTAATACTCTACAAACTTATTTATTATAATATAATATATTTTAAAAGTTTTAAAAAATATTAAAAATATAAAAAAAATAAATATTATTCATATATAGTTAGAAATATATAAAATTAATAGGTCATAACAAATAATAATATCACTTTTATATACTTTTATTTAAAAATAATAAAATATTTATATCTTTACCTTTTAATTTAGCATATTTTATATGTGTTAAAAATATATGCGTAATACGTGGGTAAATAAACTAGTTAAAAACTAAAAAAGTGAAAACCTTTTTTCGACAACTTTCGTCGAAAACATGTCAACTAAAAAGATACTAACCTTCTTTAGACTTCGTGTCTATGTCAACTTTTCATGCACAAGCATCACCATTATATCAAGTTTCATTAGACTTCATCTTTACATCAACTTTTCATTGATGCATATGTACTCATCGTTATAAACACATAAAATCAAGAGCGATAAATCATGCCAATTTTACGATACAATTTCCAACTCGCATTGCCATCAAATGGTAACTTTAGACACTTTTTAAGATTACGTCAATTCTTTGTCTTCAATTATTACATTCGATAAAATAAACTACGAATTATTTTGTTTACAATTACATTGAAAAATAATATATGGCACAAGTCATACCAACAAACGGAAGCATGGGTTACCCTTTGGGTAAAAGACATGTTTGGTCTACTAAAAGGTAATATACATTTTAATTTTGAGTTAATTGCATCATTAGGTAATTTATTGTTAATTCTTTTTACAATTTAGGTAACATATTAATTTTTATTCTATTTTAGGTAACATACACTCCATGTCAAGTCAATCAAGATAATCATATCAGATTAGAAGGTAAAAACTGCTGACGTAACATTTTCTTTATTCAGTCAACATTTTTTTTACAAAATGACATTTTAGTTGTTATCAGGTGCACATTATTGTGTACAATTTAAAAGAGTTTTTGATAATACATTACTATTTTGAGCAAATTATAAAATAATGAAACACTTTTAAAAATAAAAACCTGTTGTCTGGATAAAAAAAAACTGACACGTTAGTAATTTTTACATTCCAATCCGATAAAGTTACCTTGATTGACTTGATTTAAAGAGTATGTTACCTTAAATAGAGTATGTTATCCAAATTGAAAAAAAATGACAATAGATTACCTTTTAACGTAATTAACTCATTAATCGTAAAAAAAATAGTAAAAAGATATATATTTGATCTTCTTTGATAATAAAACATCACTAAAAACCGTTACTAAAGCATCAAAAGTGTTACCAATAACCAAATAGTCATTTTTCTTAAAAAAAAAAAATTTAAGCTTATTACCATTTTATTCAAAGTATATGTATTAGGGCAAATGACCAAAAATAGTAACAAGTTTTGACATTTTTATCATTAATAGTAACATTATTTATTTTTTATCATTTATAGTAACAACTTTTTATTTTTCTATCAATAATAGTAATGGGTGACCTGCAAACTTGTTTAGCAGGTCACCAACAATTTTTCAGTTATCAAAAATAGTAACAACTTTTCATAGTTTTATCAATAACAGTAACATATTAAATTAAACCAAATTTTTTTTTTAAGTTTTTCTAAGATTTCATAAACACCAAAATAAACTCAATTTATGTTTCAATTTATTTAATTATATTACTACTATCTTTAATCACTATTGATTTAATTTTATTAAATTTATTTATTTACAATTTTTATATATTCATAACCTTTTAAATTTTTAATATATATTCTAGAATCATTTCAATTTCACTTTTTCCAAACGAAAAAACTATAAATCATTCTATTTTAGTTTTTCCCAACTAAATAAAATGAACTATTTTGATTTTTTAGTTTTTTCAATCTAAATTGGTTGCAGTATTTTTAAAGCTGGAAAACTACAAACCACAATTATTCATAATTTTTATGTTGTTAAAAATTGTAACACCCTGTCTGTGAGAAATATTATGTGGTTTTAATTTATTGGTTGATTGAATTATTAATATTGTGTTGGGGCAATGGTATGACGATTAGTGGAATGAACACGTGTCGGGGTCGAGTATACATGTCATCGGGTTATAATTCTGGCGGATCATTAATAATTACGAGACCACAAAATTAAATGGGAATATTGATATTAATTATGAAATATTGATAACGGGGTTGGGTATCGGTGTCGATCCTGCGTTATAAACGATATGTTTATATGCATAACATGTTTAACTCTTTGCTTCCTTTTCATTCATACCAAAAACAATTGAGAAGTGTTGTGTGTGTTTGTAAGAGCAAACAGAAGGAAAAAAATTTGTAACGGATCAAATTGAGCTGTGGAATTCATCTTCATCTTGGCTTGTGGTGTTCTTTAACTTGGGCAGGTAAGAAACCTCTAATTTAAATGATTTGATTGTGTTATAAGCTGCTAAATTATGGAAATTGGTTTAGCAAGTGTTTGCAAGTGGTTACGTATCGTTTTTATGGGTTGCAATATTTTTCATTCAGAAAAACTGTAAACTGGAATAATTCATAGTTTTTTTCGTTGTTAAAAACACAAAAATAAATGAGTTCCAATTATTTTGTATGAAAAATCAAAATGTATAGTTTTTTGTAAAAAAATCTAGAACATGGCTGGGTCGTAGTTTTTCTTTCGGGAAAGCTAAAAGTCATATAGTTTGTAATTAATTTCGTTTGGAATTTACTAAAAAGTCAATCAATTTGTAATTTTTTATTTCAAATAAAAAGTATTGCGACCCACTCATTTTTTAGTTTTTTTATTAATGGAAAAACCATGACTTATTGTGGTTTATAGTTTTATGACTGAAAAATATTGAAACTCATTTTGATTTTTTGTTTTTTTAAATAAAAAACTATGTCCCATTTAGATTGGAAAAAAACTAAAAAATAGAACGATTTGTATTATTTTATTTTGAAAAACTAAGAAAAAAGATGTTTCGTAGTTTTTTAGTTGGAAAAAGTGAAAAACGAAATGATTCATAGTATTTTTTCATTCATATTATATATAATTGAGAATAAATAATCGAATATTATCTATCTGTAAATATTCGGAATATAAATTTTATTTATTTTGCTGTTATGAAAATTAGAAAACTTAATAAAATAAAATAAAATTATGTTTTAATTTAATATGTTACTATTATTGATAAAAACCTGAAAATATGTTACTATTTTTTATAATTGAAAAGTGGGTGACCTGCTAAATAGGTTTGCAGGTCACCCATTACTATTAATGATAGAAAAATAAAAAGTTGTTACTATTGACGATAAAAAAATAAATAATGTTACTATTTAATGATAAAAATGTCAAAACTTATTACTATTTTTGGTCATTTGCCCTATGTATTATGCTTTAAATTTTATTCAAATACCAGCAACTATGCTTGAGCCGCTCAGTCATGATTTTATTCATATGAAGTGAAATATAAATAAGAATTACAACATTTGATTCTATAAAAATATATCGTTTCTCATTTTATAAGTAGATATGACTTCGCAAAGTAAAGCGCAGCATACCTCGTATGAAAAATCATTCTCCAAATTTATCAGTGTCACGAACAATCGTCTTTGAAGGCAGAACAATTGCAGCCACTGGATTTTGTTTGAGGCCACCGCCTTCGTCTATAATCAGTCGAAGACCATCCACGTGAAGCTTTCCATGATGACCACTTACAACAATCGTCGGGGTTTTTGTCAAATCCTAATTCGAGGAAAAGAAATCGTCGACATCAGTTAGAATTTTATTTGGTTTTTCAAAAGTTAAAATATGACAAGTGATATTGAACAGGATTTCCCTCGTCTTTTTTGTCAACCACAGAAATCCTACCAGAATCAACTTTCTTAAACTAGCACACAAACCATAGGACTCGTAAACATCATGCAAACTCGTGTGACCAAACAAACCACTCATATGAAGCTGGACAGGATCAGTCCAATCATTTTCGAGACACCGAGCAAAAACTTAAAAAGGGGCCGTGTATATATATATATATATATATATATATATATATATATATATATATATATATATATATATATATATATATATATATATAGAGGAGAGAGAGAGAGATGGGATCATTACAGAACCTAAATTTATGTAGAACTGTAGAACCAATATCGTTCATAGATTAGATTAATCTAACGGTCTTGATTAAAACAATCAAGTTTGGAATTAGTGAAAAAAAAAATTTTGGTATTAGTGATAATTTAATTTTAGGGTAAAAATGGAAAATATTGAAAATAGTAAAAAGATTGACATTAGCAATATAAATAATTTTTTTCTTTAAATTAAAATAACATTAATATGATTTAATTTAAATCAAAAAAAATTATACCATAAAAACGAGAATTTTATACTCTTTAAAACGAGACCGGTAATGATATATTTTTTTTCGAAAAATTTTTACGTGTTTATTTTTCGTGAAAAAAAAATTTACCCAGACCACGATGCAATATAGCATGACGAGATCATTCAATGTCAAAGGAACACTTGATATCGTATGTTCAACGTCGAAGTAATACTATATATCATATATGCAACACCGCATATACATTCAATACTAACAAAGCCAAAATAATTGTCAAAATTAGTAGTCAAAGTTGGTGGATTTAACGAGAACGGTCATGGTATATTTTTTTTGAAAAAATTTTACGTGTTTATTTTTCGTAAAAAAATTTTTTACCCAGACGACCATTCAATATATTATATCGAGATCATTCAATGTCGAATTACAGTTTATATCACATATTCAACGTCGAAGTAATACAATATATCATATATGCAACACTGCATGTACATTCGATATTAAAAAAGTAAAAAATGGTCAAAGTAGGCAGTCAAACTTGGTAGGCTACTATTAATTCAATGTTAGTTGCATAATTACCATATTATCCCTAGTGTTATATTATAATCCAATGGTTTAAATTGGTTCTATAGTTCAGCACTAAATTAATGTTCTGCCAAGATCTCAACCCTACATATATATATATATATATATATATATATATATATATATATATATATATATATTTTTTTTTTTTTTTTTTTTTTTTTTTTTGATCTCAAATTTTTTCATCATTATAATTTACTAACATATTATTCTGAAATAGATATAAAATAATTTATAAATAGATTTCAATATATACTTTTATTCATATATATTTTATTTGTATATGTTATAACTGTCAAATATTTGCTATTTAATCTAAAAGAATGTTCACGAAAAGTATTATACTTGTATTATATAATTATAAAATCTAGATTAAATATGTGTATGTGCGCAATAAAATATATTTAAATTTATGATTTTTTATCATTTTTTTTGTATGATGCATATATTATAATTATTGAAAATAATTTTAATATATTTTTACTATAAATAATTTTTTTTTGAATCAATCCATGTAATACATGGGTTAATAGACTAGTATATTAATAAAGCAAAATGTTTAGTGACACATGTCACTTCCTCAACTAATCAAAATTTACTTTCCTCCCAAATTTCCTAATATAAGTCTTTCAATTTATTCATTTAATTTTTGAAAAATTAACACTAATTACCATCTAATTTAGTCACTATTAATGAAAGTCAATCTAATTAAAATGTTTTGAAAGTTTTCTCATATATAATAACGTGATTTTAAACTATTTATTACTGAAAAATAAAAACACATCTAAATTTTGATATGACATAATATATAATAATGGATCATATAATTGATACATTCTAATGTTATCATATTAAAAAATAATATTTTTAAATTTAAATGCAACCATTTTCTTATCTTGACTATTTGTTTAATATAATTAGCTCATAACAAATTGAATTCATATTGGGCAAATGACCAAAAATAGTAACAAGTTTTGACATTTTTATCATTAATAGTACATTATTTATTTTTTTTTTATCATTAATAACATTGATTTTTATATTTTTTTTATCATTTATAGTAACAAGTTTTATTTTTTCTATCAATAATAGTAATTGGTGACATGCAAAACACCAACAACTTTTCGGTCATAAAAAATGGTAACAATTTTTCATATTTTTATCAATAATAGTAACATATCAAATTAAACCCAACTTTTTTTATGTTTTAAGTTTTTTCAAAGATTTCATAAACATCAAAATATATTAAAAAAATTAGGTTTTTAATTTGATATGTTACTATTATTAATAAAAATATGAAAAGATGTTACTATCTTTTTATAATTGAAAAGTTGTTGACCTGCTAAACAGCACCAATTACTATTATTGATGGACAAATAAAAGTTGTTTTCATAAATGATAAAAAAATATAAAAGTCAATGTTATTAATGATAAAAAAATATATAATGTTACTATTAACGATAAAAATGACAAAAGTTGTTACTATTTTTTGTCATAACTTTAATATATTTTTATGTTATTTTAGTATCAACATTTTATCATATTTATAATTATATATTAATATTATATTTTTTTTTAATAAGAAAACAATCATTTATTACATATACCCATGAAATACATGGTTTGCTAAACTAGTACATCACTAAAACAAAACTACTTTTGAAAAATCATCACAAGAACCATTCATTATATCACCAAATTACAAGTTTTCACCTTGAAAATACACAAAATAACAATTCTGAAAAGCAAAGAGTTATGCACACCTAATAGTAGAAAAAAACTCATTTTGTTTAGTTGGTTACAACCCTAAGACCTTTCATGAGGTACCTTCGGTAACAATTAGGGGTGCTCATGAATGGTAATCAAAACCAAATTGCATTTCGGATGTTTAACCGAAGAGACCGGTTTGAGAATTTCGTGAACCTAAACCTCAACCGAAAAGAGCGGTTAATCACTTAACCCTTTTTTCAGTTTGGTTATTCAGTTAACCAATTAACCATTTTTTATTTAACAAGTTAATTTTTAAATTTATAAACTCCAACAATTGATTTCTAAAAACTTTAAAAAAAATTTATATTAAATAGTTCTAGTGTAGTTTTTTTTGTTGTTTTGGATTTAAAAACTAATGTAGACTATTAAATGAGTAAAAATTTTATATTATTGTTGGGACAAAAGTTTAAATTTATAGGCCTACCAGTTAAAATATATAAAAATTAATTTTTCTTTTCGGATTTTTGATTAACCGTCCGATACCAAAATCGTGATCCTAAACCGAAGGTTTATTCCAGTTCGGTTAACCCAAAAGAAAATAATAAAAAAATCCGGTTCGATTAACGTTAACCTCAAAATCAAAACGGTTTTTTGCATTGGTTTTCGGTTTCGGAATATAATTCTTAAAATTTGGTGACAAAAAAAAAGTGAAAACATGTTGATATCTCTTGCGATTTTCCCTAATTCCTAATTTAGAAGCTAAAAAGGTTGCGAATTTCTAAAAGTCAAAACATATATTTTTCTATAGCAGAACTCACACATTCGTCTAAACCTACTCCAAAATGGCAAAATCTACGCCTTCTAAAAGTCGAAGCAGATACTACGTGGCATGTAAGGAATATCTGTTAATATGCATAACATGAAAGAGATCGAGTGAAAGATCACCTCAGGGATGTCCCATACGCTCTTTCTCCCGCTAAGCGGCTCCACCTTAGGAATACGGGTGTCCTTTGCTTTCAAATATTTAATCTGTTCTTCGACATTTTTCCCTTTCACCAAACCACCATGAACCGCGATCAATTTACAGGATTCAAGTCCTTTATCTGTCTCTATGCACACATTATCCTAACAAAAATTATTATAAGCTAAAATACAAGCACACCAACTATCTTCTGAAAAGTCAAAAAAGTATTCCTTATGAGCATAAATCTAACCTCTTCATGGATCCACACTAAATCAGCAAGAAACTTCTTGTGTTCATCAGGAACTGCATTCATTAAATCTGTACACCCAATTTAGATTAATCACAAGGTTGCAACGTATTAAACACAATTTTGAATTTTTGGAAGTCAAATTCTGAACTACTAACTTTCAAAAGTGATTAGAAAATTAGTGAAGGGAAAAAAAGAGGGGGGAGGGGGGCGCAGTGGCGGACCTAGCCACCGATAGCACCCGTTGCACAAATTTTTGTCGCGCACGGTTGGCAAATTCAAATGAGTATATTGGTTGGGCCGAGCTAACAAATAAATATTTATAGTTTAAAATATAACATATAAACTAAAATTCTCTTTAGTTAGCTAATAATTTAAAGGGTTAAAGTCATACAAATGTATGTTACCTTACTGAAATTATTGATATGACTAATTTACTTTTTCTTTTAACCGGATGGTACTTGTACTCAAAGGTGACCTGTCGATATGGTACGTATGACCGCTAACTATGTTGACATGTCGGTTTTTGCTAATTCAAACGATGACAAGGCATATTATTTATGACATGACACTTACATTAGTCATACAAATGTATGATACTTTACTGAAATTATCGATAAGACTAACTTACTTTTTCTTTTAAGTCGGATGGTACTTGTACTCAAAGATGACATGTCGATATGGTACCTATGACCGTTAAGTATGCTGACATGATGGTTTTTACTAATTCAAACGATGACATAACATATTTTATATGACATGTCACTTACTTTATTATTATTGTTGTTGTTATTATTTATTCTTTTCTAGAATGTTCAACTAGAAACTAAAAAACCCAGAATGGACATAAAAACCCAGATATTTAAATCCGAATCTAGAACATTAAACATAACAAAATCAAAGAATCGAGATTGAAACATTTAGCTAAGCAATCGAGTAGATTTTGAACCATAAATCTTGTGATTCCTGAACCCAATCATTCACAATCAAAACCAATAAAGTGAAATCAATGCAGTAAATGAAGTCGAAATTGATATTTGAACCTAATCCCAAACTCGTGGTACATTTGATTTTAAAATGTTAACCATCAAACACCCATAAACACAATATGCTTGCAAGAAATCAGAATCGATTCCATAAATGTAACCAAAGTCACCAAATGTACCATATCAACTATAAAATTCAAGTACAAGTATTACTCGGGTAAAAAAAACTACATTAGTCATATCGATAATTTCAATAAAGTAGCATACATTTGTAGGACTTTATACCAAAATTAATATATTAAAAAAATAGAGTTTTACCGGTAGAATCGGTAACCAGTCACCAAATGTACCATATCAACAATAAAATCGAAGTACGAGTATCATCCGGGTAAAAAAAAGAACTACATTAGTCATACCGATAGCACCCGTTGCACAAATTTTTGTCGCGCACGGTTGGCAAATTCAAATGAGTATATTGGTTGAGCCGAGCTAACAATAAATAATAATAGTTTAAAATGTAACATATAAACTAAAATTCTCTTTAGTTAGCTAATAATTTAAAGTGTTAAAGTCATACAAATGTACGTTACTTTAATGAAATTATTGATATGACTAATTTACTTTTTCTTTTAACCGGATGGTACTTGTACTCAAAGGTGACCGTCGATATGGTACGTATGACAGCTAACTATGTTGACATGTCGGTTTTTGCTAATTCAAACGATGACAAGGCATATTATTTATGACATGACACTTACATTAGTCATACAAATGTGTGATACTTTACTGAAATTATCGTTAAGACTAACTTACTTTTTCTTTTAATCGTATGGTACTTGTACTCAAAGATGACATGTCAACATGGTACCTATGACCGTTAAGTATGCTGACATGATGGTTTTTACTGATTCAAACGATGACATAAGATATTTTATATGACATGACATAACATATTTTATATGACATGTCACTTACTTTATTATTATTGTTGTTGTTATTATTTATTCTTTTCTAGAATGTTTAACTAGAAACTAAAAAACCCAGAATGGACATAAAAACCCAGATTTAAAACCGAATCTAGAACATTAAACATAACAAAATCAAAGAATCGAGATTGAAACATTTAGCTAAGCAATCGAGTAGATTTTGAACCATAAATCTTGTGATTCCTCAACCCAATCGTTCACAATCAAAACCAATAAAGTGAAATCAATGCAGTAAATGAAGTCGAAATTGATATTTGAACCTAATCCCAAACTCGTGGTACATTTGATTTCAAAATGTTAACTATCAAACACCCATAAACACAATATGCTTGCAAGAAATCGGAATCGATTCCATAAATGTAACCAAAGTCACCAAATGTATCATATCAACTATAAAATTCAAGTACAAGTATTACTCGGGTAAAAAAACTGCATTATTCATATCGATAATTTCAGTAAAGTAGCATACATTTGTAGGACTTTATGCCAAAATTATTATATTAAAAAAATAGAGTTTTACCGGTGGAACCGGTAACCAGTCACCAAATGTACCATATCAACAATAAAATCGAAGTACGAGTATCATCCGGGTAAAAAAAGAACTACATTAGTCATACCGATAGCACCCGTTGCACAAATTTTTGTCGCGCACGGTTGGCAAATTCAAATGAGTATATTGGTTGAGCCGAGCTAACAATAAATAATAATAGTTTAAAATGTAACATATAAACTAAAATTCTCTTTAGTTAGCTAATAATTTAAAGTGTTAAAGTCATACAAATGTACGTTACTTTAATGAAATTATTGATATGACTAATTTACTTTTTCTTTTAACCGGATGGTACTTGTACTCAAAGGTGACCGTCGATATGGTACGTATGACCGCTAACTATGTTGACATGTCGGTTTTTGCTAATTCAAACGATGACAAGGCATATTATTTATGACATGACACTTACATTAGTCATACAAATGTATGATACTTTACTGAAATTATCGATAAGACTAACTTACTTTTTCTTTTAATCGTATGGTACTTGTACTCAAAGATGACATGTCGATATGGTACCTATGACCGTTAAGTATGCTGACATGATGGTTTTTACTGATTCAAACGATGACATAACATATTTTATATGACATGACATAACATATTTTATATGACATGTCACTTACTTTATTATTATTGTTGTTGTTATTATTTATTCTTTTCTAGAATGTTTAACTAGAAACTAAAAAACCCAGAATGGACATAAAAACCCAGATTTAAAACTGAATCTAGAACATTAAACATAACAAAATCAAAGAATCGAGATTGAAACATTTAGCTAAGCAATCGAGTAGATTTTGAACCATAAATCTTGTGATTCCTGAACCCAATCGTTCACAATCAAAACCAATAAAGTGAAATCAATGCAGTAAATGAAGTCGAAATTGATATTTGAACCTAATCCCAAACTCGTGGTACATTTGATTTCAAAATGTTAACCATCAAACACCCATAAACACAATATGCTTGCAAGAAATCGGAATCGATTCCATAAATGTAACCAAAGTCACCAAATGTACCACATCAACTATAAAATTCAAGTACAAGTATTACTCGGGTAAAAAAAACTACATTAGTCATATCGATAATTTCAGTAAAGTAGCATACATTTGTAGGACTTTATACCAAAATTAATATATTAAAAAAATAGAGTTTTACCGGTGGAACCGGTAAAAAGTCACCTAATGTACCATATCAACAATAAAATCGAAGTACGAGTATCATCCGGGTAAAAAAAGAACTACATTAGTCATACCGATAGCACCCGTTGCACAAATTTTTGTCGCGCACGGTTGGCAAATTCAAATGAGTATATTGGTTGAGCCGAGCTAACAATAAATAATAATAGTTTAAAATGTAACATATAAACTAAAATTCTCTTTAGTTAGCTAATAATTTAAAGGGTTAAAGTCATACAAATGTACGTTACTTTAGTGAAATTATTGATATGACTAATTTACTTTTTCTTTTAACCGGATGGTACTTGTACTCAAAGGTGACCTGTCGATATGGTACGTATGACCGCTAACTATGTTGACATGTCGGTTTTTGCTAATTTAAACGATGACAAGGCATATTATTTATGACATGACACTTACATTAGTCATACAAATGTATGATACTTTACTGAAATTATCGATAAGACTAACTTACTTTATCTTTTAATCGGATGGTACTTGTACTCAAAGATGACATGTCGATATGGTACCTATGACTGTTAAGTATGCTGACATGATGGTTTTTACTGATTCAAACGATGACATAACATACTTTATATGACATGTCACTTACTTTATTATTATGGTTGTTGTTATTATTTATTCTTTTCTAGAATGTTCAACTAGAAACTAAAACACCCAGAATGGACATAAAAACCCAGATATTTAAATCCGAATCTAGAACATTAAACATAACAAAATCAAAGAATCGAGATTGAAACATTTAGCTAAGCAATCGAGTAGGTTTTGAACCATAAATCTTGTGATTCCTGAACCCAATCGTTCACAATCAAAACTAATAAAGTGAAATCAATGCAGTAAATGAAGTCGAAATTGATATTTGAACCTAATCCCAAACTCGTGGTACATTTGATTTCAAAATGTTAACCATCAAACACCCATAAACACAATATGCTTGCACGAAATCGGAATCGATTCCATAAATGTAATCAAAGTCACCAAATGTACCATATCAACTATAAAATTCAAGTACTCAAGTATTACTCGGGTAAAAAAAAACTACATTAGTCATATCGATAATTTCAGTAAAGTAGCATACATTTGTAGGACTTTATACCAAAATTAATATATTAACAAAATAGAGTTTTACCGGTGGAACCGGTAACCGGTCACCAAATGTACCATATCAACAATAAAATCACCAAATGTACCATATCAACAATAAAATCGAAGTACGAGTATCATCCGTGTAAAAAAAGAACTACATTAGTCATATCGATAATTTCTGTAAAGTAGCATACATTTGTATGACTTTATTCCTAATTTAAAATTTGTGGTTTACCGGAATGATCCCAAAGGAGATCGTGAATTTCAATTATAATTGGGTTGAAAGATTTAAAAGTTATGATTGTGTTTGTGGTTGTAGTTATGTGATGTTATCATATTCATTAAACTCGTTTAATTGACCTTCATCACTATCACTTTCCAATAACTTCATTTTGAAAATTTTATCCATCAATAGATATGATAAAACATACGAGTAACAATTAACCTTTAAAAAGTAATTAAACTAAATAGATGCCAACTTTCAAGGCTCAAATATCATCGGGATTTGATTTTAATTTAGGCTAAAAATATCATTGGTTTTAATTTTGTATAAAAGTATTCGGTTTTATTTGTTTTATTTTTATTACTTATTTAGTTATTTAGGCATTAAACTTTTAATGTTTTGTATCATTTGAGGTATACATTTTTTAAGTTGCACACTTAGATTTTTTATTTTTTAATAATACAAGTTGCACACTTCAATTTTCGCCGGTTGCACACGTAAAATTCCAAAAAAAAAAATTACACTACGAAATGAGACTATTGGGGAAGGGACCCGTTGCACGGGCTACCCCTTCCCCACACATAGGTTCCCGGGCAGTCAATAGCGTTGCTATAGCGGTTAGCGGTCTTCTCAGGAATAGCGATTGCAAATAGCGGTGGTTAATAGCGGTTCCGTAAATAGCGGCGCCATCTACAGCAATTTGACCGATTTTTGGTGAAGAATAGCGATAGGTTCAGCGTTATTTGTGTGGGCCGACCCATTAAAAAATTAAACCACTTAACCCAAGCCTGTCTGGTTTTATTTTCTGATTTTATGCCCTACGCTCCTTTACGAACGACAGTCACTCTGGTAGGTAGGCGATTTCAACTCTAAATTCCAGAATTCATTACAGATTTCAGATCGATCATTGATTTCAACTTCAAATCAACGATTTCAACTTCGAGATTCCAGGTTGAGACTCCTCCAGGTATGTGTGATATTTATTTGTTATTATGTTAATCTTTCAGACTTTCATATCGATTTCAAGTTTTCTGTTTTCATTTTTCAACTTCATTATTGTTTAATCTTTCAAATTTCAATTGATTTTAGTTTTTAGTACTTAGTTGTTACTTTGTTATAGATTTCATATATGTTAGTTGTTACTTCTTGTTGTTCATGGCTACTTTATGACTTTAGTTCTTTTTGTAATGTTCTTTAGGTTATATTCTTTATGATTTTATATATGCATTATGTTATGTTTTTAAATTATATATATATATATATATATATATATATATATACATATATATATATATATACACACACACACACACACACCACTTTATCACCGCGATAACTGCTATAGCAAATAGCGATCGTGACCGCTATTCAACCGCGAGACGCTATTAACTACATCGGGTCCGCCATGTGTTTGTTGAGATTGAATGATTGATTGTTCCAACTTGATGATGGTTAGATGATCACAATCTCAATTATGTAATAGAAAATCTAAAAAAAAAAAACAATCTCATGACACAATCTCGAGCAACAGTTTTAATAACAACTAACAAAGCATCAAAGCGAGAGAGTTCTCAAATTCAAATCTTTGATTTGATAGTTAGACTTTTACTAAAAAAATCTATCCCTTTAAGATCATAACAGAGAAAATCATCAAATTGTTTGTCAACTAAGAACAATTCAACTGCCTTACACCAAAACATGAAATGTTGTTGCATAAATATGCAATTAACCCTTTAATGAAATGCACATACAAACACTCCATTATTAATGTTTTTTAAAGCCAATCAATTATGTAGCAGAAACTCAATGAAAACTATATGAAAACAAAATATCGATTTTAGTAAGAGAGCAGAAGTTCTCAAATTCAAACCTTTAATTCGTTCACTACACTTCTACTGAAAGCCATCCTTATATTTAAAAACTAGAAATAAAAACCATCTGAATTCCAACCATTTTACTTTGTTAGACTTTTAGAGTGAAATTATGTTGCTATTTACTGCAATTTTCCCTATTGAAGTTAAGTAATCAGAAAAATTCACCACAAATGTGAAATAGTACAAAACAACCAACCCAAAATTTCAAATCTAAAGTTGTGTCACTACAGAAAATTATAGAAGAAAAAAGCTACTAATGAAAAGAAACTAGAAAAATCAAGTGTTAGTCGCTAGAAACAGCAACCTATTTATTTAATTTACAATTACATCAGCATTCTTTAAATCTTAACAATTATAACAGCCTACTTTCTAATTTTGCACGGTTAAAACCAATGTTATTAAAAGCGAAAGTCGAGAGGCACAAAAAGGCGAGGGCCCGAGCGAAGTGAACCAACTAAAAATTTAGAAAATACTTTACATGACAATTTTATCATAAAGACAAAATAAAAGCATATTGTGTAGAATTATAAATATAATATCAAATACACTACCTCGATTCGTAATTATTAGTAGTGGCAAACAAAGAAAAATGTTCCAAAAGATTGCGTAAGGCAAACCAGAAGACCGAAGTCAACCTTCTAATAGGCAACCTTTGATGTTTTTTGGGGGTATAAATGTATAATTGACCATGCAAACTATGTTTATATCTTAAAATTCTAATAGATGTTAATGAAACAAGGCCCTCGACTCTCGCCTAGGACTAGTCGTGCAGGGCGCTAGGGGTGTTATTCGGGCGGGTTAAATGGGTATCGGGTTATTCGGTTCGGGTTATTCGGGTTTGAGGGTGTGGGTTCTTTGGCCGAACCCGAACCAAATAAGGGAACGGGTTAATCGGTTTTGGGTCATATGGGTATCGGGTTAATCGGTTTGGGTTAAACGGGTTATTCGGTTTTGATATAAAAAATGAAATACTTTACAAATTAGTTTAAACAAGTTAAATGAGTTGGGTAATTTGGGTACATGGGTTAAATGGTTTGACTATTAAAATTGGGTATTTAAATCTTTACATTATTATATATAAACATTTCTAATTCTATATAAAATTGGGAATTTAAAAATTAAACGGGTTATTCGGGTTATTTGGGTACCCGAATGAAAATGAATCCTACCCGATACCCGAACCGAAATTGTTATTCGGGTACCATTTAACCCGATTAACAAAACCGAAAACCGAATAACCCGACCCAAATAACTCGTTTAAGATTCGGTTCGTATGGGTTATTCGGGTTCGGTTATTTTGCACACCCCTACAGGGCGCTCCTGAACATCTTAAAGGCGCCTAGCCTGAACCGGGCCTGAGGGACTTAGTCGCAGAGGCTCAGACCTTTAATAACATTGGTTAAAACACAAATTATAGCCATCTACTTTCAAATTTTTCATGATTATACGACATACTTAAAATCATACCAATTGCTATACCAATTATAGCAATCAACTTTCTAATTTTTCACGATTAAAATACGAACTATAGCAATCTACTTTCTAATTTTTCACGATTACACGCGTACTTAAAATCATACCAGTTGCTATACCAATTATAGCAACCTATATTTTATATTTAAACTTAACCGAATTAATAAGAGTAATGAATAGGTTGTTTCTTTCTACTATTTAGAACATTACAAATCAACATATATATTATATTATATAGAAAATTATGCAAAAAACCGTAAAAGTTAAAAAAATTTCAATTAAGTCTTCTTTTCATTTTTTTGACCGGAAACTCATGACATCTATCCAAAATAACAATTATAGCAATCTACTTTCTAATTTTTCACAATTATAACAACTATATTTTCCAATAAAGAATTTGCAAGGTATACAGGAGGCTTATAGTCACATACCAGGGGAGCCATGAGGAACTCCATAAGATTCAAAAGTAGGTGCAGCATCATAAATTGAACCCTTATATTCAATCCCTTTTGCAGCATTAAACTTCGCAGTAATCTTCCCAGCCCATCTTCTTCCTTGCAAATGCATCTTTTCATACCCAAAATCTCTATACCATCCTTCTCTTTCCTCGCTAGGTTTAAACTCCTCCCACGTATCAGAAAACTCCGATCCATCAAACGGTGGAGGGAGGGCTCCGACGAACGCCGCGAACGCGAAATCATGGTTTCCGGCGAGGAAGACATGGGATTGATTAGGGTATTTTGTGGGAAGTGCAATTAGAAAATCGAGGACTTTGCGAGTATCGGGTCCGCGGTCGCAGTAATCGCCAAGGAAGATGATGCAGGCGGATTGGAAATCGGAAGGTGGGATTAGGGTTTGAAGATTGGACCAGAGGTTCTGGAGCTTTGTTATGTATCCATGGATGTCGCCGATGCAAATCAAAACCCTAGAATTCGTGGGTGATGATGATGCCATTTGGGTTTGTATCTGGGTTTTTGGTGGAAAATGAATGGTGGCATAAAACAGGGTTTAACTGTCATCCCTCATCCCTGTGTTAGGGCTATGTGCCTAAAATAGCAACCAACCGGCAACAAATTTCTTATTACAGCAATCTACGTAAATTTTTTTAAAAAATAACATCACACTGCAAAAACTTTTTTAATAAAGCATCAAACTCCAATTAATTAATTTTTATAGCATTATTCGATGACTGGATGCTGACATGATCTCCACATAAGCGGCCACGTCAACATAAATGTTGACTTGATGTAAAAGATGACAGCCAACTCAAAATAAGAATATACACAGAAAAGTGTATTTTTCTGTTTTATTTTTAATTTTAGTATACATTATTATTATTAATTAAAACTATTGTCAAACCAAACCCTAACATCAAACCATACACATTATAATCTCCGCCCACAACCACCACCACCACTGCCTCGTTCTACTCTTTCACAACCATTGCACGTCGCATCATCAAACCACCATCGCACATCGCATCATCAGACCACGATCGCATCATCGACCGAAGCACCACCACATCACCATGATAGCTCATGAGGGGTTTTGTCTGGCCTCGAAGCAGTAAGAAACCAAGAGGGTTTTCAGGTTGGGTTCCGTCTCGAATCAACGCCTCTTTGTTCGATGATCTCACCTTCCAATCCTCCATCTTTGTTGAACGCTAAGGAAATCCAATTGGTCTCTGTCCAAGGGTAAAAGCCAAATCTGATTTCAGTCTGCTACTTCCAACTGGTGATAGTAAACTGGTAATTGTTAGTGGCGCAGGTAAAGAGGAAATCGTCGCAGGTAAGCCTAAAACTCTATTCTCAAACCATGATCTGCCAGTGAGAATCTGGAAGCAGAAGGGGAAATCGAGTACAAGTGGATCTGGTTTTGTGTTCAAACCTAGAGTGTATACTTTACTTTTGGTTTCGTGTGTATACTTCAGGTATGTTCGATTTTGATTTTTTTTTTTAATCATTGCTCTCCATTTTTTATCAGTTTTTTGGATTTCATGGTACAATGGTTTATTCATTTTCAAGGTTTTTAGGTTTGTTCTTTATTTGATATGGGTTAATGCTAGATTTTTGTAGATTTGGATTTTCTTTTGTTGTTCAGATCTTCAAATCTAGATTTTTAGATCTGCATTTCATGTGTTGTTATTGTATTGTATTATCGATTATTATTTTAAAGCATATATGTTGATTATAAATTTGAGTAATCAGGTGTTAATTATAATTTTGAATTTAGGGTTCATGTTCTTGTATTATATTATCAGATCTGTTGATTATAATTTTAAAGCAGATATGTTGATTATAAATCTGTTGATCACTTGTTCTTGAATTTAGGGTTCATGTTCTTAGATTATCGTCATAGATTCATGAAAGTTTGAATTTTGTTTTAATAATTATAATAAAATTTCAGATTAAAAAAATGATATGTACAAAATACATTGTTAATATGACTATGTTGTTATTTTATGAAGATCCGATATGCATTTGGTGCTAACATGGCAACCTACATGGACATCTAGTTAGTGCCCAGTCATCACAAAATGCTATAAAATTATCCCTTTTTTTGAATGTGCTTGCTAATTATGTAGGAAATTTAAAGAATTGGAAAATTTTTAAGGTACTCATGTCATTAATTGTTGTATGCTTCTTTATCATTTGTTGCTCTTTCGGTTGTATGTTTTACATATGTTCAAGTCTATAAGATATACATGGATTAATATACATTGACACTATGAAACGTAAATTTATAGCATGATGATATTAGATATATACAAAAGATATTAGTTGTGCTTTTTAATATCATTTAGATGTGAAAAAACATATATTAAGCAATCATTTTTGTGGCCAAATTATCTTTATTTTTATCATTTTTTTTTTCATATTATGTCATTTTATTTTGAAAAAAAGTTCATTTTAATTTTTGTTTTGTTTTTCATTTAAATTTTCTACTGTTGGTTTATTATGACGATGAAAATATGTTATAATTGTTTGTGTCCTTCTAATAACTATATTTTCTATGGTGTGTGTCAAAAGATTAGTAACTACCAAAACTATATTTAACTATTATCATGATTATTATTATTATTATTATTATTATTATTATTATTATTATTATTATTATTATTATTGTTATACCAAATATTAATAATAACAACAATATTTATTTTAAAATTACATATAAGTTGAAGTTCAAAATAAATATTATTTTTAGTTTTAGTTATATATTTAATATGTTTTGTATCAAGTTTATTGATACACTTCATTTAATTAAAGTTGAGTCCATGTCAATAATAATAAATTGTATAAAAGTTGAGTCCAAAGTAATAAATGATAGTAATAAGTATACATGTATAAATTAAATTATAATAATAACATTTACCAAAGTAAATGTTACTATTCATAAGCTATTCATAGGAATAGTAACACTAAAATACTAATATATAAAACTTTGTGTAAAATTTTAAAGAAAAGATTTGTAGCTTGGTTGGTTGAAGTGTTGTTTGTGATAGGAGAGGTCATGGGTTCAAACCCCCTTGACCTCAAAAAAATTGTTATTAATATTATATCAATTGGTTTTTTACTTGTTGAGTTAAAAACAAATATATTTTTATTTTAAAATATTACTTTGACATATATTAAACTAATTTACTATTAAATATTTTATATCCTAAATATATTTTTAGAAAATATGCATTCTTTCTTCACGAATGCTTGAATAATAATGACCCTGTTTTTTATACACCACCTCAAATCTCTACTACTTATAAAGCATTTAGCTTTTTACTAATTGTAATGCACAATGTACAATCAAGAATAGCACAATCTTGAATTTTAAGACATACAAGTGTCTAATGCATGATGCACAACTCATTAATGCAACAAAATTTTTAAAAAAAATCTGACATTGAAATTAAAAAAAAATCTGACATTAAAATTAATTAGCAGAAAGTGAAAGCTGCTGCACACTCTGCTGCAGCTGCAGTCTGACCCAAATCATCACTTCCCCTTCCCCAAACCATCTCTTCGTATCCTCCAATAAGTTCCGATCTCTTCCTGCTGTTGCTGTTATAAAATGTGGCAATGTTGCTGCTTCTAAATCTGTCGTTTTGCCTAAAAAAAATACCTTCTTTGCAAAATAAGTGTTGTCTTCTGCTGTCTTTTTGCTGCTACTGTCTGCTGTCTTTTTGCTGCTACTGTGTTCTGCCTCTGCTGTCTTTTTGTTGCTGTGCTATTGTATTGCTGCTTTTGCTGTTATTTTGTTGCTGTGGTATTCTGCTGCTTCTTCTGGTATTCTCTCAGGTATCTGCTAAACCTGTCAATATGAACAGAATGAAAAAATAAAGCCCATAACAAACATGTAGAAATAAACAGTGGACTTTTAAATGAAAAAATGAAGCCCATAAATCCCATGGAAAGCAACAAACCAAAAGTTTTATTAGTCAACAAATTAAAAGCAGAAAACGAAGTACAACTATATTGCCAATTTGCCATATGGCAGGAATAGAAATGATTATATAAGTATGTCTTCTAAAAGTGAAAAAAGGTACAACAAAATGAAACTTGCCAATTTAACAGCAACATTTTGAACTCTAGGTGGGACAGGATGGTTTTGGATTTTGTCCAAAGGAATAATTGTAACTCTTCTTCTAAGAGCACCATTTTGAAGTTGTTTTCCTGTGTCATTAAACAACTTCCCACCTGAACAAACCTGAACAAAAATGCAGCAGATGAATTTATAACAATAAAGGCTAAAATTCTGCACAATATTGATATGATAAATTTAGACCTCTAAGGCAGTCCAAATCAAGTTTCCCAAACGTAAAGAAATCATCCGGATTTCTTCCTTTAAATTATCCACTGCTTCAGACTCCACGATTCGATCCTGAGAAATATTTAAATTCACATAACTTCCTTATGTATGCAAATGTATGTGTTGATTTACAATATGAAGAAGAAAAAAATCACACCTTTTGTAGAGCCTTCATCTGTCCTTCCTCATACGAGAGAGACTTTAAGTCCCTTTTAACATTTTTAACATTTTTCTTTTTGATAGTGAGCTCCTTTTCTATAGCAACAGCTTCATCGCGTTTTGACAATAACTTAGCCGTTTTCTGCCTTTCCAACTGCCACTTTAGCATCGTGTAGTTGATCTTCAAGGCACTTCTCTTTGTTACCACTGCTTTTCCCAGTAACTACACCCTGAGTGTCAGCCCATTGCTGGTGGTTACCTCAAAAGAGAGTGGTAGTTTCTGTTAATCAGAAGCCATCATAATCTTGAACAATCACAAGTGCATCCATTTAAAAAAAATCGTCAAGTGAACTGCCATGTGCACCCATAAAGAATGCCCGAAATAAAAGATTTCTAAAACATAAAATTAAATAAATAAAATATCGCCAACTGAACTGCAAATTTAAAATCTACTTCACCTAATCTCTGAAAATGGAGCCAAAAATGTAAATCATAAGTGAAGTGAATCAACTACAAAAAAAAACCTTTTAGCTTGCCCTTTTGGCATTTAAATATGGTATTTTGAACCTGAAATCTGGACAAGGACCATTTGAAATTTTCGATACACATAGCATACTAAACTTTAATATAAAGAACAATCACAAGATTATTAATGGATTCCTAAAGTAAACTTTAAGATAAATGAAACCCTGTGGTTGCAGGCCTACACAAAATTAAGGGATTTACACCTTTAATCAGTTCACGCAGCACACAAATATAAACACTGCTCTTTTCATTCTGTTTTTAATTAGTTCACGCAGCAAGAAGTGATTTATGCATCTAAATCTAATGACAGAACTAGAAAGATAATTCTATTTTATTTTTCTGTTTTTACGCGGACATCATATGCCCAACCAACTACTATGTTATTTATATAACTTATTAAATATATCATACTGAAATAAACATGTCCTAAATTAAATTTTTGAAGATTTTAAAATGCAAAACAAAAAAACTAACCCTTAAGTTTTATTTTTGCAGCTTTTGATCTTCTTTTTGTTACTCAGCCACGACCCCAGTCACCAGCTCTTTCCATACCCAGGTTAGTATCGTATCATAACCTCTCGGTCACTTACTGGACACACACTCTCTTAATAACATGCTACTGATCATTATGATGCATACACACACCAAACACATAGACTCACACATGGACGATGATGAATGAATGCTCACAAATAGGATCTGATTATGTAAGTCAAAAGTGAGTAAATTATAACCGAACATAAGATTTTAGAAAAGCTAATGTGAAGCAGCAGTTGAATTCTAATGCTGTCAAAATGCTTAAACTAATGTACACCAGCAGTAATGATTTAATTTATGTCCCTCCTACAGCCTTTGTTTTCAAGCTCCAATCATCCTATGAAAACGAACGCCTAGATTTAACATAGGATAAAGGGCTGCTATTGATATCATTGCTGATGCTGCTGCTGATTTAATTCAACAAACCCAAACACACTTGAATTTTTAGTTTATATCTTGATGTTGAGGCTGCTACTACAACTGATCTCTTTCTGGTAACTCTATGAGGCTCTCACAAGTCTCGGAGTCCCTCATGCCCACACACACTACACTTTTACTTAGTTTATATTACAATTTGAGTTTTAATTAGTGCTGCTGTAATCTAGATATTTGTTTTCCAGCAACTTTCATCACTATTCCGAGACTCATTGGAGTTCCGAGTCTTGATCTCAATAGCACCCAACCACACACTTATTATTCGACTAACTAATTAGTTTATATATGTTTAGTGGTTTATTGTTGCTGCAACTGACTTATAATACTCCCATTTGCACAATTTTACTTCTTGTTGTAATTGTTATACATCAGCAAAATAGAACCCGACAGCATCGAGAATAAGAATTAAACCTCATTTCTGAAATAGGAGCCAACATTTAATTATTATAATTTCCAGACTTCAGAATATTATATACAATTGGTTACTTATATTGTTAAACCAAATATTATATTAACATACATCATATCATAAAAACAAGACATGGAACAAAACCTTTGAATTTGTAAAGTAATCTTCGATCTAAACAAAAATCCCAAAATAAATTTATCCCAAAAATCGAAAACTCAAAGCTATTGAGTTTCAATCGAACAAGAGATCTAAATAAAAAAGTAGTTTCATGTATTTTCTTTTCACTGTTTTTTAGTTTATAACTTTATACTTGACATGTGTATTTTCAGTATTTTAGTTTATATGATTCTCAACTTTTATATTACATGAATATTTTAACTAATATTTTATTTCATCTTATAGTAAAGGTTTTAAGTTCAATTCTTGGCGTGTGTATTTTACTTTATTTTTAATATTGTAAGTTAAATGTCTTCGTAGAACATGGATCAATATTTTCACGCGGATTGTTTTTCATCGCTTCAATGCCCTCATTTATGGTGGAAAATCACGACAGTTCGTGTGGAATTCATATTGAAGGATGAAACCACAAAAAAACTAATATTGATTTTACTTGATCGAAATGTAAGTTTCACATATTAAATTTATTTTCTTTTTGATAGACAACTCATTGTTTTGACAAACACTTCATTTGTTTTTTCAAGCGGGAGAAAATGGCAGCAATCGTCCCTGAAAATTTAGTACCTTTTTATGAACAACAAGATTTGATGGGTGGAGTCTTTTCGTTAGATTATTTCCAAATCGAATTCAACTATTACGAATACCCTAGGCATGAAGGTTTTAGTTTTCTTCGTAATGAATGGGATATTCGAATTAGCAAAAATACAAAGCTAACGCGATTGACAAATGATATTGAGAATGACTTTGTATTTTATCCGTTGACATCTTCAATAAGAGCACTTGCAGAGGACAGAACCACCCGAAATATGTTGATAGGTACATTTAAGTTTTTCATTAAAGCTCTTACTTCTTTTATTTCATTTGAAAAACATCTAAATTTCACTTACATTTTAAGTACCATTACTTCTATTTTAGACATTGTTGGAAAAATCATCACGGGCAAACGAGTTTACGAGAGACATTTTGGATACTATAGTTATTTTGAAGTATTTTTACAAGACGGAACGTAAGTCTATTTATGTATGATAATTATTATTACATGTCGTGTATGTAGAATATATTTGTTGTTAATTATTTTTTAAATTAATTTTAGGGGCCACATAATAAAGGCGAGGTTCTTTGACACGCCTGAAACACGCCAAGTAAGATTTTTCCGAGCAATAGTACAAAAATCCATCATATACGCATCACGGGTTAAACTTTATCATTTGAATACAAGTACGTTATTTTTTTATACTCTATAATCTCTTTAGATTGGTTATTTATCTTATAGTATATAATGTTATATAAGTTTTATAATAAGTTATGTTATATTTGTTTTCAGTGAATATTTTGATTTCCACGGAGTTTACCAATATCAAGTTCGAACCAGTGATTCCGGAAGCACGTCAAATTAATCTTCTGTTGGGATGAAAAATTTGCATTGACTATTAAACATTAATTACTTCTATTATGTTTTTTGGAATGTGTTGTATTGACTTTTAATGATGATCGTTTTATGACTTCTTTCTTTTTATTTATTATGTCTTGTGGGCATTTGATAACGTATGCTTTCTATTTATTTACTATGTATGTTTTGTTAATATTTGGTGATGACAATGGAGAATATATATATATATGGGATATACACACTCTAATCGCTATAATGTAACTCTTTAATCTCTCTAATATATATTCATATGTGTCTAATAATATTTGGTGATGACAATGGAGAATTATTTTGGGACGAAGGAAGTATATTTCTAAGAGATTTACTTGCATGCCATCGTAATATGTCAAGATATACCACATAGGGTGTTTGTTATTGAGATTTCAAGCTGTTTATTAGCTTATTAAATAAGCTAAAACATGTGTTTGGACTTTGGATAGATGTAACTGATAAGCACGTATTTGCTTATTTAATCATTTGACCACAACTTTTAACAAGACCTTATCCAATTGCTTCGTGAAAACCCAACCTTCTTATTCTCTTTCATTAAATGCTCTCAATTAGGGATGAGCAAAAAACTTGTTTTACCCGAACCGGACCAGACCGTTTCGTTTTCGGACAGGTTCTCGGTTCCTATAATTCCTATAATTCAGTTTTCGGTTCCGTTGGATTCGGTCCGATTTTCTTTTTTTCTTTGTAAAAGTTGGGAAATAACCAGAACCGAATGCCGTTTCATATTCGGGCCGGTTCCGGAACCGAGCTCATCCCTACTATCAACAACTCCTTTAATAATATTTTAACAATGTGCTTTTTGGTCATTTTACCTGTTTATTAATTAAGCAAATCCAATCACTCAGAAGATTGCTTATCTACTTGTCAACTTTTCAAAACTCATAAACAGAAACAAACACTATTTTCTAACAGCAGATTTTGTAACCACTACTTATTTGCTTATTAGTTTACAAAACTCATAAGCTATTTTCAAAACTCAATCCTAAGCATCCCCTAAATAATTAAGAAATTTGTCATTGGTAACATGATGATAATGGTAGACATATGACATGGTAATCAGGGATACCATCATCTTATAATCCAATTTTCATGATAAGTAACTACTAACTACAAATGCAACTGTACTTGAACTTAAACAAATACATGTCATATGTTATAAAACAGTACCTCTGGCTACCTCCAAGGCGACTGAAGGTATGTCTATTTGGTCTTCAACAAGCCTATATACGTCAACAAGCTACAAAATACATGCTATATGAGTTGGCAGCTACACATAAATCGAAGATAAATTTGGTAACCATAAGATTGTACATACCTCTTCAACGTGAAGCTTAGAATCTTCGTTTAATGCAAGAAGAAGTTGCCTACGAATTCCTTCATCAATCAGGAAAAGGCGAGCTCCGTCTTTGATGGTATCTGTTAGATCCAATTTCCTTTGAACCTGCAACCCTCTGGAACTTTGCCTGATCAAAAGTCCAAAAACCGGAACCTTTAAGTTTCCCAACCCATATCCACTTAGCTTACACAGGTAGATCAGGGATAGAAACACGACAGAAGAGATGTCTATTTGGATAAGTTTATATATATTTAAAGAGAAGAGATACACACGTGTTATTTCCTTGTAATGCAGGATTGCTGCTCATCTTTGTCACATTCTCCTTTGCCAGCACTATTAAGTTTTCAAGTCGCTTCCATTGAAAAACACCATCTTTGAACAGAACCTGACACATATAATGCAGCAACATTTTAGTCATGAGCCACCATAACGTTAAATAGGTGCGATACACTGGTGTGGAATTAAGGTGATAAGATCAGACTATAGCAAAAAGATAAGTCATTCAGCCTTGACATGCATGACATCAACACCCAAGCAACCTACTGAAGATGATTCTCAAAACTCTTAAAATTTAAGAGAAGAGTTTGAATAGCAAGTAATTGTCTCCACAATAAAGGTTCTACTGACCTGGATTAGGCGTTCTCGAAAAGCAGGGTTTGGATCCGTCAAAAGGCGCTTTGCAACGTAAGGATATGCAACCTGATAAAAAGTGTATCTGTATTAATACGTCAACCAATAGAATTTTACAGAAAAAAGCTACCATGTGCCATATTATTTCTTCAAAAGTTTATAATCTTACATACTACTTTGTAACAAAATAAGCAAGCATGATCATTTCTCAAAGTGTCCAAAAGTAATTCTTCACAGATCAGGAAGATTACTGAAACCAGATGGCTACTATAGGCCATCCTCCCATATTTAGTTTGCTTAATGATCATTGAATACATCAAAGCTGAAGATATCCAAAGGGAGTGGCACAGTAATGATTATTAGACTCCATGTAACCATGTGCAATGTTTCAAATTCGAATCACTTCCCATGCCCCCTTAGGACACTGAATTTCAAAAAGAACTAGAAAAGAATCCGCACCAATGAATAAAAACCATCATAAGAACTTCCAAGAATGACAAAAAGGCAGTTAATTATACAGGTCAATTAAAAAACATCATCCAAAAAATTTGAATATTTAGTTTAAAACATAATCAGAATAAGATCCATAGAAATCATAAACTAAACAAGATCCACAAGATCAGAACGCTTTCGGCGTTTCTTGTGATGGAGGTTCCAACAGAGAACAAATCAGACATACGTACCTTTCTGCTGTTGCTAGGGAGAGTGTCGACAGGAGAGACGTTTGGGCGGCGCAGATGCTGACGACGGGAGAAGGCGCGGATGGTGACGAGGGGGGCGGCGCAGATGGTGACGACGAGAGAGGTTTGGGCGGCGCAAGGGTTTGGGCGGAGAAGAAGATGACAGGAGAAGAAGATGACCGGAGAAGGAGATTGTCGACGGCGCAGATTGGGCGGCTAGGGTTTGCAGACGGATGGGGTTTTGCAAATCAGAGGCGTGATTTTGGGGAAGTTGTCATATTTGGAGGGTCTTGCAATTTAGATGGATGGATGGTTTTGCAAATAAGAGGTGTTAGCAAATTAGAGGGATGGAATCTGTCATATTTAGACAATTGTTATATTAACTAGATTAATACTCATGTATTACATGGATTGATGGAAAATATTAATTTTAGTTTGAATTATTTTATGTAACAAAAATAATAAGTTTCAACAATAAAGTTTAAATTGAACCAATTAAATGATATAAGAATGTTACTTAAATTAATGTTAAATTTTATTTTTGGAAAAAGAGCGGGAAAATGATAAAATGGGTTACATGAGTTGATTTAGAAAATACATAAATTTTTTATAGTTTAATAAATTATTATACAATTTATATATAATTAAAATAAAAAAAATTGTAAGCTATAAAATTCAAAAAAGAAAAAATAAATAAACTTTACATGTAATCTATTAATTGTATATATATAAATTATTATTTTTAATATTTAATCGTGTGAAAAATTAAAAAAGATATATACTCTTTATTTTACAGTGTGTATTGATGTCTGGAGGCAGTGATACTATGGGTAAAGTCGCTCAAGTAAATGTAAATATACAAAAAGGTATGTACATTAAATATAATGAAAGAAATGTATATTTTATTTTATTGGTATGTAGTTTAATTGTTTAAGTACATGATGTATATTTTCTAAAAATTACAGAAAATCGTAGAAAGAGAAATAAAGAGTATTATGAACGACAGAAGTTAAGAAAAAATGTTAATGGTGATGTATCCCAAGTTGATATAGAGAAAGGTATGTGAAATACATATAAATGAGTATCATATTTTTTTACTGTATTTATTATAATCATAAAATGAGTTATTGGTTACCTAATATTATTTCAGAAAAGCAAAAAGAATACAATCGGCAATATTATGCACGGCAAAAAGAGAAGATCAAGGAAAGAAAAAAATCTAATGGTGAAGGAAGTAGTAAATCTACGCCAATGATGACAAATATAACGATGACAGAATCAACTGAAATGGATACGGAGACACCACAAAGGGTACCATTAGGAATATTACGACAGCAAGATATAAATATTTCTCCATATATTGCAGAGAATAGTCAAACTAGGGCAATGATTTTCGATGTGGAAAAAACACCACATTCGCTTGATGCGACAACTGGAAACAAAGAAAATGTTACATCGTATCAAACACAAGTTTTTCAAAAACAAGGTAGACATTATCAGCGAACATCAGATGAAAGTACCAGAAAGGACACTGGATCGTTGAACAACTCAAGCAGAGAAGGAATAAGCCAAATGTGTTCAGCGTTGACACATGAAAATCTCAATGGTAAAAATCACACAATTTATATAGTTTTTTGTTATATTAAATATCATATATTATTATGATCTTGATAATTGTTTCCGATCTAATACAGTTAACCGAAGTCCATGTGCTAACCTACTACCTCTCTTTAATGAAGTAGAAGTTCAAGTTTCAATAGGTTAGTCTATAATTTAATTATCAACATTATGATCGAGAAAAGTTTCCCATTAGTTTTATGTAAAGATAATTTATTTATTTATAATCACACTTTTACACTCAACGGAATGGATTTAGGATGTTCAACTGAGGTCAATGATAACCCAATGATACGAGATGAGATCCACAATGAGGATCCATATGCTTTTGTTTACGATGGTATCCCTAAAGAGCATCGTGTCTTGAAGGTGCAGAATTCGTGTGTTCATTGTGGAGCAAAACGCGTACAGTTTGAATTCCCTACCTTTTGTTGCATGAGTGGAAAGACAGTGTTGGCACACTCAACTGTTCCTCAAGAGTTATACCATCTATTTACCTCCCAATCTGAATTAGGTGAAATATTCAGAAACAATATACGTGCGTACAACACGAACTTTTCCTTCACGTCAATGGGTGTAACTTTAGATGATTCAACAGCTAATATGACATCTGGAGTATATACTTTTCGCGCGCATGGAGGAATATATCATAAAATCGATCATTTAGTTCCGGAGGATGGAAAACCTAGATATTTACAGTTATATTTTTATGATTCCGAATCTGATCATTCACATAGACTACAATGGTCAAATCTTGATAGACGCATCATTCAAATATTGACCAGTGTTCTTTCTACAAACCCGTATGTGAGAACATTTCGAAGTCTTGCTGAGCTGGGACCGCTCGACAACTACAGGGTCACTTTGAATGCATCGGTGGAACTTGACCAGAGGGTGTACAACCGATCGACTACATCTGAGGTTTGAATATAAGAACTTCAGTTTTATTTGTTCATTACAAAATGTACCGTACATCATGTTAAGCCATGTATTTGTATAGGTTGCTGGTATTTGGATCGAAGGCAATGACAATATCACTGCATACAAGAGAAGTATTGTTTTGTATGGAAGGCCTGACCATAGTCAAAAAATTCAGCCTTACTTTAGTTGTTACGATCCATTGTCGTATCCGATGTTCTTCCCTAATGGCGAATCAGGATGGCATTCAAATATACCAAGACATGGAGTATTTATTGATGATATCGTCAATGACGGTGAACACATCGATGAAGATTTAGAAGGTATGATCGTTATCATGAGTTATAAAATTGAATAAAGTTATCACATGTTATGACATATGTACACATAGAAAATTTTTAATTTTTTAAATAACAAATTATGCAGAGACTAACGTAAGAAGAGGTAGGAATACTGTTACAATGAGAGAATACTATTGTTACAAATTTCAGATACGCTCAAATGAGAACATGCTTTTGTTTGGGGGAAGATTGTTACAACAGTTTGTTGTAGATACATATATCAAGATTGAGTCTTCGAGGTTGCTTTTTTGTCAACTAAATCAGACAAAAATTAGAGCAGAACTCTACCAAGGTGTTGTGGATTGCATGAATGCTGGTGAGGTTCAACTAAGTAGAGTTGGACAACGAGTTGTGTTGCCTGCTAGCTTCATTGGAGGTCCACGCGACATGCGGCGTAGATTTTTAGATGCGATGACTTTGGTACAAGATGACGGGAAGCCTGATATTTTCCTTACTATGACATGTAACCCAAAGTGGCCTAAGATTGATGATGAGCTCTATCCTGGCCAGTCTGCACAAGATCGACCGGATCTTGTTACGAGAGTTTTTCGTGCCAAATTAGAAGATTTCAAGGAACAACTCTTCAAAAAACACATCATTGGCGTAGTCAAGGCATACATTTATGTGGTTGAGTTTCAAAAGCGTGGTCTACCGCATGCACACTTTCTCTTGATAATGAGATCAGATCACAAGATGTGTAATCCGGACCATTACGATAAGATGGTTTGTGCAGAAATTCCGAACCCGATAAAGTATCCAGAATTGCACAAGTTAGTCGCCAAGCACATGATGCATGGTCCCTGCGGTTGTATACGACCATCCAGCCCGTGTATGCAGAACGAGAAAAGAAGATGTCGCTCTGATTACCCCAAGCAATTTAATGAGATCACAGCACAAGGAGATGATTCATATCCGTTATATCGAAGGAGAAATAATGGAATCAAGGTGAATGTACGTGGTAGTACTTTAGACAATAGATGGGTGGTCCCGTATAATCCAAAGCTTTTGATGATGTTCAATTGTCATATCAATGTTGAGGCTTGTTCGAGTATAAAATCTGTGAAATATGTTTTTAAATATGTCTACAAAGGTCATGACAAGCAGTCGATCCATATTGATCCAGACGGAGAAGAAGGAGTTATCAACGAGATACAAATGTTTCAAGATGCACGTTATGTCTCCCCCCCTGAAGCAATGTGGCGGATTTATAGTTTTCCACTTTCTCAAATTCTCCCTTACGTGATGGCATTACAAATTCACCTCCCGAATAAGCAGATGGTAAGATTCAGAGATAATGATACAATGATAGATATTGTTGATAGAGAGAAAGATAAACGATCAATGTTGACTGCCTTTTTCGAGAGAAACAAAATCGATGAAACTGCAAGACAATATCTGTATAAAGATTTTCCAAGACACTTCACATGGAATGCGAGCTCACGTCGTTGGAATCCTCGAAAACAAGGAGTAATGAAAGGGAGATTGGTTTCAGCTAATCCTGCTGAAGGAGAGCGATACTACCTACGATTACTTTTAGTGCATGTTCACGGACCTACAAGCTATGATGATCTGTACACGGTTAATGGTATATTACTCCCAACATTTCGTAAAGCTGCACTTGAAAGAGGGTTAATAGAGAACGACAACAATTTATCACAATGTCTTGCAGAAGCATCATTATTTCAGCTTCCCAATGCTTTGAGGAGGCTGTTCGCAACTATACTGATTTTTTGTGAGCCTGGAGACGTTCGAAAGCTATGGGATGACCATTATGACTCCCTTTCTGAAGACTACAAACGACAATGTGAAAATATTGTGCGTGTTCGAGATACGGTCCTTTCAGACATTTCTGTATTTCTATTGTCTATGGGTAAGAATCTTGGTGACTTTGATCTTCCTAACGTAAACACAATCGTTAATTTACAATCTGGAGGGTTTCGTGAAGTGCAAGAGGAATATTCTATATTTGTTGAAGAAGAACACTTACGTGCTCGTGACTCCCTTAATGTCGATCAAAAGGCCGCGTATGATGCGATATTGGAAAATGTGGATGATGACCGTCCAGGCGTGTTCTTCATAGATGGTCCTGGGGGAACCGGAAAAACATTTTTGTACAAAGCATTACTTGCTGAGGTTCGATCCCGTGGTCTTATTGCCCTTGCGACCGCTTCATCGGGCGTTGCAGCTAATAACATGCCAGGAGGTAGAACGGCTCACTCACGATTTAAGCTTCCTCTTAATCTTGCTAACAACTCAGTGTGTAACATCAAGAAACAAAGTGGGGCTGCTCAATTGCTACGGGATGCCAAAATTATCATATGGGATGAAGCATCAATGGCGAAAAGACAAGCAGTGGAAGCGCTTGATAGAATATTACAAGACATCATAGGGGTCGCACTCCCATTTGGGGGAAAGATTATGATTTTAGGAGGTGATTTTAGACAAGTGTTGCCGGTAGTGAGACGTGCCACTCGGGCCCAAATTGTTGACTCAAGCCTACGAAAGTCTCCTCTTTGGCCCATGATTAAAAAGATACGACTAAGTATAAATATGAGAGCACTGGCTGATCCGTGGTTTTCTGATTTTCTGCTAAGAGTCGGTGATGGAGATGAGGAGGTGATAGATGATAGTTTTATCCGCATACCCGATGACATGATCATTCCATACACTGATAAAGCTAAGTCGATGGATGATTTGATCGATGCAGTTTTTCCGTCTCTGCAAGTCAATGGAAGGTCTTCGGATTATATAATATCTAGGGCGATATTATCCACAAAAAACAACAGTGTTGACGAGATCAATGATTTGCTGATCGACAGATTTTGTGGAGATGAGAAAAACTACTATAGTTTTGATGAAGCAGAAGACGACTAGAATAATCTCTACCCGATAGAATTCTTAAACTCTCTAAATGTTAGTGGTTTGCCTCCTCATTATCTTCGTCTCAAGATTGGATGTCCAGTAATACTCTTACGGAATATCGACCCATCAAATGGATTATGTAATGGCACGAGATTAATATTCAGAGGTTTTCAGCAAAATGTTATCGATGCAGAAATAGCTGTTGGTCAACATGCGGGCAAAAGAGTATTCTTGCCGAGAATTCCTTTATGTCCATCCGAAGAAGATATGTTCCCGTTCAAATTGAGAAGAAAGCAATTTCCTATTCGACTTAGCTTTGCAATGACAATCAATAAAGCTCAGGGACAGACAATTCCGAATGTTGGAATTTATTTGCCTGAGTCGGTATTTTCCCATGGACAACTTTACGTGGCACTTTCTAGAGATACATCACGTGGTACTACAAAGGTATTGATGACCCCTGTCAAGAAATTCAATCGAGATGGAGTCTACACATCAAATGTGGTGTATCAAGAAGTCTTGCGTGATTATTAAGGTACAATCCTATAGTTCGCATTACCCACATGTTTCAATACTTTATATTTGATAAATACCAACCTTTTATTATTTGCAGGATGTACAACAAGCGGATCGTTCAAGTGAAGCATTATCATATTTGGATATTTTGGATGCATAAAATGAAAAATGCTTGTAAATTTTTTTATCACAAATATATTTGATCATATTTTTGTCTGTAACCATATGGTTTTTATGATATTTGACTGACATTGAAACAAAAGGTATTTTTCTTTTACATTGTTTGAAGATATTATTCATCATCGTCATCTATTAAACGAACAAGTAATCGAAAAAAATATTTGTCGCCGCCGCCGCTTTGCG